>LPNX010355378.1:3346-184689 GCA_001517045.1 Pseudotsuga menziesii | reverse complement strand
AACCAGAGGTTTCTAACATTAAAAAATAAAATTCCAGTTGCTTCTCAACCTCCCGAAGATATAATTATTGAAAATTATACTTCAGCCTTACCTAAATATTCCGGGATGTTCATTAAGAGAGCTAGGAAAACAACGTTAGTAGAAACTTTTGAGGAAGCCATTAAAGTCGAGAAGGATTCTATGTCCTATGAACCAGATAGAAGTGGGAAATCTGATACTTTCCCTCGTAGGAAGATTGAAAAACTTAATTCAGAAAAAGATAAAGCATTTGATGTAGAACAGTTGCAAAATGCTATTCGGGCATTAACCAATGAAGTTGTAGGATTAAAGAAAACCAATTCTGAAGCTTCCTCTTCCAGAGGATATTTCAGAAATCAGTTCAGACAAAATCCAAATACAACTAATAAAACAAATACACCACCTGACATAGCAACAAATGAAGAAATTTTTAATACAATTCGAGCTGTTTTATCTTTATCTGAGATTCCTTCTAATCAAGAAATAACAGAAAACGAAGAAGAAGAAGAATCAGAAAATGAGGAAGAATCAGAGGAACCTCAACAAGTCAACGGTCATTTCTGGGACAGTTTTGTAAAAGAATATGAGAGTAAAAGTCCACCTACAGGACAACATGCCTATAATACTTGTAGTAGAGCATTCACAAACACTCCTAGAGCCTCATCAAGTTCTACTACAAATAATGCCAACAATAACTCACAATCTAATAAACAAACTCAATCCGACAAACAGGCTCAATCAACCAAAGTTACCCAAAATGCTCCAAAATTAGATTTACAATACGATATAATTGAAGATTTAAAGAAGACACGTGCAAACATCAGTATGTACGACCTTCTTCAAATCTACCCAATGCCTAATAGTCATGTTATGAATCCTGCCATGAGTTCAATTATTCCTAATACCAAACAAAATGTTGCTGCAAACAGTTCTAATAATGATTCAACAGCAACTGAAAAAGGAAAAGCAACGGCTAACAAAGCCTCGCTTATAGGTAAGAATTCTAAATCAACCACACCTCCATTCTTACTCACCTTTGAGATTTTCAATAGGAATGTTCATAATTGCATGGTAGATTCCAGAGCATCCTCCAATGTCATGCCTTTATCAGTATGCAAAAAGTTGAATGGGAAATATGTTCCATCGAATTCTCAAATAACTCAGTTGGACAGGACAAATGTGAAGGTTGTAGGGGAAATGAAATATTTCTTAGTCAGGATTGCTTGTAATGCTTCGGTTTATCAAATTATAGATATTGTTGTTGCAGATATTCCAGATGCATATGGGCTGTTTTTAAGTAGGGATTGGTCTCAGCAATTGAATGGATTCTTTGCCACGGATTGGTCAACATTATGGTTACCTAAGAACGGGAATTCAAATCAGATAAAGATAAATAGAGAAAGATATATGAAACATACTGTCACAGAACTACATGATCCTAGAGACGCTGTTTTATTTTCAGACTGCATTATGGGGAATTACATGTATGAATTGGGGTTTGGTAATTTTAAAGCTGAAAATTCTGCCCTTTCTGAAAACAAACAACAATCTGAAATTAGAAATGTGACATCTATTTCTCCTAACTCTTCATTCAATAAAACCATTAATGATGTAGATAATCTGAATGTTGTAAATATTATAGAAAGTAAAGTAGTTGTAAATAGTCCTACTTGGACTCTATATTTTGACGGTGCGAAATCCAAAGAAGGAGCCGGAGCTGGTTGCTTGTTGGTAGACCCTCAGGGAAATAAAACATGTATAGCTTGTAGGATGGAATTTAATTGTACAAATAATATTGTGGAATATGAAGCTTTAATACAAGGTTTGAAAAAAGCAATTGATTTGGATATCAAAGTATTAATTGCACACGGTGACTCCGAAATTATCGTCAGACAGGTTCGTAACTCCATTCATTGCCTATTTGAACATTTACAGAGTTATCAACGAGAGGTATGGAACCTTATCTCACATTTTGATGCATTTAACATAATTTCTGTTCCTAGAAGTCAAAATCAAGAAGCAGATTTGTTGGCAAATGTAGCATCAAAGTTAATTCCATCAGAAAATATTACATCAAATTTCTTTTCAGTTGAATTGATTTTTAGGCCTTCCATACCAGATAATATTTTTAATTGGAGTGTATTTGACAATGATGTGCAGGTGCTGAATTTTCTGATGAACGAGGATACCTTTAAAGATTCAGCCATAGACAAGGTCACTCATGACGAAAATCTGCGGGATTTTTCGGTAATAAATGATTTTTGTTCAGTTGAAAAAGCTTTTGAAAAGGTAAAACCAGTCCCTAATTTAGTACTAATATTAGAAAAGTTCTTTGATTTGCAAGATAAATTTAGATATGTCCCTAATTGTAAAACTAATAGCTCCCAAGTGAGGTATGAAACCATAAATTTAGGAACAGATCTGAATCCCCAAACTATAAATCTAGGAGTGGATTGCAATCCCAAAGAAAAAACAGCATTTATAAAATTATTTCAGGAATTCAAGGATGTCTTTACTTGGACATATGATGACCTGAAAACCTTCAACACTCAAGTCATGCAACATATAATTCCAATTAAATAGGAGTCAAAACCTTTTCAACAAAAGGTAAGGAAATATCACCCGTCACTAGAACCAACAATTAAGAAGGAACTAAATAAATTGTTAGCTGCAAAGATTATTTTTCCCATCAGGCATACTCAATGGGTAGCAAACTTAGTTCCAGTTAGGAAGAAAAATGGGGATATTAGATTATGTGTAGATTTTAGAAATCTGAATAAGTTTTCTGAAAAGGATAATTACCCAGTTCCTCCCATGGAACAAATTCTTCAAAAGGTATCTGGAGCTGAGATATTATCACTCCTTGATGGTTTCTCAGGATACAATCAAATATTAGTCTCCCCAGATGATCAATTGAAAACAGCTTTTAGAACTCCATGGGGAACATATGCTTACCGCAAGATGCCCTTTGGGTTAATCAATGCTGGAGCAACTTTTCAACGGGCAATGGATATTGCTTTTAGAGGCTTAATTAACCATTCAGTCGTTGTTTATTTGGATGACATTATTGTATATTCTAAACATCGACCTGATCATCTTAATCATCTTAGAAAGGTATTTGAACGATGTATAAAATTTGGAATATCCTTAAATCCTAAAAAAACAATTTTTGCTGTTTCAGAAGGTATTTTACTAGGCTGCGTGGTTTCAAAGCATGGAATCATGATTGATCCTGAAAGAACCCAAGCCATTTCAAAGATAACTTATCCTTCAAGGAAGAAAGCAATGCAATCATTTCTCGGTAACATAAATTTTGTTAGGAGATTCATTCCCAGTTTCTCCGAAATCATTCGTCCATTGCAGAAAATGATTAAGAAAGACGCTATTTTTAATTGGGGACAAAATGAAAAAGAGTCATTTCAGAAAATTTTAGAAGCCATTTCAGAAGCTCCTAGCCTTCTAAGTCCAAATTTTAGCAAAGATTTCATATTGTATACTTTTGCTTCTGATATTTCATATGCAGCAGTCTTAACCCAATTAAATCAGCAAAATAGCGAAGTACCAATCTCCTTTATGAGTTCAAATTTCAAAGGTGTTGAGCTTAATTATCATGAAGTTGATAAACAAGGTTTCGCTGTGTTTAAAGCTGTTAAACATTTTCGTCCATATCTATTGAAATCTAAAATGAAAATAATAGTCCCTTATTCCTCAGTCAGAAACTTGTTAGTGAAAAAGGATTTAGGTGAGAAAAGAGCACCTTGGATGACAGCCCTTCAAGAGTATGACTTAGAAATCAATCCCTCAACGATAGTCAAAGGTCAAGGACTATTTAAATTAGCGGCTGAAGCTACTCATTTACCTAATGATAAAGCCGAAACTGTCATTGATGAAGTTTTACTTACCAGAGAAATTTATTTTTACCCTCCACCACAAGAGTCCTGGTATATAGACATAAGAATACTTTCGGAAACAGGAACTGCTCCTGATTACCTAGAACCAAAAAAGAAAAGAGCAATTAGATTGAAATCTGCTCCTTATTTATTAATTGATAATGTTCTCTTTCGGAGAAATTCAGACGGAGTATTGCTTCGATGTTTAGACAAAGATGAAACATAAGTAATTCTGAAAGAGTTACATTCTGGACCAACAGGAGGTCATTTTGGTGGAGAAACTACCACGCATAAAATTCTTAGGGCTGGTTATTATTGGCCTACCTTGTTTCGAGATTCCTATACTTTTGTTAGAAAATGCCAGGAATGTCAACTTGCTGTAGGAAGGGTTAAGAAACCTGCTTTTCCTTTACAACCTGTTTCAGTTGAAAGATCCTTTCAGCAATGGGGTATTGATATAGTAGGGCCAATAAATCCTCCCTCCTCTAAGCAACACAAATATATAATAACTGCAATTGATTATTTTACTCGTTGGGCAGAAGCTGCACCATTAAGGGTTATAAATACCAATCAGGTTATATTATTTTTAGAATTCTTTATCATAACAAGATTTGGTATTCCAGATTCCCTCGTCTTTGACAATGCTTCATAGTTTTCATCAATTGAGTTAACTCAATTTGCCTTAGAGAAGGGAATAAGAATCAGGTATTCAGCTAACTACCATCCTCATGGAAATGGTTTAGCTGAATCAACGAATAAAAATTTATTGAAAATCCTCAAAAGAACTATTTCAGTTCACCATCGAGATTGGCATACAGAATTAGTCAATGCCCTATGGGCAGACAGAGTAACTCCTAAGGCTGCAATAGGTAATTCACCATTTTTCTTAGTATATGGAACTGAAGCTATTTTACCACCGAATTTATTCTTACCTTCATTACAGTTAGCTTAGCCTGTTCAAGATGAAGAATGTCCAGCAATGGAAAAGAGAATTAACACTTTGTTAAAGCTTGAAGAAGAAAGAGAAAAGTCAAAACAACACTTTTCAAAACATCAACAAATTATGAAGTCTTGGTTTGACCAATCATTTAGTTCCAATCAAGAATTTCAGGTGGGAGGCTTAGTTTTAAAGTGGGATAAGGTTCATGAGGACAAAGGTGATCATACTAAGTTTCAGAAGCTTTGGTTAGGTCCCTTTGTTATTTCTGAGAAAATAGGTCCAAGTACCTTTCGATTGCAAACACTTGAAGGTCAGTCCGAAACATTTCCAGTGAATGGACTGATTTTGAAAAAACATTTTTGTTAATATTATCTGTCTTAAAATGTATATAATTTGTTTGCTGTTTGTAAATAAATTTATATTTTTATACATAAACTATGTTTGCTGTTTATCAATTAATTTATATTTTTGTATATAAACTGGGTCATAGTACAAAGAATTAAGGATGATGAGAAATTTATAAAACTTTTGTAACTTTCAAACATCATTCTGTTATTTTTAGCTAGTTTTAATTATGTTATTCAAATAGTTTAGACTGTCAAATTTTTGTACATAATCAGTCAGTAATCTTTAGTTAACAGCTGAAGAAATAAATGTAAATAAATAAATCTTCTGGTTAAAAACAATCAGTTTGCTCGTTAACTAAAAATTATGATACTAGACTGAAATCTTTTAAAAATTTGTTTAGGATAATCAAGATTTCTTAAATCTATAAAATACCTATCATTATTCTATTTTTAAGTGTTACTCAGATTATTCCTCGCCTTTTTATTTTCTTTATATAAAATGGAGATAGCTTATTAATGTCTTTTTCGAAGCTTGTACTTTTGAAAAACTCTTACAGATCTCTACCATCAGTCTTCAAAAGTGTTTACAATCTGAAAATTTTTAGAATTTGTTCCAGTCAATAAAATGCTAAAGTGAGAGACGGAAGGACTTAGTAATAAGCCGGTCTGATCAGAATCACAAATATCACTAGTATGACATTATTAGGAAACTAGTAATGGCTTTTGGTTTAAAAACCAAAAGATAAGGGGTCTCATCATGAGCCAGCTGATTCATTTTCTGGTGATATTAATGACTGACATTACCATTTGGTCACCATGCTGGGTAATGATCTCTCATTTTATAAAATTAAAAGATAAAAATGAATAAAGAAAATATAGATTGTGACTGAAGAATAGGAGGTCTCATCACGAGCCGGCCTAATCATGATCATCAGTGTTGTCTGGAATCATGGGGGATTCACTTTTTGGCCAATATACTATCACGTTAGTTCATATTGTGGGTTTTAAAATTATCAAAAATCAAACCAATATATTGCAGGTATTGGGGGGATGAGGGGTTTAAGGTGGGGCTAGGTAGGGTGGTTTATAAGGATTGAGATATAAAAAGGGGTGGGGAGGATGTTTTTAAGTATTGGGAGGGGGTTTCAACAAAAAGAGTTTGGGTCAATATCTCTTGAAATTAAGGGTATTCTTTAATATCCCACAATCGCACGTGCTATGTGAGAGGTTTACCAAGTGAAGTCCCCGTGTCTGGAATAACTTCATTTCTGATCACCAGGATGATGGCTTTTGATTTAAAAATTAAAAGACAAGAGGTCTCATCACGAGCCGGCTTGCTTATTTCAGACAGCTCTCGTGAATGATACTATCACATTGGGACACCATACCTAGATAGTAGTCTTCAGTCAGAATTATTGTTTAAAGAAAAGAAAAAGCAAACAAAAATAAAATTATTATGTTTATGGAACAGATTTTGGAAAGTTTTCAGAAAAGTAGATTTCTATATGCTGATGGTGTAGGTTATTATTACTATGAAGTACTTTGTTTCGATCAAGATATTTTTTAAGTTTATCCCTAACTAGATCTCTGTTTCAAAAGATGGAATATTTCTCAGTTGTACTTATGAATATGAATAAAAAATAATGGTTTTCATTTAGATAAAGAATTTTTGATTGTTCTTAATTAATTTTAAGATTTTGTTTATATCATTTATAAGTTATGACTAGAGATAACTAGTTCGCCCAGGTCATCGCCATTTGTTGGCAGTCAGCAACAACCCCTTCATTTTTCCATTAAGATGAAGGGAGATCAACTCTCTTTTATGATTTACCTATTAAAAAAATTATAAAAGAGTGCCTTTAGAATCTTCGATTCTGAAGGTACTCTCAATTATAGAAAAGTCCAGGGACATATTAGAAGCTGATGAAACCATCTTTCATAAACTTGATAATTAGCAGCTGTCAGTTCCATAAATTTTTATATAATCAATTCATCATTAATTAATCTGTATGATTATATATATGATTTAAGAAATTTAAAAAGATAGTATGCTAATTGGGGTTCAACGAAAACACATTTTGAAGCTGGTTATTGATAAGAACTAAAGGTTAATTATTAAATCAAAACTCTTATTAAGCCTAAAGGTTCATATTCCATTCATAACTTAATATCATTATTTTGTGGAATTTTATATATATAGTTAGTGAAAAGCAAATAAATGAGTATCATTCGAAATCTTCATATGACATGGTTTTATATCTTAGTATCCTATTGAATTCAATTTAGAATATTAGTGGATGGGATTTTGTAAAATCATAAAACTATATTTCAAAATGAGACTTTATGTATATACATGGCATAAATGATTATTCGGATGATTAGTTAGTTGTATTGCAAAACATTAGGGTTTATGGTTTTGATACTATATCACCATGTTAATAAACGCGACCACCTTTCACGTATAATCCGGAGGAGACCATCAATTGACAGTGTTTACGAGGATATATAACCCATATGTCAAATAAATAACACCTGTTACAGGGATCGTTGTGTAGGCATGGAGATTTGGCTAACACCTTGCGATTAACTAACAGCTGTGAATATATCAATGAATCGTATCAACAGGATTTAATGTGATATCCATTTCATTTCATAACGCTGTACGAGCTCATCTTGCCCACTGTGTGTAATCAATGTCTCGATTTACGATTCATGAATCGGATAATCCCTGATATGTAGAATTGGTTAAGTTTTACTGTTAGTCGTGGCTAGTCATGCAGTTATCATAGCAAAATGCTGGTTGTAGTATTCATCATCGCTAAATTCGATTGAAATGGCCAAATTTAGAGCCTTCATCACTGTCAGATATGAATCATGTGAAGATTTGATATTTCGCATCATGTCATGCACCTGGATACCTATCCCCTCCCTCTTCACAACTCCGTTCATTCCATTTCGTAATCAGGATAGTGGTGAGGAGGCCATGGCTCCGCTGAGTCGTTTTGAAATCTCAAGGTCAGAGCTTGTAGAAGCAGATGAGAAGGTCACCCTGCTATTTGAAAAGGTTAGATGGGGGCAGTTCTTTAGGTGTTTTGATGGCCATAACACAGAGGTGACCAAACTGTTTGCTTTGAATTTAAAAGAAAACATAGCACATATTGGGGGTTTCAAGTTCATCGTTGACGAAGACAAAATCGTAGAGGGACCCAATTTTGGCCAACCCCTTCCCCAAAGACTCGTAGGAAACGAAAGGCTACTGTAAAGCCCGAGGTTAGCAATGTTCCTGAGGCTGAATTAAAGAATACAGGACTTGAGGAAGCCCATACACCCATAAATGCTGGTATCAGTAATGATGATGTTGGGAACGTAGCTCCCTGTTACTCTGAAGCAACCTTGAATCGATCCCCATTTGATAAACGCTGTAGTACTCCTGCAAAGACAGAGGACAGGTCAACAAAAAACGAAGATATTAACGCTGTTGATTGTAAAAATCTCTCCGAGCCAAATAATCCTCGTAAACATGGCAAGGATCCTATGCATAAACTAGATCAACTAGCACAGGTATGCTGTGACAGAGGAGGCTTTGAATCAAACAACCTTATGTTTGTTTGTTCAAGGAGAGTTATTAGAAGCATGAATAATGCACCTACAGTTCCTATTCCTATGACTAATCAACAGGGTACTCAACCTTCGATTGTCCATATTGAGGACGACGTTCCATCAACTACTCATATAAATGAACCCACTCTTATAAAGGACAATAGTACAAAATCGATTAAAAACATTACAGAGTTGGGCAAGGCAAAAGTTGGTCCATCGTGTATGGATGCCCTTAGTTCGGATCCCGAACCATATTTTATCAGTCTTCAATCATCTGGTCAAAACATAGATAATCCTAATCCTCCTCAGGCAGCCGATTCGTGTCACGATAACGAAGAAGAAACTCTTCAACAAGTTCTGGACAGAGTACACGAGTCCAAGATTATAGAATTGAAAGATGAACTTAGACAGTGTCAATCCCATGCAGCTTTGATAGAGGAGGAAAATAAGATGTTCAGGGAGGAGTTGTTGAACTGGATTAACAGGTGGAAAGAAATGAATAGCAAAAAGAACCAATATAAAAAGGCAAAAAAGTCAATAATAGGTACAAATCAACATCTGCTTGAACAGGTAGAAAAACAAAAGTTAGTGATTATCAGGCTTAGAGCCAAACTAGCCGAAGCCAGAAGAGTGGTTGATTTGCAAAAGAAAGCTTAATGATTATTCCCATTTGTGGTTACATGATTTGTCTCTTTGTCAAATAGGTAATAACAACTCTTTTGTGCATGCCTGTAAAATCGCAGATTTTACAGGCACACGTATGAATTATAGTTTATTTTGTTATTTCTGTTTTAATTGGTTTTTAATGAGATGCTTTTGTTTGTTTAAAACAGGTGGGCATGTCATCGATATTCACTACAGTTTCAAGGCATTTCTAATATTCTGGATTTCAGTTGGAAGACGTGGATGATTATTGAAGACTGGAGTTTTGACACAGCCACGAATTTACCAGTTCCTTTAAACCAGCAACTGTTTCAGGCTAGTTGTTTTTATTGTTATCTTTTAGTGACAAGTGTCTGATGAAAAGAGATTCGATTCTCTTTGATAGTTATAGGAATCCTATAGTATTGCGTGCAACATTGATGGGAAAACTGAATCAAGAGACTGGTAGTATTATATAAGCTAGGAATTTTTATGTGATAAGGGATGGAGTGAATGAAGCAAAAATACTCGAAATACTATTTTTTTTGATACTAGTTCTGTTCCTGGCTGAAGTTTTATCTTTGGGAATGGGATGTGACTGGAAATCTCCAAGTTGATATCGTGAATGGTATTATTTTGGATACTCTTTATATTTCAGTATATGATCTTCTATCTTTAACTTTAATACAGTATACTTTGTTATGCTTGTGTTTTAATCGGTATTTCACTTTGTCAAAGCAATATTGTATTTGAATTAGTATATTATTGTAACTGAATTTTTCAGTGTGTCTACTTTTCAGTGCTACTATTGAAAATTCAAGATATGATGATATATATATGTTTTTGTCTGTTTGATTTCATCTGTATTGTTGCAATGATTTCTTACGGAACATTATTTCTTATTCAAATATCTAATGTTGGTTATTAATTATTAATTGATTACACATTTCAGAAAACTTGAAGTGATTATTTATTTCAGTTTCTCTGTCAAAGTCATTTTATAGCAGGATGATTTAGTGCAGATGATCTAAGTATTTTTATTTAGATCTGATTCCTTATCTTTCTGTTTATCATGTTATTAATTAATAATTAATATAAATACTCAAATCGCTCTCAGCTGAGATAGGATAGATAGGATAGATAGGATAGTTAAGATAGTTCAGATTAGTATTATTTTAGTATATTTTACAGTCAACAGCTGTTAAATAGAAGTTGTGTAATTTTAGAATAATTCTAATAGTCTGTTTATATTTAGAAATAAAATCTTCAAAAAATCGAAGACTTTCCTTAAGAAAGCAACTGTAGGATACATTAGGTAGTTGAAAATAATTTTTAGAGTTTAGTTAGACAGAAATAGCATTAGGATAGATTTTCGCTGAATTTTGGTTTCTCCTTAAGAGAAAAATTTAGCTGGTAGCAGGACCATAACCTGCGAGATTTTGCTACTCCAAACACACCGGACGCTGCTTTAAGCTGATTGTGTGGGCATAATCTCCTTGTTGGCCTAGGTCATAGAAACAGGCCAACAGTACCCAACTCAGTTTGGAATTCTTTCCATTTGATCCTCCAAAGATCCTATTCAACATCAACACTATCAATCTGTAGGGAGTGCGAAGGTTCATAGTTTCGTACTCCCCGAAAGGCCTTGTACGAAAATTCCTTCTGAGAATCATCATCCTTTTGACATTGTCCAAAACATCTAGATTAAGGTCTTTCAACCATCCTTCAGTTAAATATGTCTGGGGTGTTGGTAGCTTGTAGGCCATGGCTACATAAGCTGGGATATAATCAGGATAACCTTGCCTTTCAGTATTAGCCAAAATCACCTTTGTTACATCAGCCCTCGGGAGGATCCAACCTATTACCTATGAACATGGAAACAACTTAGGACGCGAGGAAACCTTCATGATTGTTGATCTTTCGATATTGGCATATATGGGCAGATCTTCCAATGCGACATCTGGGACACTTCAATTGGTGATCATTTGGTACATTTCCCCCCATTTGTATTCAGGTTCGACACCCATTATTGCTTTAGTATCTTCATATATAACCTCAACTCAGGTTATGATCTCTATCTTTGGTTCTTCGTCTGCTGCTTGCACCTTCTTCTTCTATTTTTGAGGCATGTTTCTATATGGATGATGAGCCTGTGTTGATCATACAACAACATGTTAGATTCATTCTATTTCCAACATATAACTGTATTTTGATAAATTCTGCATTAAACACAAAACCAATTTTAACCATAAATTTGTTTACCGAGTCATCATAATACATATTGATCAAAACTGTTTACACCCTAAGCCACACTTTTAGCTCAAAAATAAACAACAAGCTTAAGCTTTCAAAGCAGGGATGCACTAGGGTGATAGGAAAACATTCTACACATGACCCTTAAGACCCTCCCCATAGTAGCCTATTTCTACGAGTGTATCGACGTTAATCCTACTGATAAGAACAACCATGCGGAGATGCTATGAGAGGAGAAACCTCGCGAAACCCAGGGTTTTAACCTTAAACGTAAATCCCTCCCACGACACTTTGAAAAAAAACCTCCTCTATCTGACCAACGACCGTGCAATTGCCATCTTCTGACTGAGGAAATGAGGGAGCGGTGTAGACTGCGAAACACACGTCTGCCCACTACCCTCTCTCTACCAACGACTGTTAGAATAAAACCCATTATGGATACTGAGCAAGAACGACTGGGTAGGAAAGAATGAATGAGGTAGGCTAACCAAACAACGAAATGCTTCACAAAAGATTTACCACAACACTTAAATACCCTCCGTGGGAAAGAAAAACAAACCTAACCCTACCCAGCTGTTCAAAAAATTCGCTAAGTAGAGGGATAAGTAACAAGATCCTACCTGGATTGCTGAAATGACCTGGAGAAAAGCATGACCCCCGCTGGCTAAAAATGCTTGATCAACGGATAGCTCTGCTTTCTCCTAATGGCTAACAATAACCGTGAAACAATGGCCGTGGAATAACCCCTTGACAGCTTAAATAGGATTTGAACGCGGGTGAGCATAATAAACAATCTCGGGCAGGAGACTCCGTAAGCACCAAAAGTATGTCGAAAAAGATCCGCTAGTGGACGTGAAGGCCTCGGGTGTCTAGAAAGAGCATGCCCGACGATATTGGGTGGCTAATAACTAAAATGCCGAGACGGATTTTAACAACCAATCGACAAACTAAACCACTAATACTGCACAAGTATCGGAACAAACTTCGGGAAGACACCGGTTGTGCATCAGACTATGCCTCCGAAACATCGGCCAGAAAAATCACTAGACTCTTGGAAAACTTCGGAACAAGTAGCCAAAATGGCGGATGGAAACATAACAAAACTTCCGCAGATATTGGAACAAGACAGGACACGGGCGACTTGATGTGTTGAAAAGGATTTGGACTAGGAATCCGAGAGCATCGACTAGTGCTTTCCAATATGATAGACCAAGGAACACCCGATGCGTTAGAAGGATTTTTTGGAAGTGCTTTACAATGAGAATTGGGTGGCTAGAGCACTATGCTTCCGATATGTCGGATAAACTTTCAAGAGTGTATTCAATACATAAGAAAGACAACTTCTTTTTTCAAACTTTAAGTCATGAAACCAATCTCGTGGGATAAAGATAGACTTTCCAAGCCTTCTAAAAAACTAAAAAGAATAGGGGCCCTAAAAATCAATTTTTTTTTGGGATGATAGTTGCAACCGCAAGAAAACCCCAAGATTATTGTGAGTGATAAAGATCCAATTTTCACATGTGATTTTCCAACTGGTTTTCATATTGTTTGGATATTAAATTGGATCACAACATCCCTTATGATCTCCAATTTGATTGGCAAATTAAGATTGTGAATAAATGTCTAGAAGCTTATCTTTGTTGCTTTTCATCTTACAAACAATCACAATGGTTCAAATGGTTACCTTTCACATAGTGGTGATATAACACCTTCCATGCTTCATTCAAAATTTCCCCATTTATGGCACTCTGTGGATATCATCTTCCATCCATCACATTACCCTTGAGAGGTAGACCTAAGGTTGAATAAATGGACAATCACATTGAGCATTGACATAAGGTTCTTCAACCATTGAAGGATAACTTGGCTATAGCACAAAATAAGATGAAACAAGCAACATATCAACATTGTAGGGAAATATACTTTGAAGTTGGGATTCGATATTTTCGAGACTACAACCATACAAATAGATGTACCTCAAGCAACAATATAAGGACAATAAATTAACACCCAAGTTCTATGGTCCCTATATAGTGTTGTCGATGATTAGTAATATGGATTACATAATGGAGTTGCATCTATCTTCACATGTATACCTAGTTTTCCATGTTTCTTATTTAAATAAGGTAATAGGTGACACGACCTTAGTTCAAACTATTTTACCAAAGATTGAAGAAGAGGGAAAAATCATACTATAATTTGAAACAATCATTGAAACTCATATCAAGAAACTACGAAACTGAGAAATTATTAAGTACCTCATAAAGTGGAAGAACCTACCAATAGAATATGTTAATTGGGAAGATGATTTATTCATATAAAAGCATCCATAGCTTATCAACATTGAGGGAACTGCTAGTTTGAAAGGGAGGAGACTATTATTCCCTTAAGACTTCATTTATAAACATTACACTAATTATAGTTATGACAACTTATTATTATTTAGTTTTATCCCTCTTTGTCTCCTATATATACATAAAGGAGACCCATTTGAATGATCATCTTATCTTGTGCATTTGAAATATTTTAAAATGAGGGTTTGCCCTTCAAGGGGATTCTTATTTGTTCACTCTTTCACTTTATTTACTCTTGTCATTGTTGAGTTTTTTCTTTTCAATGATTATTTATCTATGTAGTCCATAACAAACCATGAATACTAGGACATTATTGATGCAAGACTATGGCTCAAGGATAGTTATGTGCTTAAAAATTGGTCAGGGGAGATGAGGAACGAAGCCCCATGGGTCTATAAATATTGGAGGAAGCACAAAATATAATTGTGAAGAAGACTTGAGGGGGTGGAGAGATTTTGTAAATGTGGGAAGCTCACGAGGAGGAAAACTGGTTGAGGAGATAATTGTTTAAGAGAGGAATTAAATTTTGTTATGGGCCATAAAAAAAAATATAAGGGAAGAGTAAGGTGGTTGATGAAGGCCCAAACTACTATCCTTCCAATATTTCATTGCAAGAATGCTTAAGAAGGAATGAAGAGGGAGATACAATGATGGAGGAGACTTATATGTGAGGGGATGTGATACTACCAACCAATCTTTCTATTAAGTAAAACATTTTAAGGACATTGATTAGGAGAGGTTATTTTAGAGAAACAAGTTCATACATCCAATAAACCTTAAAAATACAAAGGAAGTATCATTTTAACATTTGGGGACTAGGAGGATAGTTTAACATAAAATCATGGAATGGGAGGTGACGAATCTATTACAACACTATCCAAGAGGAGTTATCAATTATGATATGGTTTTCATAGATAAATCTGAAGGAGAAGGAAGGAGGCTCTAGAGGAGGGAGGAATGGACCTAGATCAAAATGTGATGTAGGTGAAGTCTAGTTGGTGGTTAAAATATTATTTATAGATACGAAAAGAGTAAGCAAAACAAATGAAGGAGTTCACTCTAGCATACAACAATATATTAAGGTGGCCCTTAAAGTAGGGATGAACTCTTAGAAGAGGAGGAAATGTTTATCTATCCATACATATTAGGGATATGGGATAAACATGAAAGAAGAACTCACTTAAGAGGTTAGTCCAAAAGTGTAAACCATATGCAATTTTTATTCAATAAACTTTACAGGTTGAAAATATGATAGGTCCATTACAAATACTCCCTCCATGATGTAATTTTGTCACCTCTAGTGCAAATGAAAAATCAAGTGGTTTAGTACTGGGATGGAACTCATCTTATCGAGTTGTACATGATCTTTTCCTAGAGCCAACCATCATTTGTTCATTATATATTATAATCTCAATAGGTAGGTGCATTTTGTTAATTGTGATTGACCTAGTCATATTTCATGAAAGTTCATTAGTTATAGACTATAAATGATATCTCCTTACCCTCTTAAGATGTGGTATGTGACGGGGGACTTGCATTTAACGATGAATATAGGTGAGATATGGGTTTAAGGGGGAAGGTAAGAAGCTTTAGTGGGATTTTTTGCTCATATTAATGAAGATATTGATGTGGAAGCTTTGGATCTCAAGACAACATGGATAAATAAGAGAAAACAAGTGGAGGCCTTTGCAAAGAGAATGGATAGGTTTTTGGTGCCATATGAGTTGGTGACGACTTAAGATGATAGAAATACCAAGTAGCTGTTGAAAGAACCTCTTACTATCTTCCCATTATACTTAAAATACAATCAAGGTGAAGAACCCCCCTTTCCCCTTTAAATTTGATGCATTTTGGTTGGAAATTGAGAAATGCACAAGTATGGTAATCAAGGAATGGATGTCCTATGAATTGGGATCAAGGGATTTTTCTATGTAGAGTTTTAGGAAAATATAAATAACATAAAGAAACTAACAAAGGAGTTAGTACTCAAACTAAACATAGAGGAAAAATAAATATTAGGGCAAAATGAGTCTCATATGGAAGTACTTTATGATCAACCAAGGAGAGGAAAGGTGCTTGAATACATTATATAAAAAATGGGAGAAATGGAGTGATAAGATACAAATTGTTGGCATGAGAATAATCTTTCTAGAGACGAAATTGTCATGCTATATCAGTGAGGGAAGGAGACAAAAATACAATGTTTTCCCATCATGTAACCAAAGCCAAAAAATCCCAAAACAAAATATGGTGAGTCAAATATGTTATTGGTTCAAAGCATTTAGTTTTTTAGATAGAAGAGATGAATTTACCCATTATAGTGGAATGTGAACAAAACCCATAATGGTAAGTATTGCAGATTTTATGAATATCCTCTCTCAATTTTGTAGGCTTGTAAGCCAAGAATGAAATGAGAGCTTATTGGATCTAGTTGATGAAGAGTGAAGGAAGCATTGGATTCTTTCCAACATGATAAAGCATAGAAACCTTATTATTGGCCCATTGAATTCTTGAAAATATTTTTTGAAGCTATGGGTGAGAATCTTCCCGAGGTGGCTGAGGAATCTAAATGAAGTCAAACAAATTGTGGGATCTTTAAATTTGGCATTCATTGTGAATATTACAAAGGAAGATATCCTCACTGCCTCTGACTTAATTAATTCAATATCCTTATGCAATAGAATATATAAGTTCATAGACAATGTTATTATGAGGAGAGTAAAGCCAATATTGTATGAAATTATTTAGGAGTAGTTTGTTTGTTATTTCAAGAAACCAATTTTTTTATGTAATGCAATAACCATAGGAGGCTACATACTTTATTTAAAAAATATAGAGAGGATGCCATATTTCATTACAAAACTAGATCTCTCAAAGACCCATGCCAAAGTTAGTTAGACCTACTTAAGACTAGTCATGATACAAGTAGGCTTCATTGTTACAGTTGGAAATTGAAATGAGTAACGTTACTCCAATGTATCTCCTACGGTTTTGCTAAATGAGGCATATACAAAAAATTTCAATCCCACAAGTGGTATTAGACAAATACTCCCTCTCTTACATCTAGTGTTCCTTTTGGTGGGTGAAGGCCTACACATATCACTTCGCAATTTGAAGGAAATAAGACAATAAAAAAGGGTGAAGGTATCCAAATATATCTACACCACTCACTTGTTGTTTGTTGATGGTTTGTTACTTTTAGGAATGACATCACTATAGTGTGTCAGTTAGCATGTTACAACACAAACTAATATAGGTAGATATGGGAAAGTTATGAAAAGAAAAGTGAGGTCATATAAAGAAACTACTTGGATTGACAAATTCCAGGATAGTATAGGCTCTTGCCATATAGATAATGTATAACATAGACAACATATAACATAAACTACAATAATTGTTGTATCTCTTAAGCTCTTTTGTATAAAAACATATATGCAAATAAATTTAAAAGATCAACCCTTGCTATAAATTGGAGACTATGTAGACACAACTTATTCAAACTATTTTGCCTCTTCAAGGAAAATCATTTGATGAAAGCATATGGGATTTCACATTAAAGCAAACAACTATTTCGTGAATGATTAGATGTGGATCTTTGAAAGGGTCGAGAAGATGATTGAATCCTAGTGTAATATGTGGTTGTCCACTTGGAGAAATTAACACTAATAAATAGTGTAATCAAAGAAACTCTAGTGTACTAGTTTGAAATGAAATCCATCCAAAAAGCATTTTGAATAGGATATATAAGCTTTGTTTTAGGTATATCTATGGTTGAGTAAGAAGTATAAAGGTAACATACCTTTGGTGACATGATTTTTTTTTTCAAAACCTAAACATGCGGGTGATGTTGGCCATTGAGGGTTCTTGATAGGATCTAATGAAGACAAAATACATATCCACTCTCAACATTGAAGTGTGAATTAGAATGTCGAATAAGAAGCCTAGTTGGTGGGGGTTCATTTTCTTGGAGAGAAATGGTTGATTGTTTCCATATGATAGGGAATTATCTTGCATGACTATTGGGAATGAACAAGGGATAAAAATTGGTGTAGATCTATGGATACGGTGTCAAGACGCTCCTATATTATATCAAGGATTAATAAATCATTTGCACTCCAAGAACATCATTTTCTTATTTGACGATTATGACAAGAAGGAATGAAGGATGTGGTTATTAGGGTGTAAGATAGCATAAAAAGTGGAATTAGAGGTTACTTGAAGTAAAACTTGGGTAGGTTTCAAATCCTCTTTGACCACAACTATGATTAGACTCTAAGAATAGTGGGAGACAATGGTCCAAGCTCCAAATGAAACAAGTGGAACATACAAAGCCAATATAGGATATGAAGTATCCCTAATGAAGAGTAAGCTACGAGAATGGTATTATTTGTGGAAATTCAAAGCCACTATTAAAGCAAGGATAATCCTATGGCTAGCCTAAAAAACATATTCTTAACCCGATATAATCTTCAAAAGGGATTGGCATGGTCATGGATTTTTTGTATTATGCATGGAACTAAACGAGAGTATATCTCACATACTCCTCTCTTGGCATGCCACTAAGGAGGTCTAGTGTGTTGTGAAAACAATAATTGAAGGGAAATGAAGACGGGAAGTGTCTTCTTTAAGAGCACTAGAAAATTGCATGAAGGAAGAGGAGACATGAAGGGAACATCACTCATGCCTCGTTTTTTGTTTTTTTGTTGGTCATGAATGTAACTCTATTCCAAGACAAGTCTACCACTCCTATCATGGTCTATTTCAAGGACAAGGGCATACAAAGCATATGGTTGAGTGATAAACAAGAAGAAACAAAGAGTTCAATACCTAGACAACAAGTTCAAATCTTACAGCTTCTTCAATGGTTCTTCAAAGGATAACCCAAGTAAGAGTGGGGATTAGGAAGCTTTGTACATTTCTAAAACACAATATGTTCACTTTGTAGGTTAGGGTGCATGACAAACAATGTGGTGAAGTCACAAGTGGTCTCCATTTTGATGAGATTAGCATTACAGGTAGGGATTAGGGGTACACATATATATGGGGATTTAGAACTTGTTATTTCTATCCTTATTAAAATTATGGAGATCAGAAATCAATTCTTGTTTAACGTTATAATGGGCAGTATGGAATTGAAGTCACACTTTAGAAGCTTCCGATGCAAACATGTGATGAGGAGCACAAAAATTGTAATATAGATTTTCCAAACAAGCATGTGAAAGGTTAAATGCAACTATCTCATATTTTTAAGGTGGAGAGGAGATCCTGCCTCATATGAAATTTTTTCTAGTACGTTTTTTTGGTCAAAGTGTTGTATTTGAAAATGCCTTCATTCTCAATGGACATACCCGAATTATGTATATAGCTAAATCAAGCTTCTATGTTCAGAGGTATAGGAAAACAATCCTTCGATGTTCGACAATTGTAATTGCATTTTTTATTGTTGCGTGAACTAGTTTTTGTTTGTGGGGTTTCTTGACCTCACTGGGATTGGTGTTAAGACATGTCTTTTTATTTTAAGTAAAAAAAAGAAGCATGATTTTTTGCAAGGGAAAAAAAAGCTATCTATCTATGTATCATGGCATTTTTCATTGACCTTGTATAAATTTTTAGACATTTTAGAATCCAAAATACATGCACAATGTCTATATGTATGCCCAATTATTAAACATTTTTATGGTTGTTTAGTAAGATGAATGTATTAACGTCCAATATTTGGGAAGTAAAGTGAATTTTAAGAGAACGTAAATTTGGAAAATACTAATTGTCCCTATGAAAAAATGTTGGAAGCTCCCTTGTTTGAAGGCTTACCAAGGATGAGTGAGCAATTATAAGTTTCTATAGTCGCAATGTAGCATAAAAGTTGTAGTATAGTAGAGTACTAACATATTAATGTTGAATGAAATCACACCAATAAAAATGTTGTAATAAATCACATAAATAACCGCAACCAAAGAGGGACCATAAGGCTTGACATTCATACTACCAACAATGTTAGTATCAAAATGAGAGAGCTTGTTATCACATTCTAGGGAATTGCAACCCAAAGCCCATTTTGAATTGGAAAAGCTTTTAATGCATATAATGCCTCATAAACCTCTCTTGTATCACATTTTTGTCTTGAAAATTTAAATAATTTGTAATAATAAAAATTATATCCATGAAATTTTTGTCACTTCTCCATCCCAAAATAATGAGGAAAAGCTTCTAATGTTAAACATTATTATCACTAGTCGGACAATATAAAATTATATAAAAGTTGTTGGATGCACTATGTAGGAGTTTTTACTCCTACACAATGCATCTAAAAACTTTTATACAATGTCTCATCACTGTGAAAGCATACATAATCAAATATAAAATTATACAAATTTGGTTGAGGAAGGTCAAATCAGTTAGCATTTTAACTAGATACTTTTCCCTTATCAATGTAAAAGAAGGTGGTCTTTTGTCATGTAGATATTGTTCTTTAGTTGGCCCAAATGTACAATCATCCAACTAAGAGTTTGATTGGTTTAACAAAAATAATTTTTCAAATCACAACTGAGTTGTTACAAAACATTTTCTATAATCAATAAATTAACAATAATTTACCATGCAATCCATAATATCAATTGACTACACTTGATAAATTTAAAATAAAGGCAAAGAAAAATGATAACTAAACATGCCCCAATACCCATTTTTAAAATCATTCAATGCTTATTTTTTTTTTAACCTTTTCCAAAAACAATTGTGAGATGTTTGCAAACTTACGGTGCCAACAAATTTCCAACAATCTTGAACATGGTAGTTATGTTGAGTACTCATATCACTTCTCCTATAGCTTTTTAATAGTTGTTATTTACAGCTCAAATAATATTGTTAGCAATTGCAAAGATTTTGACTGAAGAACAAGAACATAGCCTACGTTGCATGGGAACCCCACTTTAACTTTATGAAGTCAAATACCTCTATGGAGTAATGAATGCATTCAAATTTACTTCTTGTCATTTCTTTCTTATTATACTTGCTGAAGGCAGTGTATATTGTTTTCGTTCAGCGTTGACTTCCCTACTAGTTCATTTGACTATGTATTAGTTTGTTGTTTTTAACCAAACTTTTTAAAACATAATTCCATGTAACTTGGTTATCCAAAGTTTGCAATTGATTTTGTTGCCTTGCAATTGGTCAAAACATTGAGGGTGTTATTGTCGGGTTGGCGATGTGCATCTCGGTATTGGAATAGGTATATTAATTGCCATTAAATGACGCCGCCACCGCCATTGAATGACGTCACCATTGTCAGTCGAGTCATTTTAACCATTTTACAACCTTTGAAAGACCTGCCTACATTTTCCCATACTTGAACTTGTCTTCCTCCTCTTCTAGCTACATTTCAGTTATTGAGTCCTTTGTATTTTCATATTTTTGTGTTTGTATTTTCTTTACAAGCGATTGTGGAGGCTCCATCATTCCACAAAAATGGTAGCATTCAATTTGTATCAACACTTCAAGATAAGAACCTCATTTAGGATAAACTGAGATGGTAAATAAATCTTTCCCTTCTCTGCAAAATCATCATATTTTTTAGGCAATACAAGCAACATGCTTTACATAACATAACTCTTTGCACTTTTTGATTTCTGTAAAGTCTAGGGTTGACATCCATCAAATTAGCCAAAGGGATCTAGGAATAAGCCCAAGGGTCCTCTATCTGGAATCTTTGAGATTCCAGACACTTTGAAATGTTATGCAATTGAGATCCAAAGTGGGGGAGGATGTGCAAACGTATGCAAACTCTTCCAAATATCGTCCCCACTTGAGATTTTGAATTCAATATAACATTTCAACATGTCTAGCATCTCATAGATTCCATATAGAGGATTCTTGGGCCTATTCTTAGAGTCCTTAGATGTCACGAGGTCTTGGGTCACCAATTCCCCATCCTCCCTCCCTCTTACGGGCGTTCCTCGTTGGCCTTGGAGGCATTCAAGGGCATGCCTACCTACATTTAGAACTGGGTGCGACATTGAAGATAAGTCGATCTTACATGCAGTAAGAAATCTCTCAATTTGTCGATGTAAGAAAGAAAGAAATAAAAGGGAAGTTACCTTTTTAGTGCTTCGATATATTTCTGCACCTCGATCTCAAAGAACAACTTGACATAATGCATATTTTTTGGTGAAACCCAACAAATAGTACTTGGATTTATTAAATTTTCCCGCCACCAATAGCTCTTCAACATATTTCAAGTTCAGGAAAATGCCCATTCTTGCTCCAACCTAGAGCCGTCCATTCCATGGAACTCAAAAGGTTAGGTCTCTATGCGCACAACAGATACACAAAATGCATTAGTCAAAATAATGACCAGGAAAATATTCACTTACTCGTGGTAGTGTCTTTGTGCTTCTCTTCATCTAGAAAATTCAATACGATGAGCAACAAATATTTCTCTAAATCAGGCATTGTACCTTGTAGGTGTGGGGACGCTTAGGCCCTCCAAAATCTACCACTAAGAAAAAATGAACTCCACCCACTCTTCCCAATCAACGACCCAAGAAACCAAACTTTATGAGTTTACTTGCCAAGGAAGCCAAACCTTCTGATAAAAGGCTAACGGGACAAACAAATTCGATAAGAAAGAATAAATGTAGGGACTGTAGATGACCACGCTTGCTAACAACATCCCGTTGAATGCTTAGAGCTGTAAATAAAAATGGTGAAACCACAAAATAGTCACAGTAAGCTAGGCGAACAGTTGAATTCATTCACACATGTACCCATGCCAGGAATTACAAAGATCTAAAACAGAGCATTCATAATGGAATTTGAGATGGCCTAGTGTGATCACTACTCACCCTACCTTGTTAATGCTATGATCAAGCTTCCCAAGAAGATTTGGATGATATGGACGCGGACCCGCAGAGTTAAGGTGGTTGCTATTGCTTCTGCCATGGTTCACACTAAAAAAACCAACAATTATTCAACTATTTAGGACATTTTTACTTTCTCTTATTAATTGAAAAACTTAGAGCTAACAATAATGCATACATCTATATTGCAAAAAGTTCATATAAATTTCAGTTAGAATATATCCATTTGGAGAACAAGATGAAAAAAATATTAATCATATCAACCATGTGGAAAGCTGCAAGGAAAAAACGAACCTAAGCTTGTATAGTAACCTGCCAAGGAATATACAAGGAATCAATAATCAAAAGAAGCCATTAATGTCTCATGTGGCATTATAAATAACAAATAATAGGCTGGAAAAAAAAACATTAATCTGTATCTACATTTTTTTCAGATGGAAAGATCCACGGGAAACCCAGCAATACTTCCCCACATTTGTGGATGGTAGAGGTGGTAAACCGCCGGCCAGCCTAGCAGAAGACCTAACCCCAGAGGACTCAAGGCTCGAACCCGTGACCTCCCCCCAAACCGAGAGAGTGTACGCACGTCTTACCAATTGAGCTAACCCTTGGGGCTCTTAATCTTATCTACATATTCATATGTATGTATCAAACAAAAAAATGAAATCTAAACTTTGACAAATTAAAAATGCAAGCTAATGAAGGATAGAATGATTGCAGCTACGTGGAAGTTGCTTGGATCTAGCTGCGCTGAAGTCCACCTATGGGCTAATTGCATTGAACCTTGGTTATCATCAACGAAACGATTTTAGTTAGAGGAACCTATTTTATCCACCCAAATGAGATTCAATAACTCCAAATTGGAGAGGAAGGTACGAAGTCGCTTGTTCGCTGAGTGCGAGGAGGGCGAAACCTGAGGGTAGGAAGGTGAAGAAGGATACTTTTGGAGGAATTCATATAGGCAAGACTATACAGAGTGATTAAATGTCATGTTTATAAATGAATTATTCCGTTTATAACTGAACTGTTCTGAGTGTTGAAGTTAATTTGTGAAGCTGAAGTTGAGGCCTGTGATGCTAAACCAATTGGGGAGCAACTGCGATATAGTGGTATAGGAGAAGGGTTCAATTAACCGCTCCCAGCAGGAGAGAAGCCCTGAGCGATATATTAATGAATTTCCATTGCTCACATCGCTAAGCATAGTCTTTTCTTGGTTCAGTTCTTGTTTATAACTCTCACGAAACCCTTTTCCTAAAACAACAGCCAACAGTCCCAATCAGAAAAGAAATCAAAGCAGTTGAGCAACAAAAAATACACAACAACTAGTGCCATTCTCAGGAAGCCTGCCTACGCTGCCAAGGCGACTGATGCTGGTCCACAAGCACCACCTCCTTTTTATATCAGGTACAAGCTTAGCAAACTAAAAATTCCCATGCCTTTGTATTAAGTTTTAAAGCATCATGTTCATAGGAAAGAGGTATCCGCCTTTATAGAGATTAAAGAGCAACATCAGATACAAGCTTCCAGACCCCAGCCGACCTAAGATAAGACTTCTTCTCAAGTTTCCAACATGATTTATTTTAAGCGCTGAAGCCCCTTTGCAAGCTGACCTTATAAATCTTCAACTGCCATGAAACTCCTGCCTGAGGAATCTGCAGGCACATAATATTCTAACCTTCACCTCCTCCCATCTCTATGTCTTGTTAGAAGGGATAAAGATTACCCTCAATAAGCCAAGCGAAAATGAGTAGCTCCATGGGCTATCATAGAATCTCGTTCCATCTCTCTAAAATGTAGACCTCCATCACGAGAACATCCTTCTACCCATTGTTGGGTAAGTGATCAGGGCCACGACCACGAGAGTGAATCTTGTAATCCACCATATGCTTTAATTGCTGGTAATATGTAGGACCTAGAAATCTCATGGGAAATAACTTTATACCCATGTGGCCATTGTACATGGTATTAAAACCTCTAATCTGGTATCCACATATATGAACAAGTGCCTTGCTGATGCTATCCACCGGAAATATGTAAACGAGGATTGTAGAATTAAACACAATGAAGTAAGAATCAGAAATTGACTACAGATCAATGTAATGTTAAAAAAAAAATTACAATTACAAAAAAAAACTACACTTACAGTGACATCAATGAAAGGAGTTGCATCTTCCTCTTTCCCCATGTGTGAGCGACCTTTTCCATGATACATTCAATGAGTTGGCCGATAGTTATTTGAGAGGGGATATCATGTGGATTCACTATAATATCAGGTGCTAAGTTAGTTATTTAAGAGGGGATATCATGTGGATTCACTATAATATCAGGTGCTAAGTTATATGGGCTTCGAGGACTAGGGATGTGTACCGGCCTTCTGGACTGGGAGACGATTAGAGCACATCCCCATTTTTTTAGCGAAGGATAGGTCGAGAAGGACAATTATATATATATAGTTTGAAATAAAAAGTAGAACTAATTATAAAATTTAAATTACAAAAAGAAATATAAAGTTTTGTCCAATCATCATTGTGATTGTCAAAAGAAAATAGTAAAGTTTCAAACTTGAAAGTTAAAACATTAACAAAAATTTAAAAATTTACAACATTATATATGATGAATAAGATTTAAATAACAAATAAATTTATATTTGTAATTTGACATTTGTAAACACTAAATTATATTTTTATAAAACTATAATAGCATGGTCTATATTTTTAACCCCAAAAAAAATAAAAATAAAATTTAAGATATCAAATATGAAATACTTGTGCCTTAAATATGAAATACTTGTGCCTTGCAACATCGTGCAACATCTTGTGGCTGAGAGGGGATAAATTCATTGTGACTGTGAGCTTGTGTTAAGCTATTAACTCAAAATTTGTTAATTAAATTTTTGGTTTCTTTTTAATTTTAATTGTGCAGGTAGAGGAAGTCTCCTAAAAGTATTTGATTTTGATGGGTATGTTTAGGTTACCACTGAGAAGCACCCAAGTTTGGAACGAAATCCCCAATGAATTGGGGAGGTTTATGAGGAGTTCCAAAATTCTAGAAACCCATGAAACACCAGAATTATTTTAGGAAAGAACGGATCCGTACAACATAGATCAGGTGTAATGCCATAAACTGTCCAAGGCATATCCTCCTGAATTGTGTAATACCTAGAGTTTCCTTCTGACCGTGCATATCCTCCTGAATTGTGTAATACCTAGAGTTTCCTTCTGACCGTGCCTACTACTGAACTTATCCCCAATCTCCGGTTACGCATAAATTGATCTCTAACTTTCACAAACCGCAAGCCATCGTGATTCGTTGTCAGCAGAACCTGCATCTAAGTTAAAACATTTGTATGCTTTAATAAAAAAGATGAAAAAGATAGGTATAATTTATTTAATATAATCTCTTTATACAACCAAGAGGAAAGTTAACAATTTAAAGTGAAACATGTTAACTACCTGATCAACCATCCCACTTTAACTATTACGCAAGGATGTAATCTGATCTCGTTTTGTGTAACGTTGTGGCTGACCTCCTGCCTCATCATGTGCAATAGGTTTTGTTTATCCTATTATTACATCATCTCCTGAGACCTTAGTCCCCTGAAAAAACCAATCATGTCATAAAAGGTTTTCAATAGATTACATATGCTATTAGAACTTTCATGGAATGTGAAATCCATATTAAAAAGGTTAAAAAAGGATTAATACATGAGGGAGGAGAAAGCCCATCATTGTCCAATTTATAATATGAACAGTGTTGCATTCCCTACAATTTTCCATAGTAGGTGAGGATTGAGTCAGATGCAAATTTTGCTTGGCAACCCTCTGTCTATGCTGCTGGTTTTCCTTCCTGGCCAAATTGCTTTCGTCAACAGTTAGTTATGGGAAAAGAAGCAAGGTACTCTACATTGATATGAATCAATTAATCTATAGAGTTAAAAGGGATAACACAGGAAAACATGGCATCTATTTGGATTTTATTGTCTGTTTCCACCCCAAAAGCAGCTCCGTTTTGGTGCCTATGTTTGAAGATCATATGGGCATTTGGTTTGTGGAAGACATTGGATTAAAAGCTTCTTATTACTAGTGTTAGAGCCTGCTTGTCCAGTTGTTTCTATTTTAAAATCATTTTAGCAATACTTTAAGTAGCATGATTACTTTAAGATCTGGTTCATGTGATAGCATGTTTTTAGAAAACTTGATAAGCACTTTTATCTTCCATTGACAAAGTGATGTTTGTGGGATCTACTACCGTCAGTAAGATGGTGATGAAAATGATGCATTTCTTTATTTGTGATGAAACGGATGTCCTCACCTAGCATAAATAAGTGTCAGTAAGATGGTGATGGAAAGGATGCATTTCTTTATTTGTGATGAAACGGATGTCCTCACCTAGCACAAATAAGTGTCAGTAAGATGGTGATGGAAAGGATGCATTTCTTTATTTGTGATGAAACGGATGTCCTCACCTAGCACAAATAAGTGTTAGGTCTGATGGTGCTGATTCTATGTGCACCAAGATGCCCATGAGGCTTAAGCCTTTTTTCAATTTGTAGTATGGGACCTCTTTTATAAGAAAGGTATAATATGGGAGTAGTCACGAGCATGCTGATAGGATCAATTTACTATAGCAATAATTTCCTGGTATGTTGGGTGCCACAGAATGTCATTAACCTTCGCAAGCAAAAAAAATAGAGATAATGCTGGAGCCTCCAACAAATATTCATAAAACAAAATGCCATAATTACATTACCGGTTTGGAGAGAAGCCTCAGGGTTTAAATATTTTGGAGGATATTGCTCTGCTCGTTGGTGATGATGAGCAAATACAGACATTCCATTGGCTGGTATACATAGCGAACATTCTTTGTCTCAACATGTCTGTTTTTACCACTTCGAACTACCTTAACAAAAGCAGCTAACACCCTTCAATCCTAATTTTAGTTATATATACATATAGTAGCGCCCTTAGGCGGGAAGGTTCATCTATGTTTTTGGCTTACTGCTAGCATAGCTTCATCAATAGGATAAACAGGTGAAACAACTGCTATTGTCTCCCCCACTCCTCTATGTAATCCGTTACTGGTCCTGACTTACCTGTATGGCTTGTTCGTTATGAATCAACCGGATCATTCACTGGTACTTACTCCACAGAATAACCAGAATTGACATAAGCTGGTTCAAAGTAAACAGGTGCTTCAATTGGAGAAATAACTAGCATGCCTCTGACTATGCCGCTGGTGGATCGGTTCATCGGTTGGTAGGACCTAGGGGTACAACTGCAGAATCTACTGGATCGATTGCCTCATTAACAGCTTAATCAACTGGATCAACAGAATCACCTGCGACTGGATATGCTTACTCCGCTGCTGGTTCAATAGGTGGTGCTACTGGTTTGAATGCTGCTACTACTGTTCCTGCACCTTTAAAGTGAAGATATTGGAGAATGCCAAGCAACAATCTAGTGGAGAGGTGCTTTCAAGACCAACAACTCATCTTATGGAACTACAACCACTGTATTGCGTTTAAGAAACAATGTTTTGGCTAACTGATGTACGTAAACATATTTACTACTTTCAAGAAAAGACCTATAAGATATTTAGCGAATTTGATTTGAGAATGTTCAAAATCTAACGGGAAAGACATGATAATGTTCAAAATTAAAAATGGGTGGGTGAATGAAGACCCCACTAAAACGAAAATACATGGACTGGGCTGCAACTATTGAATAATCTTAAAGACTGCGAGAGGAATGCACGTACATCAATAAAGTACATTTTTATGCAAAAATCAGCAAGACCCGGAAGCATTTTTATCGTCCATCCAATTTACGAATCCAGAAACGATGATACTATTTGTAGCATCATCAATATGTCAGGATTAAACTACAAATGGTCCACCCGACATCGTATATAATGTTCAGAATGCATAAAACCATGAGCAGGTCGCTACAGATTCACTAAAACGAAATGGGCGTTTGCGCAACCTTCTTTGAGGCATCACATTAAAGTTTGTCACCACACACATTGCAAGATCTACACCTTTGCGTCCTTTATTGGAGAAAGGTTGTAAAATAAAAACTTTCCGAGCAGAGAGCGAATCAAACATGGATATATGGAAGTTGAAAATTTTGGCCAGT
Source organism: Pseudotsuga menziesii (assembly GCA_001517045.1). NCBI lineage: Eukaryota > Viridiplantae > Streptophyta > Pinopsida > Pinales > Pinaceae > Pseudotsuga > Pseudotsuga menziesii. The sequence continues at coordinate 155,656 of LPNX010355378.1, read as the reverse complement.
GCATATATTGTATCCTTCACCTTGATATTTTCCTTGGTTTTCCTAAAGAATACTTAATGGATGTTTATATTTTGCTTGGAAGTGCATCTCTAGAATGATGTATGCAATTTCACTCAACTAGGATAGATTGGAAGTGCTTCTCTAGAATGATGTATGCAATTTCACTCAACTAGGATAGATAGGTTACTGGCCATGAAGTGCCTTCCTACCAGGACTAGGAAACAACATATCTTGTAGCGTCTTTGGTATGGCGCCATTTTGTTCCCAAGATGGTAATTTGGTTCCATTGTGGTGTCTCATGTTTTTAGAACCAGCCACAGGTCCTTTAATTGCTGAGAAGAATCTTTATGTATCATCTGCTCGACCTGATAACTAATTGACCTATCCAGCCATCCAAACTATATTAGTTGGGCAACTAACTTCCCTAGCTAGATAAGGGAAAGGTCCATCTCCCTGGATGCAACGTTAGTTATGTTCCAGATATCACTCCGGATAACATATGCAATGTTAAAGATAACATTAGATATCTCTAGATACAACCCATACACAGTAGCAGAAAGTGGTCAATTATCATACATATTTTCCTATCTTAAACATGAACTAGAGCAAGGCACATGAACTAGAGTAAAGCTCTTAAAACATTAAATTGCAAAGAAACCAAACTAAAACAACACAACACTTGTTTAAATACACATCAATGTGTCAATCTTGCAAAATCATTGACTTTTTCAAACATTTGAATTGTGATTTTGCAATTAAATTAACTAGAATATTCTATATCTTAGGACTTGGAAATAATAAATAAATAAATTCACATGCTCTATATTTGAATCTCAATTTGTGTTCTTTTTAAACAATATCTATTTGATTTGACACTCATTGAGACATCTATTTTTAATGTATTTATCTTCTCACATAACTTGGTACCAAACAACAAATATTAGAATCAATGTTAAAATTCCATGATGACATGATTAGAAGCAAAATGATTGAATTCATCTTATTTGTTATACATGAATATTTGGTCGTTCACTTAGCTCTCAATGTATAAATAAAATCTAGGACAACATAAATCCTCTAGCTATTTTTTAAATCCCAATTGTTGATTCTTACACTTTGTTTTGCCACAATAAAACAAATTTAAATGTCCGTTTACCATTCTCTTGAATTGAATATTGTCTATGTTGTATTTCTCCTCATTTGACACATTAATGTATTTGTAAATACTCAATCTTCTTTGGGGAGAATAATAAACATGGATTAACTTAAATAAAAATGTGTTAGTGGTTGACAACTTGACATCCATTGTAGTGGTGTAACATCTCTATCTTCGTTGGGGAGAAATGTGTAAGTGATTGACATCCATTGTAGTGGTGTAACCTCTCTAACATTTAGAGGGTATTGGACAATATAATTATCTTTATGTGCTTTTTGAATCTTCCTATTCTATCTTCTCTCACTATACAATGATTTCTGTGCATGGTGATTAGCTCTTTCAACTTGTAAACAATCCATGCTCGTGTCTCTTTGTATTGGTCCCTATATGATGGCCAACATATTGTACTTGTTACTAATGGAAACTTTGTGTCCATAGTTGTATACCTAATATTACAAGTGAATTATTATTCATACCATAGTTGCATGGAACATCATAACCATCAAACTCTAATATTCTAAATCCTTCAAAGACATGTTGAAAAAATGTGTAATATGAAATAATCAAGACACAAAGATTCTAATGTTCATAGGAGACAATATGATTAGTCAATAAGTGAAATAATAGTTCTAGTTCAAGTAGCTAAAATGATCCTAGAGTTTCATCTCGTTATCTTCCACAATAGAGATGGTTGTTACCTCCTCTTTCACGCACCTTTATGGTAAAATAAAGTAACTAGGATAAATGAACTCTTCTATGTGACCAAACCCACTGCCCAAAGATTGCCAACTAATTTCTTGGTTTCCTACCTCCTCTCCCATGATTTCTACCATGCGATATAGGCTCCACCCACCCACCTCCATCGTTTCACTGAAGCAACAACTTTCTTTAAAGTTTTCTTGGACGTAGCCTCAAGAAAATGTTCACCCCAACTTAGATGTTTCATTGTCCCAGTTTATTAAAAGAATGGATTTTTCCCCTCAACTTCTTGTAAATTTTTGTGGCCCTATGTATAACCTTTCATTTTGGAGAAAATGCACTCATCATGAAGTTTAATTGATAGTGGCCTAACCCAAAGGATTTTGAGGCTTGGATCAAGCTTCGTTGGTCTTTGTTGATCCAAGGTTTTGAAAGTCATTTTCATTATGGGAAGGGATTTTACTCCTTCCTCTATAAGAATAAGTAAGAACATGATAACTTTTAGAGGGGGTCCATAGTTCATGGGCGTGAATGGTTTATATCTCAACCATTGGTCATTGATCTTTGATCCAAAAGGGAAAATTCCCTCCACAGTTTTAGCTTGGGTGTGTTTACCAATCCTCTTGTTCTTCATGTTGGGTGAAGAGATGCTAAATAGGATTGGGAATATGTTCAGAAAATATATAGACAAGTGTTGGTCACTCTATATGCAAGTTAATTACAAATAACATACATAATGATCAATATAAATTGTCAACCCAGGAAAGTCTTTTATTTCAAAGATAATTCACACTGTCTGTGCATAAACACTAAGTAGCAGATCAAATGAATTAAAGATTAACTGTCCTACTTATCTTCTCAGTCAAACTCTTCTCATGACTAAACTTAAATTACTCACCTAGGAATTCAGAAATGCAATTACCTCCTACAATATCAATCCAACAATTAACGAATCTAAAATTGAATAACTAGACTTACTTTTATAGAAAGTTAAATCTTGACATTATCAGACTACATGTAAATCCATCGTCACTAGTTTAATTCAACTAATCTAAGAATTGGGAATAACAACAATTGAACTAAACAAACTCTAAACCATAATTTGACTGAATCAGCAAACCTAAGAAAGACAAGTAATTGAAAGGAACTGGAGCTGAGCTTGAATGTAACAGCTATTGGCACACATGCATAATGGAAACTAACCTACACAGTCGACTCTCACACCATGCAGTTACAGCTAAAGGGAAATGCAAACATTACTATCAAATGAACTACAATGATAAATCATTACCGTTGTAGCTAACTGTGAAGAATGCAATTACTAAAATTTCCACACCACACAACAAAGCAATCAAAACATCTAATTAACTCGGTAATCTCTGTGGAAGGTGGGCCCAGCCTTCGAACAAAGATACCGAAACTAACACAGGTTAAGACGCATAAATTAGAAGAATCCTGCTCCTTATATTAAAATGACAAATGACAAAGTACAACTCTCTGTCACATCTTACACAGTCTGATCATATCAACCAACCCTTGGCTCATAATGTTTTCCAATATTTATACATGAACAATCATAACCTTCACCCACTGAGATCGGTCAGCCATGAAGATCTATGATCTTCAGGCTTCTTTGTTACAACGAGTTGTTACAACTGTGAGTGGAATTGAATGAAAGAAGAGAATATAGGGAATCCTGTTGCTCGAGCCATTAGTGAATAAACATAACCAATTTAAGTGATACCCTGTCTATTACAGCTATGCCTTAAGCAACGGCGTGTTGTTGCAGCTGAGTTAGTTGCAACTAAGTCTGTTGCATCTATGTGTGGAATTACGACCTCTGTTTGCATCCAGCGTGTGGAGCTAGGACTGGCAAGTAACCATTCACATCGAAATCTCATCTTCTCTTCAAACCACCTGGACTGCTACACTTGTACTTCTCAAAGCTTGAACTATCTTTATGAAATCACGATGTATTAGCATAATTCAAGAGACAGAGTTTTGAACATAACAATCATAGGCATTAATAAGATAAAACAATAATTAATCATACTTGTAAAGATTCAAGGCTCAATATGAGAGGAAAACATATGTCTGGTGCATAGAATGGAGTAAGACAAGGAAAAAAGGGTATAATAGGTGTGGTCCAAAAGGGGTATTTCAAGACCCAACATCTCCCCCCAACTATCCTATTGCATTTCCTCATGCAACAACTTCCACTAATCTGAATCTGATTCTAGAATTGTACCTTGTTCATGAAGAGAGAAAAAATCGTAGGAGCGCTCAGGAGGTTCACTCCCATCTAGATATCCCTTGCAGGCCACTCAGTATTTCCAACACTGCTTCTCCTCTGCCTTAGTCAATGAAAAATCATCCTTGTATGGCCTTGCTAGCCACCAAATGAGTGGAAACTTAAACTTAAGTCCCAGCCAATGAACTCCACACTTATTCATACAGTCCATATATCCTTCGACCCTGGGAGCGCCTTTTTAAATTTTTTAAAACAATAAGGGTCCCTTTTCTTTAAGGCTGGAGAAGAAGTCTGCCATCTATGTTTACTTCCTTCCAGGACCAGCTGTTGCTGTCTAGAAATATGGTCAACACAAGTAGAGATGACCTTTTCTTGTAGTTCAATCGATTACCGATTTTTCATGGGAGATGCCAGCCTCTTTTCCTGAAAAGTGAGAAGAAGCCGAGGAGATTGAGGTTCATTCCGAATCCACATATTGGAGTTAGCCTCATTCCGAGAGGTTGTCTAAAAGGCCCTCTCCCATTGTGCATGATTGTTGAAAAAAGAGGCAAAGGCCCTCAGTTGGACATCTCCTAAGTAAGTGGTAGGGTTAGAATGAAGGTCCAAAGGGCAGGCCATCTCATGCAAATAAAATTCACATAACAGGTTCTGCTCAGTGAAGCTGCTTTGCATAAAGGTTTCCAAAAAATGGGTAGAGGGTGTCAATCTAAAGGGTATACCTTCTTTTAAGGATTTTAATTTAAACAAAGTTAATTGTTCATAAAAAACTAACGGATAGGAGGGAGATGGAGCTCTGAAACTCATCAATTCCTGGAAGAGGGCGCATAACTGATCTTTCTCCTTCTGCAAGGACTTGAATTTCTTCAATTCCTTAAACTCTTTTTGTACCTCCTCCGAGTAGAGCTTTTGAGACATTAGCTCCTCTGCCCATTTTCCCCTCAATTCCTTAATAGTCTTTCTGTACTCAGCAAGAGGAACCATCCCTTCTTGACATCTATCCACATTATATTTCCACTTCTTTACTTCCACCCTTAACAATGAGAGCTCTGCATTCTCTTCATCATCAGAATCTGAAACAATTTCCTGAGGAATTTGCATTCCCTCTTTATCACCTGATGTTTCATCCTTCTCTTCTTGAATTGGTAGTGTAACAACTTCATCCTTACTCAAAGTTGCTGTAGTATTCGCCTGTATGGCTGCTTCAGTAATCAGTTATGGAGATACTGGTTCTTGTGTGACAACCTCCTTCTCCATTAGTGCTACAACAATCTCTGTTTGTGTGGCAGATTCAACAAAGGTGATTGAAAATGCTGGTTCTTGTGTAGCAACATCTTCTGTCATCAATATTGTAGCAACCTCTATTTGTGTGGCTGCATCAACAAACGATTTTGGGAATACTGGTTCTTGTGTAACAGTATCCCTATTTTGAGTTCCATCCCAACAACCTTTAGTCTGTACTGTGTCTTCGACATAAAATTTTGGGGATGCCTGTTCTTGTGTAACAACATCCTCTTCATGTTGAACTTCTTCCTAGATTAATTTTGTGTCTTAAGACTGTTCTGGAGTTTCTTCAAGATTTCCTAGGTTGTAATAAGGAATTGTGTCAACCACTGGCTCGACTGTTTCCATTTGAGTGGTAGCCTCAACAAGAGTTTCTAAGGCTGTTGGTTCTTGTGTGGCAACATCATGTCTTCCAACTTCCTTCAATTGTTGAAGTTTCTCCTGGGTGACTGCAATATTCATTGTTGGTTGGGATTGCATTTGCTCAGCCTCCCCAAATTCTAAATCAGGGATCATCTCAAACGCTGGTTCATCTTCACCCTTCAGCTCCACCGCAGGTGCCTCTTTTTCTTCTTCAGTTGCTTGTGCAGGTTTTTGTGCCACAAATTCCTGCACTATAACTTTGTATCATGATTGGTAAAAAAAATCACCACATTCTGGGCAAACCACTTTATCCAACTCATCACCCTCCTCATTAGGAGGTGATCCTTCCAATTGATCTCCGACTTCTACCAATGTATGCCTCCTTTTCTCCACATGTTTCTTGCATGATTCCTTCCAGCTTTCCAATTCTTTCCGAAGAACCTCCACCTCCTCTTTCAACAGATTATTTTCATACTAAAGTCCCTCGATTTGGGGTTCTTCTGCATCAGGTTCTTGTGGATCAGCCTCTGACCGGGGTGTCAAAATGGGAATTCAATGTTCGATTCAATATTCGCCCATCTTTCCCGTGCTGATTCTTCGCTGTGATGGATCTGGTTCTTCTTATATTCACCAACCATGATGCCTATACTTCTTCTTTTAATCTTGTCCTCTTCCTCCAGGGTTTCTAACTCTACAACTGATGTAGAAGGAATATCTCCCATTTTAGTAATTCCCCTTGTCTCTGCCATCTCAATTTTCTCTTCGATTAAAGTCCCCCCCATTCAGGAGAGGATTCGATGGTGAGGATCTCTGCATCTTCTTCTGTCATTATAGCTCCCACAGCCTCAGCTTCCACTGTCACAGCATCCAATGTTGCTCCAGTTTCAGCTTTTGTTGCCAAAGCTTCCAAAATATCTATTCCTTCCATAGGGTTTGCTATTGTTGTAGCCTCTCCCAATTCTTCCTCTTGATTATTTGGGTTCTACTCTGACACTATCTCATCACCCCCCTCCCCCCCCAACTGAATATGAGGGACTCCAGTCCTCCTCTTCTACTTCCACTCCCCCCAACTGTGCAGGTGCCTCTTCTTCCTCTTCTATTGGAACTCCACCCAAAAGTGCAAGTTCCTGAATTATCTGAGGCTGACCAGTAAACTGTGCTAAGGCCCTTAAGATAAGCAGTTTGATTAGGTCGTGATGGGTAAGGGAAGCATATGGGTGTCAGGGTGATCTTACAAACCCCACCATGTGATGTAGGTCTTTAAACAAATAAAATGGAATGTTGAGTAAATCCCTATGGCATAAATGAGATAATAGGGGAAACTGAGAGAAATAAACAGTCTGATACCTACCTTCACATGTGATATACTTCTTCAGAAATACTTCCACTTCATTCCAAGGGCGAGGCAGTGATTGTAGTGCTATTCCCCACTTTCCTTGACGGACCTGTTCACCAACTACCAAAAAATCCCGCATTGCGGCTGCATTGTGGGTTCTTCTTCCAAACGAGGTCCTTCCCACCTGAGGAAGACGAGTAAACTCAGCCACAATCTCCTTAGTAACTTCTATGCGTGGACCTTTGACTTATTAATGGGTTTCTGTCAAATTTAGAGCAAACTGCAGGGCTGTTGAGTCAATGAAAACCATTTAAACGTTGAAAGAAATCAGTCCAACCAACTGCTTCAAAATGGAAAAAACCTCTGCGTTTCTACACAGAGCCCCCATGTCTACAGGTTCATGTCAGGCTAGGATACCCATGTCGTCTCTCCTTCTGAATTTTGGTATCAACTCAAAAAATTACAGGCCCAGAAACGGAAGTTACAGCATAGGAACATGCAATGAACAATCGAGGTCGAGGTTGGATAAATTAGGAAAGTTATTACAATTATGGGCAAAGAATAATTGACAAGATTTGGCACAGATTAGGAAAAAGGTGACGGTCGTGTGTTAAGCTCAAGTACCCGTTCACATGTGTTGATTGACAGTTAAATGAGTACGGGTCTAATGACGGGTACAAAAAGGTAAATCATGATTAATATTGTCAAATCCAATTACGCCTAATCATGTAGATGGTCAAAATCTGTACCTTTGCGATATAAGGTGAATCGCGACTTTCCATAATAGTTCAATAACCATCCATTTAAAACATAATTGCGCACGTGTTGCTATGATCTCATCACCGGTGAATTAAGAACTATCTTTTCATCCTTGATAGAAATATATATGGAGCCGTGAAGTGAGTCAGAACTCGGCAAAGTCATGGACGACATAAATTGTGGTCGAATCTGGAGGAGTCGCATCTGTTTTATAGATAAATATGGAGGAGTCACATTCGCGAGAAATAAGGAAATCTACGAGATTTGGTGGGGTCGCAACTGTGGAAAATAGGGAAATCTACGGGATTTTGTGGAGTCACAGTTGCGGAAATAGGGAAATCTGCGGGATTTGGCGGAGTCGCAGCTGCGGAAAATAGGGAAATAGGAAAAGTTTTAGTGGAGTCGTAGCTGTGAAAATAGGGAAATCTGCAGGGTCACAGCTGTGACTGAACTGTTCATCATTCATCATTTTTTTTCAAGGAGCTCTTATGAAACAAGAAAATAGAATAGGGCGCTAGCGGTCGTTAGTCCCGGTCATGACCACTGCTTCTGAAGGAAGTTCCTGCACATATTCTTTAAAGAAAACCAATCAAGCGTAAAGGAAAACATAATAAAAATAAAACAAAGCATCAACTTATTTATGTACAAGTTCCTATGTGGAAATCATAGTGTCCTTTTAAAGATTGACAGGGGTAGAGAAAAATTCCTGCCCTTGCGTTAACTGGTATCCTAGATCAGCTACAATATGCGAGATAAATGCGTCCATTGAGATTGGCTTGTGATACAGTCGCAGCCTGTGACCATTATCAAATAATGGTGTACGATCTTCATCAATAGTGACCAGGTAAACTATGCCATTATCAAATACCCTGTCTATCTGGTATGGACCCAACCATCTTGTTCGAATATTACCTTTAAAGTCCCTCTTGAACCTAGAATCATACAACAACGCCCAATTTCCCTCACATAATACTTTCTTCTTTATGAACTGATCATGCCACCTAGATCGCTGCTATTGAATTAATTCTGTTTGATGTACAACAACTTTGCATTTTTCATCGAGTTCATTTAACTGGCTCAATTTGATCCTCTAAGCTTCTGTTAAATCTAAGTTTGCCTCCATAGCTGTCCTTAAGGTTCTGATTTCAAATTCAATGGGAAAGACAACATTCTTACCATACACCAAGTCATATGGGGAGAAGCCCGTAGTGTTGCGCCAAGTGGTGCGGTATCCCCATATGCCTCTGGAAGTCTATCAACCCAGTCTCTGGGATGGCTTCTAACTATTTTTGTGAGAATAGATTCAATCACTTTATTGGTACTTTCCACTTGGCCATTGGCCTATGGATGATAAGGTGAAGTTATTTTGTATTGAATATGGTACTTTTGTAACAGAGCTTCCAGTTTGTGGGACACAAATTGCGGTCCTCCATCTGTGACTATCTCCTTAGGTACCCCAAAACGAGTGAATATTTTCCCATATAGGAAATCTATTAAATCTTGGTCATTGGCCTTAACCAAGGCTACAACCTCCACCCATTTTGTCATATAATCGATGCAAACTAAGATGTAAACTTTTTGCTTCGAGGGAGCGTTGATAGGCCCAACAAAATCCAGGGCCCATTTGTCAAAAAGTTCAACCACCAACTGTGGTTGTTCATCCAATCTGTTAGGTTGGCCCATTCTCTGACATCTATCACAAGCCCGAACATACTTCTTCGAATCCCTGAAAAATGTTGGCCAATAATATCCCATTCATAATACCTTATGACTTATTCGTTTGTCAGTGAAGTGTCCCCCATAGGTCTCGTCATGATAAGCCTTCAAGATACTGAAAACTTCATATTCCCTTACACATCTTTTGATCTCAAGATCATGACCTGTGTAGAAAAGATGACCATCTATCCAACAATACCTGACACTTTGCTGAATAATTTTCCTTTTCTCTCTATTTGACAAATGTGCCGGAAGCTTTCCTGCAGCCAAATAGTTAGCAACATTTGCGTACCAAGGGTAATGAGCCGATACTGCAAACAAATGTTCATCTGGGAAATAATCTTCAACTGGAAAGCTGTCATCACTGTTAGTAAAATGAGATAAAAAATCAGCAACAACATTTTCCTTCCCAGGTTTGTCAATAATTGTAATGTCAAATTCCTATAATAGTAACAACCATCTAGTTATCCTAACATTTTTAACAGGTTTGTTCATTAAATACTTGATGGATGAATGGTGAGTGTGCACAAAAGTGGGGTATCTAGTAATGTAGTGTCTGAATTTATTGATGGAATAGACAATGGCTAAAAATTCATTTTCTGTAGCAGTGTAATAGAGTTCAGCAGGGGCCAAGTTTTTACTGATATAGTAAATTGCATATGGGGCTTGACCATCCTGCTGTCCCATCACTGCTCCAATGGCAGTGTCAAAAGCATGAAAGGAAATGTGAAAAGGCAGAGCCCAATTGGGCCCCCTTAAGGTAGGAGCTATAGACAACCTCTTCTTAAGTTCAATGAACACTGTTTGGCATGCATCATTCCAATGGAAATGCACATCCTTCATCAATAAAGTACATAAAGGAGAAGCTAGTTTGGAAAAAAATTCTATGAATCTTCAGTAATAACCAACATGCCCTAAGAAGCTACGTACCTATTTCTGTGTTCTAGTAGTGGGTATGTTTTCAATTAGCCCAATTTTGGATGGATCTACCTAGATACCATCAAAAGAGATGAAGTGCCCCAGAACTACACCCTCGCTCATCATCATACGGCACTTTTCAGTGCTCAAAGATAGCTGGGTTTTCTCACATCATGTTAAAAACTTTTCTAAGTTTTTCAGTGCCTCCTCAAAGTCACTGCCATATGGGGTAAAGTCATCCATGAAAATATCCGTACTATCATTAACCATCTCCGAAAATATGCTAATCACAACTCTCTGAAAGGTGGCAGGTGCGTTACACAAACCGAAGGGAAGTACCCTATATGAAAAATTACCCAAGGACAGGTGAAAGTGGTCTTATCTTGGTCCTTGGGAGCTATCTGGATTTGGTTATACCCGCTGAACCCATACAGAAAGGAAAAGAATTTCTTCCCAGACAAGGTATCAAGTACCTGATCAATGAAAGGTAAGGGAAAGTGGTCTTTCTGCGTTGCTTTAACTCTCTATAATCAACGTAGACTCTCCATTTCCCATTCTTCTTTGGCACTATCACGAGTGGAGAAACCCACTCGTTGTCGGAGATCGGGTATATAAACCCTTCTTCCAAGAGATTTTGAATTTCTTCTTTCACTATGTCCCTAAGGTTAGGGTTCATCCTTCGTTGTGGTTGGAACACAGGTTGGGAGTCACTTTTAATATAAATGTTATGGGTACACAGATTAGAAGGGATACCCTTCATATCTGTGTACTCCCAAGAAAATCCTCCCTTGTGCTATTTTAGGAGTGTGACCAGGGGTTCCAGTTCATCAGGAGAGAGATCCGGGTTGATATTTAGGGATTTACCTTGATTTATCTCAACTGGAATGCTTTTCAAATTCTTGATTACTGGGATTATGCTAGTGTCACTGACTAAAGTCTCCTCTGTGAGATTTTCTTGTTTTTCTTCATATAGAGTACTGTTTAGGATCTGGTAAACATGTTTATTGATAGATGTAGGCTCACTGATGAAATTATTGATAGCATTGTCCTCTATTTCATCTTTGAAGGTTAAGGATTTCCCTATCGTTAACAGCGGCTGAACACCGTCTTCCTCCTCAAGCTCCATCCATAGTGAAGTTTCAGCTTCTAAGCTAGGTCGAGCTAGAGGGTATAAGGTGAGAATTTTTGTCTCAGTCCCATCCAAAATGGTAATAGACCCTAACCGAAAGTTGATGTCAGTATCTGTTGTGGCTAACCAAGGTCTTCCCAGGATCAACGGGTGTCCACCTAGCTGTGACTTCGACTGTAAAACCAAGAAGTCCACAGGGCATTCCCACGAATCTACTGAGATGACGAGGTCATCCAAGATTCCCTCAGGTTTGATGGTGGACCTGTCAAGGAGTTCTAAAATAGTAGGGGTTGGTCGAAGGTTGGTGAGCCCAATTTTTCGTACAATTTCTATGGTCATAACATTAATAGATGCGCCTAAATCCACCAAAAAGTTCGGTATTTGAGTGTTCCCAATCTGTAATGTGACAATAGGGTTCCCAGGGTCATCATATTTGGCCAAGAGGGTTTTTCCCATTATCAGTTCAGAAAGTTTTCCTAATACATGGACAATGGGAGGATCCCTCGGTTACTGAGACGATTCCATTGTTTTCTGTAGTGTCAGTTGTTCAGGGTATGGCGGTTCTCTAACTAGTTGTGTAGGCTGTGTTTCGATGAATGTTTCTCTCTGTGGTTTAGCTAGTGTCTCGGTAGGACTTTCAACATCCTCAATGATGGGGATTGATGTATTATATGGGTATTGCTGGTTCAATCTCTCTTCAATCACTGAATATGGAACATCTTCAATGACTAAGGGCTCCACAACCCTCCCTGATCGTAAGTGTATATCATGGTAGGGAACTGGGGTAATGGAGTAAGCAAGCATGTTGGCAGTCTCAAAATGGTGGACTTCTTTATTATTGTTTGGGTTAGGATTAGGTTGAGAAGGCAACTATGGTCGTATTGGTATATTCATTGGTGCAACATTGTTTTGAATTTGCAGTTGCGGCTGCTGGTACTGTTGGTGAGGGTAAGGTTGAGGAGGATATTATTGATGAGGTAATTGTTGATAAGGAGGTTGGTTATGAGCAAACTAATTCCATGGATGGGAGTTCCTCCATCCAGGAGACTAGGAAGTTGGCTGGTTTGGTTGATGTGGTGTCCATGGTGACCACGAGTTAGGATTTTGCATGAAAGTTTGAGATGGATGCCATTGATTGTTAGAATAATGTGAACATAATTGTGTATTCATGTGATTCATACCATTCATATTATTCATATTGTTCCAGAAAGGTGATGGGTCTGGATGCATACCTTGATCTCAAGGCTGCCAAGGCTTCTTCTGAGTGACGAAGTAGGCTTGTTCCATGTCAAGAGTAGATGCCCATAGGACTGCCTTCACTTGGGGAAGAGAAGGGCATTCCTTAGTGTCATGGTTCAGTTCACAGAGTTGGCATACTTCCACTTTTTCAAGTTGACACTCCTTCAGAGGGTGTTTCTTTCTGCATCTTGGACAGAATATGTCGAGTGTCAAGTCTTCTACTGCTTGCATCTGCTTTCTCTCAAGAAATCCATTTCTGAGGAAATGGAACTCATCATCTCTATTTTGAAGTTGTCCAAAAGGTTTCCTATTTCTGCTAGAGTGGCTCCTCCATTAGATGAATTCTGTGTTCTGCTAAAGACATCTCGGTCCAATCCTTTGTCACGGTTGCTAGTTCTAGAGGATCCTGTTGGGTATCTTCGACATAAGTCGATGATATCTTCGAAGGATTCTTTCGAGATATCCCCTTTCCCCAACAGGTTCAACATATCTAGGCAATCTTCTCTGATTCCACGTAATAGGATGATTTTGAGCACATCTCTTCCCATGTCAGTTTGTCCTGCCCTCTGTACATTGTAGAGAAGTATCTCCTCAAAGTCTTCCATACTTTCTTCCTCTTTTTGCATCATCCTAAACAGTTCTTCCCTTTTGTCTTTGGTCCTGCAATACTCTTGGTATTTGTCAAGGAACACCTGGTTCATTTGTTCCCAGGTGGTGATAGTTTCACCACCTAGGGTCATGAACCATCGCAGAGAGTTGTCCTTCAGAGTAGCTGGGAAAAGCTTTAATTTTTGCTCATTGGACGTGTAGTCGTAGCTGCAACATAGGATATCAAACTCGAAAAGAAACTCATATGGGTCCTCTATGGCTTTCCCATGAAAGCGTGGTAATATTGATGGTGAAATGTTCTTCATGGGGGCCTGACCAATTGGTTGTCAGATGGGGAATTGAAGTGTGGCAACACTATCCTCAGGTGGAGGGTTTCCATCATTATGATGGTTATCCCCTACTCCTTCCTCATGATCATCTGGATCAAATCTGTTATTCATGTTTTCCTCTTCTCTTTCCTGTCTTTGCTTTATCTGATTCTCCCACTCTTGCTGAAGCTGTAACCACTCCTCCTTTGTGACCTCTTTCCCATCTACGTGGTAAACCACCTCTGGCTCACCTCCTCTCACAACACTGTCTCTGTCTCTATCCGCAGGGGCACCAGATGGTGTCACAGCTTCTCTTGTGTTCACCACCGTGGAAACTGATGCTCCCAACCTAAGAGTAACTGAGCCTCTTCCAACAGATGACGATCCCTGAAGCCGAGCTCTGGTAGAAGAGTTAGCTCTACCAACTAGAGCATATATGAACGTCCTCCTTCCCAAGGCTGGACTTCTGCCATGACCTTGACCATTGCAAAGTTAGTATTCTGGGGGTTCTAGGAATGTAATGTTGTACTCTCCTTGTATTCATGCAACCCAAAACATGAAAGCTTAAAAACTATAGAAGAAATATGAATGGATGCAACTACTACTGTGTCCGTTAACTACCTTCCCTGGTAACGGCGCCAAAGTGTTGGTCACTCTATATGCAAGTTAATTACAACTAACATACATAATGCTCAATATAAATTGTCAACCCAGGCAAGTCTTTTATTTCAAAGATAATTCACACTATCTATGCATAAAGACTAAGTAGCTGATCAAATGAATGAAAGATTAACTGTCCTACTTATCCGCTTAGTCAAACTCCTCTCATAACTAAACTAATCTAAATTACTCACCTAGGAATTCATAAATGCAATTACCTCCTACAATATCAATCCAACAATTAACGAATCTAGAATTGAATAACTAGACTTACTTTTGCAGAAAGTTAAATCCTAACATTATCAGACTACATGTAAATCCATCATCACTAGTTTAATTCAACTAATCTAAGAATTGGGAATAACAAGAATTGAACTAAACAAACTCTAAACCATAATCTGACTGAATTATCAAACCTAAGAAAGGCAAGTAATTGAAAGGAACTAGAGCTGAACTTGACTGTAACAGCTATTGGCACACATGCATAATGGAAACTAACCTACACGGTCGACTGTCACACCATGCAATTACAACTTAAGGGAAATGCAAACATTACTATCAAAGGAACTACAATGATAAATCATTAATGTTGTAGCTAACTGTGAAGAATGCAATTACTGAAATTTCCACACCACACACAACAAAACAATCAAAGCATCTAATTAACTCAGAAATCTCTATGGAAGGCGGGCCTAGCCTTCGAACGAAGATGCCAGAACTAACATAGGTTAAGACGCAGAAATCAGAAGAATAATGCTCCTTATATTAAAATGACAAATTACAAAGTACAACTCTCTATCACAGCTTACACTCTCTACTCAAATATCAACCAACCCTTGGCTCAGAATGTTTCCCAATATTTATACATGAACAATCATAACCTTCACCCACTGATATCGGGAAGCCATGAAGATCTACGATCTTTAGGCTTCCTTGTTACAATGAGATGTTATAGATGTGAGTGGAATAAACAAAACCAATTTAAGAGATTCCCTGTCTGTTGCAACTATTCCTTAAGCAGTGACGCGCTGCTGCGGTTGAGTTTGTTGCAGCTAAGTCTGTTGCATCTATGCGTGGAATGAAGACCTCTATTTGCGTACATCATGTGGAGCTAGGATTGGCAAGTAACAACTGGCATCAAAAGCTCATCTTCTCTTCAAACCACCCAGGATGCTACACATGTACTTCTCAAAGCTTGAACTATCTTTATGAAATCACGATGTATTAGCATAATTCAAGAGATAGAGTTTTGAACATAACAATCACATGCATTAATAAGATAAAACAATAATTAATCATATTTGTAAAGATTCAAGGCTCAATATGAGAGGAAAATATTTGTCTGGTGCATAGAATGGAGTAAGACAAGGAAAAAATGGTATAATAGGTGTGGTCAAAAAGTGGTATTTCAGGACCCAACAACAAGTTGAATGTGAAACAAGGAATTTACACATGTGCAAGGATTTGTGTTCAAGTGGGTCTTTAAAAATGCCTTTGAAAGCCATCAAAATTCAAGGAGAAACAATTCTTCTTTGAAAATTGGACCATGAGCTTATTTTGTTTAAATGTAACCACTACCATGAGTATGGTCAGTTATTGATGGATTTACCACAAAAGAAGGTCCAATGTCCACTAGATCCAATAATAGTTGAAAGTTGGCCTCAAATAGACCCAAAGTTGGCCCAAGGAGAATTTAAAGAGGCAGAGTTAAACAAAAAGAAAAAACAACAATGTCAACCAAAAATGACCCAACAACAAACTAGTACTCAAAATAAGTTTTTAATGTTCGAGAATGGCCATCAAATAAATATGACTTAAAGAGTCCAACCCATAGCTCAACCAACCCATCTTCTGCACTTAACTCTATTAAGGAATGGGAAACACCTTTTGTATGAGTGATCCTCCCCCAAGTTTTTAATTCATAAGTAGGGTTAGAAAGGAGACTCTTGGTAGCCTCTCCCATTTCTTCAAGGGTTTTGATGAAGAATAACCTATTCTTTCAACAAAAGACAAGTCCATCAAAAATTCTAGGAAGGATAATGGATGTCGACACTATAAGTAGTAATTCTTTAGGTATGCAATCCACGATAAAAAAAAAGTTCTTATAGCTAATTAAAAACCAAAACCTTCCAATTTATGAAGATAATTTCTTGGAGTTGTAGATGCTTAGTAAACCTAGATACAAGAAAGGCGCTTAACTTCTCTATTGAGAAATGAAATTTCATTCCCTATTTAGGAAACAAAACTATCATAGAAACTGTTACAATTATAAAATAGTAAATAATAGATAAGCATTAGTATTAGTAATTAATAATAATAAATATAGTTTATGAAGAGAAGTGTTTCTTCAATATTTGATGGCCAAGCCATATTCAAGGCGGCCATATCCATTGCAACCTATCATTCATTCATATGCTAATAATTTATTCATTCATATTATGAAGATGAAACATCTTCCCCCTTAGTATCTAGATACAGATTCTCCCTTACACTCGGATACAGTGTAACATTGGTATCGAAGCACGAAGGACATATGTCATCACAAGGACTTCTATAAAGAACATCAAGGAAAACAACTATAATATCTATAAGACACAAGATAAGATTGGTGTTCTTATGAGCATTATAAGCACAAAGAGCACGTTCAAGGGAACTAACATAAAAAATTGTTGGGAATAATAACACGAAAATAGTTAAGGTTTCCATGTATGTCGGATATGTTCAATTGACGACAAAAATAGTTAAAAGAAACAATCACACAAGTGGAAAAAGCATAAAGAAAAATTCACCAAGTTCATACTTAATGCAAATGCTAAGACAAAAGAATCAAAATGAAGTAATGGTCGTAATCAAAATCGCATCTCTCAAGTCATCAGTGCGACACAAAGCTAGAATAAAAGATGACATGACAAAAATCAGGTTTGAGGACAAAAATTTCCCAAGGGGAAGGCAATGTTACAATTATAAAATAGTAAATAATAGATAAGCATTAGTATTAGTAATTAATCATATTAAATATAGTTTATGAAGAAAAGTGTCTCTTCAATATTTGATGGCCAAGCAATATTTAAGGTGGCCATATCCATTGTAATCCATCATCCATTCATATATTAATAATTTATTCATTCATATTCCGAAGATGGAACATCTTCCTCCTTAACCCAGATACGGGCTAGCTAATTACACTAGGACATGGTGTAGCATAAACCTTCCCATTTCATAGGAACTTTTCTTTGGGAAAATACAAAAGACACAACTAAAGATGTAAGGGGTTTCTTCGGGTTTTAGCAGTGATTTGGGATCTTATCCTAGTAATGAAATAGCCATAACTCAAGGAAGAACACTAAACCATGCTACACATCGAGGTAGTCTCCATTTCTTAGTGATTCAAAATTATAGTGTGTATGCACCTAAACAATTGTAACAAGAAAAAAAATGTTAGTGTTCTCTCATGGAGTTTCTCTCCTCCTTCCCCACATTGAATGTGATTATTGTTGTAGATTCTAGAGAAGCTGATGCAAGGAGATTCTAGATGATTTAATATCAACCTTTAGGCTGGTTGATGTGAAGAGAAACTTATTCACATGGATGAACAAAGGATTAGACCTAAGATTTATTTGTGAACACCTTCATCATTTTTTGGTTAAAGAGTCTTTAAACTATGGCCTCTCTTTATCCTTGGCCATTATTCCCTTTGTTATTTATCATGATCCCTACAAAGTATGCCCCCCTTACCATGTAATTCAATCCAATTTATATGGACACTGAAGGTTTCGACGAGATAATTACATCACCTTGGAATCTTCCTCTCCTGATGTATGGTTGGTTCCAAAGCATACCTTTCGGAGAAAAAGATAAAGCACTTGAAAACACAAAGTAACAATTGGTTAAGAACAAATGGTCCAGGTTTCAAAGCCCCTAAAAGGAAATTTTAACAAAATTTTAGATCCAAAATGAGGGGCATGGTTATTGCGATGTCTCAAACTTGGAAGAGAGGATAGCTAATCGAAATTTCCTCCAATCCCAACTCCATGAAGAGGAGCATTAGCCATAAATGTTTAAATTGCCCCTAGTTAAAACCCAATAACAAAAATAAAACAAATATCATACCCAAGCCATAGAATAAATTTTTTTGTTTTCAAAGTCTTTATGCCATCAATAGAGATAATTTTTTATTTTGATAATATTTTCAATGCTTGCCCATGATGATTTCATTAAGCTAATTAAAGGTTTGAGCATTGAGAGAACTACAAATCAAAATGAGTTACAACCACTCATTCTAGAACTTATCATTCCTTAAGACAAATGAATTCTTTCTCTCCTTGATCGTGGAAAAGGAAGTCTATAACAACCTAAAGTATTATTAATTTAACTATAAATAAAAACATAGAAAAAATAAATTAAATATTAAAATAATAAATTAAATATTTAATTATATTAAATTTAATATTAAAAGAAACACTTGTTATCACCATAAGGATAGCTATGACTAATAATATTAAAATTATAAATAAATAAAATAAAATTTGTTAAAAAATTAATAAAATATACTTGATCCAAGTACCGAAGAAAATGACAATGTAGCCCACGGGGGTTAGAGAAATTGGTAATGAGTAATTGGGATGAGAAGTTGTAAATGGGAGGTCACGAGTTCAAATTCCCCGTGGGTACTTACTTACAAAAAAAAATTACCAAATAAAATGAAGAAAACTATAAAAAGGAGGAGGATTGGAGGGGAATGACATTCTATTCTTAATAGAATTGGAAGAGAGAGAGAAATGGTCATGGGAGGTAAGAGAACAAATTTGGATACAATTTATTGGTTTGGGGCTTGAGGGTTCTCAGTATCTCACTAAAGGGTTGTTTGGGTAGAGAGTTGTCCCCCACACTTTGTTTTCCCTCATGGCTTGTGGAGATCGAGAGGTAAAATATTTCAACAACCACTTAGAATACATGTGCGCTTTCTCCTTTGTTCTATTAAATCATTCTGATGATGCAATACAAGTTGGATCTACTTGTTCATGAATTTGTTTTTAACTTATTTGTTATGAAATGTTGATTTTCTAATTAGCTTTTTATTAAGGCCCATCGAGCCTTACAAAATCAAGGACATAATCTTTAGAATAAATTTGAGCAAAGTTGAATTCCCTAATGACTTTTGTACCAAATTTTAAAAAAGTATTGGGAAGTATTAAAAAGGACTTGGTTTCCATGGTGGTGAAATCTAGATCCAAACATAGGATGGTCAGGGTAATATGCTCTCCATTCCTAAGTATCATTCCAAGGATTTAAATCCCTCTAACTTCTCCATGTATGAGCCAATCCCACTTTAAATCATTTCTTACAAGATCCATTCTAATATATAACAAGCAAAATGAAACTTCTTCTCTCTAAAGTTATCTTGAAGGAGTAAGGGGAGTTTTGTCCAAGAGAGATGCATTTTTGGAAACATAATTTTGGTCCAAGAATCTTTACATTCCTTTAAATCCCTTAATAGGAGAGATATGATTATAAAAATAGATATGGGAATCGTCTTTGATTAGGTTAACCATGAGTATTTGGATTTCTGGATGGCATCACTAACTGGATAAAAGGTTGCATCCTCTCTCCTTGGATTTCTCCTTTGATCAATAATAAATTGATGATAATATTCAAAGCATCTAGAGGGATCATACAAGGATTCCCCTTGCCCCCCTATCTCTATATAATGATGCAAATACTTCATTGGAAGAAGCAAGAGATCAAGGATTCATACCCAACATTGAAATGGTCAAAGGATCAAATTCCTTCATTTAAATCAATCACAATTTGTCAGTGACGATCCTAAAAAAATATTTATTAATCATATCTAGAAGATTAAAAAAAAAATCACATCATATATTTAAATTTTTAGAGAGGAAAAGCCTAACAACATGAAAAGAAAGGTGTTTGGGGTTAATGTTGATGAAGTAATCATTAAAACATGCTCCATCTTGGAATTATCATATGATTTAAAAATGTGTCATCTTCTTTACCTAGGAATTCCCCTATCCTTGGGGAATCTATGAAGATTTTCCTAAGCCCTCGTTCTAGAGAAATAAAAAAATGTTGATTGGAGTATGGTCTGGATGTATCCTCAAGTGTAAACAGTCACGATTTCAGCAATTCCTTCCAACATCCCTTTGTGATTAAGCTCGATTTTGATTGCCCCTTCCATGGTTTTGCATGAGATGGGAAAGCTCATCTAGAAAGGGGGGAAATCATCAAGGAAGAAAAAATATACATATTTTCCTAGGAGAGGGTAAAACTTCCCACTTTGAAAGGAAGCCTTGGTGTTAAAGACCCAAAATTGATTGTGAGTAAACATTTGGATGCAAAGATAATTGCGTATCTAATAAGAAGCTCAGAGTATTGGTGGAAAAAAGTTTAACAAAAATATTTTTCAAGCTATAGAACCCCCCCCCCCCTCACACACTACCTTCGTTATTGGATCTAAAATTCTTAAAATTGTCCTCCTTTTGTTTAATCAAATATCATCTCTCTTGGCTTCCAAATAATGGTCTTCCAACTAGAATTTGGGATTTTTTTTTCCTTGGAATCCTCCTCTCTTGTCTCACCTGTCCCTCTTGCCCCAAAAATCCTGGATCTCAAATAATAATCTTCATTTTATTTTAGATCTCTTCTTGGTCAGCTTTTTTCCCTTTGTGTGTACTAGGTAAGTTTGTCATCAGCTCCTCTAATACCACCTTCCTTCTTGGAATCTCTAGATCAAATAGTTAAGAGGTAAATATCCGATCTCAACTTAGAGGATGATGTTACTATTTGGCGATCTCAATACCTAAGACTGGTTTCTTTTCCTAGATCCTAGCTCATGATAAGATCCTCACCATTAATAATCTTACTAAAATACAAATACAAAATCCTTCAATATGTGAACTACATTTTAACAATGAAGAATTGGCATCCCATTTATTCCTTCATTTCCCTTTCTCCTCTTCCCTTTGCTCCATTATTTTTATATATATTTTCCTTCCCAACTCTTTTCGCCTTTCCTCTTGGTTCCATCTCTTTAATGAATGGATCCCTTCTTATTTGTATGGTCCAAAAGGGAAAAGTAACAGTTTTAGAAAGGACTCATATCAGTTGTATGGGAGATCATTACTGGACTCATCTCTTGGATCCTTGGTTGGCGAGAAAGGGAAATATATTAAAAACCCAATCTTAAATACATGATTAATCAAGGACTTTTAATAGTAAATTTCTCCAATGATAAATGGGCAACAAACTCAACCCCATGGGAAAATATATGGTTGGAATATTGGGACACATGGGACTAGAAACTAAGACAATCTCATACCTGTTGGGAGCTATGGGACTAGATGATGTCAACCTCTTCCACAATAAATATATCAATCCATTGATTAGTTCAAGCAAGATGCATTATTTTATTTGAAGGAGTCTCCAAATATAACCTTGTACCCTTAGGCTCGAAGGGAGTTAACAATGGGCCCAAACACTGACGTTGCAACCAACAACCAAGTGGGAAGAAAAACATTGGAGCTTCATCCATAGCTTCGCCTTAGCAACTACATGGACAAGAGAAGAGTGTGAAGACTAAAGAAAAAGAAGAAGATTAAGAGTGGCCTACATCTCCATCCCAATAAGTAAAATTTATCCAAGGATTTGTAGCAACACAATAGGTTTGCATCACCATCAAAGAGGGAAATAAGATGATGCAAACATCAAGGGAGACCCATATTCAATTATTCCCTTCATTATTCTAGAATAATATTCCCTTCTTAGATATGTATATGATATTAGTTGCATAGAATTCAATGACCTTAGGGGTTCCTTGGAACTCCTTGAAATCCAATAGAGCAAATCAAATGTTAGATACTTCATAAAAGTTGTGATTGTACATAAAGGTTGTCATCTAGTTGATATTGCTTCAAGCATGCAACCTTGTGTAAGCATGTGCAATGGAAAAGGGTTATTTCCATGCTAGGAAGCAATTGATCCTAGTAGAAGAGGTTTTTTCGCACACCATCATGTGAAATTTCTATGTGTGAGTATAACTTGTCTAGATCATATTGAACAAGAAGACTTGAACTTGACTTGGATTCATTGACTGCCAAGATGGACCATGTTCAATATTAAGAATGAAAAATACTTACATGATGAATATGCGAGTGAGCTCTATTAAAAGAGCTTGATTGGAATATTTACCAAAGCTAAGTGTTCATGAGAAAACTTATACGATGTAATGTGAACAAGCAATCCGTTAACCAGAGTCGAGCCATAAAAATAACTAGATCTCATAGCCAAATCCCAATCCCAAGCCAAAGTAAAAGTTATAGATGTGTCGAGGAGCTAGAGTCAATGTTGAGTTAAAGACAAGTAAACAAAAGGCACATTGATCCATATAGGTCCTTAAGATAATGAAGAACATGGACACTAATTTGAAGAGATATACATCATTCCATCCATAGATAGATGGGTAGACTGAAGTAATCCTTAGGACTTTGATGTATATTTTGAGGGGTTACAATCATAAGCATCCTAAGAGTTGGGATGAAAATAT
Organism: Pseudotsuga menziesii; assembly: GCA_001517045.1. Taxonomy (NCBI): domain Eukaryota; kingdom Viridiplantae; phylum Streptophyta; class Pinopsida; order Pinales; family Pinaceae; genus Pseudotsuga; species Pseudotsuga menziesii. The sequence continues at coordinate 132,672 of LPNX010355378.1, read as the reverse complement.
GATCTATTTTCAACATCTTATAATATAGCAGTCCACACTTCCGTTGGTAGGTCTCATTTTGAAACCTTTTTTGGATATCTTCCACCTTCAACTATAATTGTTGTATATGGAAAACAAGGGGGAGTGAGATAAGACGGCACATGTGAAGCATTAAGAGCTGAAAATTCATTAATAAAATTAGGCAAATATATTTTCAACTAAAAGAGACATTGAATAAGTCACAAGAAAAGTACAAGGCCAGACATGACGAACATAGGGTTGAGAAATCATTCAACGTGGGGGAGAGATTTTGGTTATAGTTGCACAAGAAAAGACTACAACATATTAGCAAGAATATCAAGGCTTTGTGATATGTCCGTTTTGAGGTATTGGGTATTAATGTGGGAGATATTTCCTTTATAATTAATCTACTCTCATACATGAACATATTATTAGTAGTGAATGTGGAAAATTTGAAACACTATGAGCCTTCCATGTTAGATCAAGAGGAGGAGTAGGTCCTACCTACAATATAGGGCTTAGCACCTTATGCTCAAGCAAAGTTGGTAGAAGACATAATTTTGTAGAGGAAGTCTAGAAATATTAGATAGGGGCATCTTGACCTTTAGAAAATTAGGTTGAAAGAACAACTTCCAAGCAAGGATAAATGGTACTCTAGGGGGAAGGCAGAGGAAAATTTTCCTCACCTCATTTCGTAAGAGATTTTGGGGACAAAAATCCTTCCATGATGGGGAGGTATGATCCAAAATGGATCAATATATAATTTTTCATCTATTTTGGTGCTTTTTGGATGGAAAATAAGACAAATTGGCTTGCATAGCCCATTTTATGGGTAGGTATTACTTTGTAGATTTGGGGTCCAAAACCTTTAAATCCCCCTTTAAGTACTTAAATAAAAAAATTTGGGGTCAAATTTTTGGGAGCATGGATCCCACTCCTCTAACATTGTTCTACACTTTGAGAAATTTTTGATGGTGCAAGAAACACCTTAATTAGACTATGTGTGAGCAAGTTATGTGTCCCACAAGTTTACTTATCCAGCTGAAAACCATAGTAATGAGTGGATTCGATGTCATGTCTCATTCCCCACACATGTGGGTCTAGTCATGCGTGGAATTTCAAGAAAATTCTAGAGGGTCCAAAAACCTAATCCCAATCAGGATTTTGTGCATGTACAGATCCTAAAACTAACCTTACATGACTATCGGGTTGTGTTAAATATCAGGTTGTAAGGAGGAGAAGGGGTTCCAGTCTGATCATGTTATTGTATTGTTCCATAATTTAAAAACAACATAAGGGATTGGATATTAAGCATAACAAAGGAATTAGGAGACCTTGTTGTAGTTGTGCATGCCACAATGCTAGAGGTAACTCCATAGTGCGTATCACTTTCTTTGTAGTTGCATTACATGTTGGAGAAGAAAAGAGCAAGGGATATTCCTTAGTTCTAGCTAGGTTTTTCCCCATAGTAGCTTTTCCCATGGTATATATTGTGTTGTTTATGTGGATTTGTTATTTTTCTCTCGTTATTTTCCTTTTGGTTCCATTTTATTTATAATTCTATGGAATTAAGCTAACACAGGGAATTAAGTTGTAAGATCCATTTTGATGAACTATTATAGTGGAATATCCATGGCAATTTATAGATAATTTGGAGACAAAAAATCCTATCATTGGGAAGGTGTGATATAAAATGGATCCAAACACAAAGCAATGGTTGTAAGACTCAATACCTAAGGAAATTCAAGAATTAGAGAAGTTTGAATAGAACTTCAAAGACAATGTAAATGTAAGTGTAAATAATACAAAAGAGAGGAAAATCAAGAACTAAAAGGAAAAAAGGAGAGAGGAATGGGAATTGGATGGTTAACCTCTTGGCCTTTCCATTACCACCCAAATATTCTATAACTTCTTCTCCTCACATTGTCAAAGGGATTTTTCTTGTTTACTATCCACATAGAGGAAAATTCCAAAGAGCCTGGAGTTGTATTATAACTAGAAGTTGCAGAATTAAAGAACTAGGAAACCGTTGATAGTTGGTTTTCCCATTTGGGTTTCTAGGGTAAATTTGTTGTTCATATGCAATGATTTATCTCTATGTGTTGTTATTATATTATATTAGTTTGCAAATGTGGTTGAATGAAGCTTTTCTATTATTTAAATAGTTTCCAATTAGCGAGGAGAGTGTGACTCGAAGGATTTTTTAATGAAAATTGTAATTTCATTACATTGCTCCATTGTCTTATGTAATAGAGACCATGACAACTCTTTTCCTATCATTGTTGGATAAACTATAGGGTTCAAATATCGATGGTTTCCATCTCAGACCCATTTCACTTCTGTAGTATGTTTCCAATTTGTTTTTATTCAAGTCTTATGGGTTGTTGAGTGTTTTACACTTAGTTGGGTGAATTGAATTTTTGTGCTAAGGGTATCCCTTCTCTAACTCATTGATTTAACAATATCCTAAGAAATTTTCTCATTCCATGGATTGTACATATCAATTCTAGGTCATTATCTTACGTTGTTGGGTCATACACATCTCTCTAGTTAGTTGATTTGACTTACTTATGAATCAATCACTCTTCTTACTGGGTGTAATTTCCTACCTCGTCTCTAACTAGTTGGATTATATTGTATTGTGTGTATTCCAAGTGGTTTGTTATAGAGATTGAACTTAACGGGACTGATCATCTTCTTTTACATTGTTGATGTTATTGATATAGATGATATCATTTATTTGAAGCCATTGGATGATCAAGTTTTAATCATGGTTTCATAGGCATGACAAAAAGATGGCGTGTGTTGTGTTAATAATTCACTATAGTGAGATTAGTATTGTACCTATTTACAGAATCAAAGAATTGCATACAATGCCCAAATACTTTAGCACTAATATCAATTATGTTGAGAGTTTTCTTGGTTATTGTAATTGCTTGTGTGTTGGGAGAAATCATATATTCTTACGATTACTCTATGCATTATACTTTTTATTCAAGGCATATTTGCAGTTACCTCTATCTCCATAGTCTCAAGGTATAGAGTAAGTTTGAGTGGTTGATTTCTTTGAGCTTCATGTAAGAGGTCTTGGGGTCAATTCCTTGAGCTAGAAGACATTATTTCATTCCTCTATTGCTGACCCTACCAATTCAAAGGTCATAATCCATATCGATAGATTTACACTAGATACCATCTATGAAATGTTGACAAATTTATCCATAGATATCGCATTTGACTGTGTTCACCTCCACAGTCTCATCTTGCATTTATTGTTTCATAAAAATCAGTGTAGCAATTACTACTTTAAACTCCTATCGATGGATAGAAAAATATCCATATTTATCTACGACCAATACAACAATCTTGATGAAGTTAGAGCACAAGATGCATTCCAATCCTTCAACACAATTTGATCATTGTTGTAATCATTTATTGTATACTCAACATTCCATGGACTGTATACTCCACATTCCATCGGTTCAAGTGGTATCGCATGATAATTATGTAAAAACAACGATATCACATGCCAAATTTTGTATTAAATTTGGTTGATTTTTGTTTGGTTATTATTTATTATTAAAATATATAACAAAAATTACAAAAAAAATTATAATACATATATCAATTATTTTAAACTCTTTATAAAGTTATACATATTTCTTAATTTTCCACACATATATTCTAGAGGTTTTATATCCATTATAAATATAATTAGCTTGATTTAAATGTACTCATGTATAGGTTTTATTTCAGAATTATGTGATTATTAAGCCTTTTATCAATTAATAATTCATCAAATTCATTTCCAAAAAGGTGATTTTGAATTAATCGCTAACTTGAGCCAATTACTTTATGAATACTTCTTACAAGATCTTGGTATAATACTTGGCCTTGCAGCTAAAGCAGATCTTAACTAAGGTTGTACAGGTGGAACAAATAGGGTTCATACAAGGGCATTTCATTTGGAAACTGTCATTTTCATCTAGGAAACACCTTGTTCATTAAAATTGGCTTTGAAAAAGATTATGATTAGGTTGAATTTTCATTGATCCTTTCAATGCTTAAATCCTTAAGCAATGAAAACAAAATTCCATATTTGCATAGGAATTTAAAAACCATATGTATATTACTCCTCTTGTTGGATCCCCTTGGTACTCACTTACCAGCGCTTGGAAATTCCTTTCAAAACTTCCTGTCAACTAATGCTAGCCACGGTAAAGGATTTTACAAAGTTAATTGGGATTTGTGCTTTACTATAAAAAAACTAAGGAGGTTTGGGCATAATCACAACATGAACTCAGACAAAGGGCCTATATGCCAAGTGGATTGTACACAATGTCTTAGGAAAGGATTCTTGGATGTGGTTATTACATCATAGAATTATCCAAGTTCTCCCATAAGGAAAGAAAGGGTGGAATATGCTATTTGTCCATAGCTTAATGATTACTCCTACTAGGGTTAAAGTTGGGGATTTCATCTTATGAAATATTCAGAAAGCTTGGTGGTGGTCAAACCATTCATGTTATGGAGGGAACCTCCCCTTAGAATATGGTTTTATTTTAACAACCACAACTTATGGTGGTCTCTGGGTTTTACTATTTGAAGGCAAGTCATTAGTTGATATGGATTGGTTATTAGCTTGAATGTTATTTTGAAGTCTCTATGAAAAGATAATGCTTTTTTTAATAACTAAACTCAACCCTAGTTTCCTTGTCTAAAAATCTGACATAAAATTCAAATCGAGTGTACAAACAAATTTGTGGTGGAAGGACCCCAAAGGTTTATACAAGTTGAGTTGATGCTAAATTTGTGCATAAATGGCCTAAAATATTGGTGTAGAGGCAAGAAATGGCGATGGAGAACTACCTTCACAAAATACAAGCCTAATTGGGTACAAATGAATTTTTACATGGTCGAGCCTTGAGGATCAATTGAACAACGAACGGAAAGTATAAAAAAAAAATAGAGGGCCTATCTCTTTTGTCTTCATACCTATGGAATCTAGTACTAAAACCTAATAAGCAATATTTATCTTTTTTTATAACGAGATGATTACCAATAGTGAAAAGGTTGAAATACTCAAGATTTCCAAACATGTGTTTCCCACAATGTGGGTGACTTGAGACATTGAAGCATTTTTTTTTGCTCTTTCCTTTAGCCACCTCCAACTAGGCTTAGGCAAAGTCTCTCTATAGGTCATAAATACCAACCTCCCTCTCATCGAGAGTAGTTATCTTAGGGGACAATCCTCCATGGGCTATTGAATTTTCCTCTACCTAATTTCTTGAAACTTAACTAAAATTATTTATTTTCTTTGTAAATAGCACAATGTTGTGATATTTAACAAGCATGTCAAGCTTGTGCATACATTTCATGGTATGAAAAAGCATCCATTTGTGCATGTTAATCAAATCATATTATTGTGTAGTCACACTAAGTGAGAATGGTAATGGACCATCTGTAACATTTTCTATGTTAATGTGGGGATGTCCCATGCATGATGAGTTGATATTTTTCAGGCTTGCCTTAGCACAACCACACTAGAGCAAACGATATAATCCCCCGATAGATTGTCTAGAGAGTGACGAGAGCAAGGAAATAGTATATGGGTTTCTTTAACACCAAACAAGGGTCCTCCCCTCGGACCTTGTTACTTATGGGGGGTGTAAATACCTAGATGTCAATGATGGATGAGATCCATCCCTTAAGGATCCTCCTACACCGGTTAAATGGGGAATATCCCTAGTTGATCACGAAATATTGTGTTGTAGTCTATCATATTACATAGGGATAAGTTACTGTTATTGCACAAAACTAGGACGCATATAATATACAACAGGGTAATATACATACATGCATACATAGAGAGAGAAAATAAGAGAGAGTATAAGTGGAACCAACAATGATTAATTTGTTATATTATATGATCCATCAACCAACAACATATGCCTTACATCACATATGCATATCTTTATATAGGTTTACAAACATGAAGGTAGTTGTAACTTCCTTAAGTATCTTGGTTGACTAACCAACCTAACAAAATAGTCAACCATGCTTGCTAGTCAACTAGGTCGACTAGGATCCTCCAACATCTCCCCCACCCTCAAACTATTCTTCATCCCAAGGAAGCGGGGATATCGACAAAACATATACAATACAAAAAATTTCAAGCTTTGATGAATCCTTTAGACTTTTAGTATGCCAATTTGATTTTTTTTTGTCTCACCTGACTGTTGATAAGCTGATTATTGGTTTGTTGATCCACTTGGACTAAAAATGTTGAATCTAGGCCAAGGTGAAGAATCTCATGGAGGTGGCTTCAGTGGCCTTTTGCAACATCCATGCAAGTTTGAAATATATGAAAAGCAATTTGTTTTAGTTGATCTTTGAAGTTGGTCCATTTGTCAAGTGCTTGCTTTGTTGTGATGTTTGTCTTTATCATTTATGAGAATTGAACCATTTTATCTTCAATAAGTGCATTTTGTATAGACTCCAAATCATGGTTGTAGTCTTCTTGCATTTTAATAACTTGAGAATTCACATCCTATACTTGTTTAATTTTTGTATTTGACTCATGATATGCATTTCTTCCTTCTTGAAATCCCTGGTGCTCCTCGGCTTGTAGTCCCATTTGTTTCTATTTTGTGTCTTTCATGTACACTCCTAAGCCATCCCAAATTTTGGAATCTGTTATACATTTGAATTGGGCGTTCATCTCTATAATAAGTGTTTGAGTCACCTTTAGATAGATACATACATTATTCAAGGCACCTCTAAACAATTGAGCCACATTCCCTATCTCTTTCAATTTCTTCTTAATTTTTTCAAATTTATCATGTCCAGTATCCATCATATCCTTGGTATGGTCAAAATTGAGCTTCCTATTTTCCTCTTTCCACAATTTTTAATTATGTACTAGTTTGATTATTTTTATCTTCATATATTTGATGGGGTCACTAAGAGGGGTATTGATTAAAACTGCCAAATCTTGTTACACATGTTCTTTGCGAGTTTGACAAACTTTTGCTTCACTTTATCTTAGTTGTTTTAATTGATCCAAAGAGTATCTCCATTGTTGGTTTCTCTCTTTACTTACTGAATTCTATAACTCCTGGATTTATTTGTCAAAGGAATCCCTTAGAGAAAATTTGACTATTGGTCTACACTATTTTCCTCCATACAATAAAAAACTAGGGAGTGCTTTCTTTTTCTTTCTTTTATCTCTATCATTCTATACCTCTTTATGTTTTTTTCGTTTATTAATTTGATCAAAATCTCTCATCCTCTGTCTAGAAGATTGATTTGAAGCTAGCATCTAGGTCAATTTATCGATTGTCCTTTTTCTTTGGTTTTCCTTGGTTTGTTGTTGTTCCAAGGCTAACTAGTATGATGGATAATGATTCGTTTGTCATGGTTATTGGATCAACTAATATTCTAGTGGAGTTTCTATCGATTTACCTTTGGTTGTATTTCCTTTTAATTTGATCAAGCCTTGCTCTATTGCTTTTTCCTTCTCCAATTGATTTTTGTTCACATGGTATCCTATGTGTTGTTCTATAGTTGATTGTGATTCCCCAATTGAGGATTGTTGGTTAGTAAAATTATGGTTGAATAATTGTTGGTTAATCGTGAACTTACCTTTTGTTGTATACTCCTACTGGGTCTACAAACTAGTCCCCATGCCCTACACAATAGGTGTAGTATTCAAAAGCAAGGGAAATTTAGTTAACTTGATGGGAATTTTTGCAATTCCCTAACCTTTTATTCATGGTTGAGTTATCACTTTTATTGTGAAGTTTGTGCCCTTTAAATTCCTTTTTTGTGTGTTGTTGGAACATCCGTTATGCTTCCTTTGATTCCTATTATTTAATTGGTTCCAACTAGTTTGTCTATAGTTGTTTTTCAATAGTAATATATATATATATATATATATTATGTTCCTTGATTAGTATACCGTTTGCTCTTACGATGGAATTGGTGTATTAAAGTCTAACAGTAGATTCCAAAAATTGGTTCCTTTACTTGGCTTGTTCCCTTGTGAATTTTTGCTTTTCCTCTTCCCTAGCTTCTAATACTTTATAGGAATCTTCTTCAAGTTTATTTTTCAATCTATGATTTTAAAAATCAATCCTTTATTCTCCTTGTACTAATGTTTCTAGGTCTTCTTTAGTCAACAATGTAGGTGAAGTAGGGTCGGTTGATTTTTTTAGTCTTTTGTTGGCTTATTTAATGTTGGGCTCATCGATGTTCATAGCTATCATGCAAATATAATTGTGAACATTACAATTTATGTATCTTCTTCTACTTCACCATTTACTAAGGGGGTAATTACCCATGTATTCAATCGTATAGATAATGGGGGAATCAAGCACCTAATGTTTGGCTAAATTGATGCTTCTTCAAATACTTTCGCCACGTTTGGATAATATTCCAACTCATTGGGATCACATACTCTTCTATCTGTATACCACACTTCTCTGAAGTTTAGACTAAGTTGAATATGGACAATTGGTGGGATATTTATTCTAATACCGCTAAGGGAATATCCATCTATTGCAAGAGGACTTCATTGACTTAATCCATTCTTCAAAAACATACTATGGGGTAAGGACTTCTATCTAACCTTTCCACTTTGGGGAGAAACCTTAAAAATTCCCCATGGTTGATGTTTACTAAGAATGTCGTTTCTTTGACTATGAAAACTTGTTTCATTTCTTTTCAAATCAACAAACACGGGTACGTGATTGCTTTGATATGCTCCTATCACTCTTCACAATTAGTTTGAAACTCCAGCCATTTGCCTTTCCCAATTGTCACATTTTGGTTTATTTGAATATTTGGCCAATAGCCTCCAGAATGTTAAGCTTCACATCTAACACCCGATCAAAGATAGTGATCACGCAGAGGAAACTATAATATATGCCCACTTGATGTGTTCTTTTTTGAATTGGATTATCACCAAGTCCTTCAATTTTTATGCGGTTATAGTCCTCGTAAATATCTCTATTCAATTTTTATGCGGTTATAGTCTGATGTGTTGGTTGTATTGGGTGTAGGGTCTCCCATGTTTGATAAACCAATTATTTGATGAATTAACAATGGTGTAATGGAATCTAGTTCATTCATCAAAATATTTCCACCATGGTAATGACTGAATATGAATTTTGTTGCTTCTTCCTTCAATCATTTGAATCCTCTAACTTGGGGGGTGCTTAAGTAAGATATCATTTTTCCTTCTCCAACATTAGGGTTTAGTCTCTTCACTTACCCTCAACTATTTCCTAATTCTTGTAGCTATGCCAATGCTTGTCCTAGGCAATCTAGTCACTCTTTGCTTAGGTGCCATATTTTCTATGGAATCACCTACAAATTCATATCGATGGAGTTTCCGTTTCTCTGTTATGTTAAAGATTCTCTCCTTTGTAATGATTTATGTGATTTTCCTTTTGGAATATGACGTATTCATAGGTGATTTCAAGTTGTATATGCATTGACCGTTTTGATGGCATGGCTCATTAAAGTCACATATTAACTATAGATTTTGACTTGAGATTTGACTTGATGATTAGTTTTAGGGGAACAATTGATTACATTCCAACTTCAACATATCATTTTGTTTCAGTTCATCACTCTGATATACTTCAGCATTCGTCATTTGCTTCTTTCCATGATTCATACTGTTGTTTCATTTCCATGTAGTTTCCCCTTCTTATGTATCTTTCCTTCATGATTTTTCAATTGTTTAAGGTAATATTGCACTTCAATTGTTTTATCAATTGCATTTAACAGTTGCTCGACCATTTTTCCCCCCTATCCGGTTGCTTTATTTTTTAATTTATTTTTAAATTCACAATTTTTTCAAGTATGGAACCTCTTGAGATGGGCACCATTGACTACCTCATAAGTACTTTCCCTTTTAGTGTTCTCAATTTAACAACCCCATTAGGTTTTATATCATTTATTTAAATTGTACTAGCCATGTTGTTTCTAGTTTTCTTCGTTTCCCTTTTATTATTCTCAATTGAACAACCCCTTTAATTTTACTATTCTATAGGAGGACAAGTTTCCTATTTCAGACTCTTTCCTCTTAAGGTTTCTATCATGTTATGCCTTTTGTTGTTGTTTCTAAACTTCTTCATGATGGATCACTATTATTCTTTCTTGTTCTAACTTATTAAGTTGGTATAGTCATCTTCCTTAGATTTTCCATAGTTGAATTTTAAAACACTAGATATTTTATTTTCATTTGTTGTCAAGTGAAATGGATTACTGCTTCTTTCCCATATACCAATTTAAAAAGGAGTTTGACCAAATAAACATTTTTATATGCCCAAGTAAATACATTTACCTTGCCATCCTAGTAATCTTGATCGATGTTGCATATCTTGGTAATACATATAGATGAGGTTTGATTGAAATCCTCCACCACCCCATTTGCTTGAGGATGGTACGGTGAGATCTTATGATGGTCATTCAAAAACTATTTCATTGAATACCTCAATTGTGTTGTTCATGAAGTTTGTTCCTTGGTCACTTATGAATTTCATAGGGCATCCAAATGTTTTCATTAATCGAATCAGTTGCTACCTCATTAGTACAATTATCGATTGATTATGCATCTGCCCATTTGATTATTTACTTTGATCTTTCTCTTTTTCTCCTCTTAGTAAAGTGTCCCACAAAGTCAATTGCCAAAATTTCAAATGGAAAGTTAGGATTTATTGGTATTAATGGAATCTCGTCCCATTTTACATGTTGGCCTAGCCTTTGGCATTTGTCACATTGATTTATCTTATTTTTGCGGTCTTTTTATAATGAGGGCCACCATATCCCTACTTGCAAGATTTTTGTAGCTATAGTATCTGAATTAAAATTTCATGTTCTAGGTCCAACATGTGCTACTTGGATAATAATCTATTTCTAATTTTATAATACTCATCTCATATATCATCAACTCCAATCTTATATAAACTTCCATAAATTAGTGTATACCGTGCAACCTTTATTGCAAAGATTTTATTATTATTTTCTATGAGGCTCCGTGGAGCCTTTCCTTCTTGTAAAAATTGTGCAATTTTATATAACTCCCTTGGTGAAACTTCAACTTTGAATAAGTGGGAATCTACAAGGTCATCATCAATCCTCATTGGTTCTTCCGCCATTTCAACTCTAGAAATATTATTGGGAACAACATTAGGTTTCCTTGGTCAAATTATGATTCCAAACTCGAATTTTTGATATAGTATAAGTCATATGCATATTCTCCCCTAATGATATGGTTTATTAACTAAATATTCAACCCTTGATGGTCTATATAAAACACGAATGGTTTTCTAATAAGTAATGTCAAAATTTCTACAAGACAAAGATCCCCAAATATTCCCTTTCCATGGTCGAGCACTTCATTTCTTCCTTATTTAACTTTGGGTGATCGACCCCTCCATCCTTATGTTGTTTCAATACAAAATCTATTTAAATCCCTTTGAGGCATTGGCATACACATGGAATTTATTCAACCAATATGGAAATATTAAAATGGGTGCTTTAATGATTTTTTTTAATAATTTTAAAAGATTCATTGCATTCCACACTCCATTTGAATTTTGTATCGACTTTGAGTAATTATTCCATAGAGAAGTTTATGTCCTAGTAGTATTTGATAATTTTTTTGTAATATCTAGTATTTTCCCAAAATATTGATTTGTCCTAGGTATACTTTGATACCTTCTTTGCAAACTACAAGCCCAAGCAAAATTCCAATTAGTGTAAGAAATATGCATTTCTTAATTTTTAAGGATAGTCAGATTTGTTAATAACACTCCAACATGAGTTGAAGTGTATGTATTTGACTCTTCAACAAACTATAGATTGTCCATTCATCAAATTACACAACCATTGTTTAGTAAATGTATTCTTAAAATGCTTTTACAAATTTTCTAGAAAATATTCATGGGGCATTCTTTAATCCAAATGGAATAACTTTATAGGAAAATGACCCAAACTCTGTAAGGAATGTGGTTTTTTCCTAATAATTTTTAGCAATTGGTGCTTGATTATATTCAGAGAAACCATATGTAAGTGACTAACATTTGTGTCGCATGAGTTCATTAATAATTCCATCTCCAAATGATGTTGGAAATGGATTTGTACCTATAAATTTATTTAGTCCCTTGAAGTCAATGCATATCTTGAGTCTCTTTGGATAACATTTTTTAGTTGGATGAACATTGGGATATCCCATTCTTCTTTGTCAATTAGGTAAATAATGTTTGCTGCTAACATTTTTTGGATTCTTTTTGCACTAGTTCCTGGAATTTGTAGGTTATCTTATAGGGCCTCTTTTGGACTAGTTTTCCATTAGAGATCAGTTTGATCTTCATTTATTGCATTTCCCTGACTAATCATTTTAAGTATTTATAATTCCTTGCAAATACATCTTGATATTCCTTTACAAGTCCATTATGTTTGTTTTTTGCTTGCCATCTTTGGTCGATTGTCATTAGAAATATTTACTTCTTTACCTTTTATCTCTGCATCCATCCATTCCAAAGATTTAGATTCATCTTGCTTCCTTTAACCTCCCTTTACTTCAAGGTATTATGGGGAGGTAATTTTTTCCTTTTCTTAAGTTTTGACTTGTTTGGTTATTTTAAGTATGTATTTCACTCCCTTCACAACTTTATGATGATCCTTGCACCATTTAATAAGTTTACTAGGAAAACTTTCATTTTCCATTTCAAGTTGTATTATCTTTGGATTTTCTTGGCATGTTATTATGTTGCAATTCAAATTTGACCCTATGTTAACTTTCACCTTTCCATTGAATAGTTTTTCAATGAATTGTTGAATTTCATAGACTAATCCTTCTAACTCTATTTACACTAGTACAATGGAGAGTTCTTCCACAAATTTTTATTTTATACATTCTAAATTCCATGTATCTCCCCGTGCTTCCTCAAATTTGTGCCAATTATTTGGCAAATCTTGCAAAGTATTTGGAAATAGATGATGCAAAACTCTTTCATTTCTACATTTGATTCTTCACCATTAATGTTGGCATTCTTAGATATGTCACTTTGGATCATAACCAGGTTTGAAATTGATTATTTTCATTGTAGATGTCAATTTCTTTCCTCTGAATCTTTCAACAAAAAAGGTAGTCTTCATAGTCCATGTTTGTAATCATGGTCCATGCACACCCCACCAACGAGCAACAATAGGTGAATCCCTTTCTTTAAATCTTAATGGTGACAAGTTATGTGGATCTATGTCCATGGGTATCGTGACGGGGTATTTTCAAACTTTATTTTCTTCAACTTTCAAGGCTGACTTGATGGAAAAACATATTTTAAAATCACCTTTATGTATATCCTAAATCGTCGAGCAATCTCTCACTTTTTCTTTGTAGTTCTCCATATGTCAATCATACAATAGGGGTGTACCCATGTGCATTCTCTGTAATTATTATGTTCAACATAGTATTTATTTCATTGAATCACATGGTAGATATTTATTATGTCCCCATCTTCATCACATGGCTCCAACTAAGGCTTCCTTATTTTGGGCCCAAATGAATAAGTATTCTCCTTCCTTCTCCATTTAGCTTTATTTTGTCGTTTTCCAAAGATATATTTGCTTTCAATTTTCTCCCTCGAGGTCGACTGACTAAATATAGATATGATGTTGTTCCTTCAATCAAGTCAATTATCTCAAAGTCAACTTTTGTTGTAATTTCCATAATGCTTGTTTCTGCAATCCTTGATAACCCAATAGATTCCACAACCCTATGATATGCTAATTTAGGAAATTTCTAAACATAATGAGGATAGGTCTTCCTATTTTGGTCCATGTGTCCTCTGGTAAGATATTTACTTAAGAGACAAAGTAGACTATGAATTGTAGGGTAAAGTACCCCTAATTTCTAAATCAACCTCTAGGTACTTAAAATGCTTAGTGACAAATTTTCACCTTTTTGTTTCCCATTTGTAACTTTTTAGAATCTACATCAATTCTAAGAGTTGAGTAACAAATTATTCTTCAGTCAAAAGGTCTAGAAATTTATCCACTACATTAGTTTTGTATGTTCAAATCTGCCCCTTTTTATATATTTGGAAATTGCCTTCTTTAGATATTTATTCAATTAGTCTCATGGTTTCTGTAATGATTTATATTTCTATATTTGGATTGTGATATTTATCTTTTCCTTTATTATTGTCTTGTGAAAGGGGGTCTTTCGAGGTGTTGTATTTTCATTATTTTTTAATCCAAACATGGTGACAACGTGTGGAATTTTGAGTTTAAGGATTGGTGATTGGGAATGCTTTGCAACCTATTTGCTTTATTTTAGTTAATTATTTTCTCGGAACAATATTATAGGGTGTGATCTCCTACTCCACATTTAATGTGGGATTTTAAATATGTTTTGTCTTTTAGAGAATAGTATAGGATTACACTATATTCTTTAAAATATATAAAGAATTACTTATTTTTAAATCTTTTTTGACTTATTTTTCTTTGTATCAACCAAAACCATTGTATCCATCTTTACCTCTTCCTATATATCCATTGTTTTACTAGTTTTGATCAATCAACTGAGTGTTGTATGCTTTCTGATAGATTTTGTAACACCCTGGTTTTGACCCCGTTGCATTAAATGTATATGATGTATATATTGTAAATAATCGGGGTGTGGAGCTAAAGGCTAAGGCCCCACCATCGATTGGTTATGCTATCTTTCGTATTGAAATTGTCATTGATGGTATATCGGGGCATGCCTGATACATATTAAGTTTTGTCTTCATGTAAATATACATCTTTAATTAAATGAACTCAACCAACTATGCTCATTGCAACCATAATGAAAAGGACATGATTCTCACAAGGATAAGGGGGGCGGGATGTCAAACCTTGAACCAATGGGAAAAATCCATGTGCCACCACCCTGTTTGATTTTCCCATCTTTCCTTGTCTTATCCAACTACCACCTTAAATGTTCAGCTGAGTAGTTGAGGCAGTTATTGTTTGGGAGTGGGGGTGGCAGGATTGTCAGTCCTTGCCCCACCCGCACACTCCACCAGCAATGGAACCTCATGTTGGGCAAAGGAAGCGAACTCGGGAGGATTTCCACTCTCTCCACGACGGTGCTGAACCAGTCACGCACTTTCGACTCGCCATTCTCTCCATTGTTTGTTCATCCTCACACATAGGTAGGAATTGTTCATTCTCACGTAGAGAAAACATCTCGTTTCTCACACAGAGGATTTCTTTTCTGTTTGGTCTCTCGCAGCCAGGAGAGGGATTCGTTTCGATTGTCATTCACGTTTTCTATAGAGGGTTATCTGTGGTTCCTATACGGATTGTGTTCTGCGTGTATGATTTTCCTCATGCATAGGATGGGAGTCTGATTTCTTTCCCCATCGCAGACTGTGCAATTAATTTCCGAGTGCTTCATCCCATTGTGGAGCTGGGGGCTGGGGTCTTCCCCATGTTGTTCGTTGCTGTTGTTTCCCCATATTTTTTTGGCTGTGTTGTTTCTACGTGTTGGACTATTGTAGGTTGTTGGGAGTCGTTTTGGCCACGATAGGGCCAAGAACGACCCAGGAGTTGTTTTCCTTTCCCAAGCTGTGAATTGCTTGTGTGATTGCGTGTATGCAGTGGTTGGTCTTCGGACTGTGTTGGGAGAAGAGATGGGGGCTTGGTTTTCTTGATAAACTTGGTGTGTTGGAAACCACACAGACAGAGCTAGAGGGATGGCTTTCTTCTCCACAACCCCTGCATAGCACTGGAAGGGAATTCAGNTGTGTTGGGTGTGTGTGGGTGTCTTAGAAGTCATGCTAGTTCTGGTGTAGGTGTTCCTAGCTCTGTAATGGGCTCACCAGCTTAGCATTTAGCCTTTCCCAGCTCCTTGATGGCTTGATAAACTTGACCATGTTGGCTTGGTTGTCTTGTTGATGGCCTGATAAACCAAACTGCGTTGGCTTGGCTATGTTTTGTGTATCCTTGGCTATGTGTAAGCCTGCTTGTTCCTTATTCCTTGGGGAATCATGCCCAGCTCGGGGGTGGCCACGTTGCTAAGAGATTAAGGAGCACACTGGCCTATGGTTGGGTGGAACATTGCAGCGACGTAGCTGGTTTCGAAACGAGTTCTTTATAAGATAAGTAATATTGTCTATTTTACTTCTGCAACTATATTGACTGTTAATGAATATGATGACCATGTTGAATGAATGAATGAATGCATGTTTGCTTCCGCTGTGTATGATAGATAATTAGGTATCTGTGCATGCTCTACTTCAATGCATTTTGTTTCAGTATCTTAGGTACATACATGTTCATAGGGCGGTTGCTCGGATGGTTAATGCTATGGTAGCGTCTTCTTTGCTGGTCGGAAGGTCGGGGACGTTACAATGTGGTATCAGATCTTGCAGGTTGCAGCATGGGCCTCTATGGACCATGAAGAACCAGTTAGCAAAGACATGTTGCCTTCTGCCCAGATGAAATCGGTGAATGACTGGAAAATTCACAAAATTTGTCTAAGTGTTTGAATCATCGGCCCATCGGAAGACTTAGTGGGAAGGACTTCCGATGCAGCGGAGAGCTAGGTAGAAGCACACCCGATGGAAGGCAGTTGGAAGAAAAATTGCAGAAAATTTTCTAAGTTTTCGTCAATCGTCGGCAAAACTTAGTGGATGTGGGAGCCGCAGTTTCGATGAAGATCAGCCGAAGGCTGCCGAAAAACCGGCTCGATGTAATTGAAGAAACACCCGATATGGACTTTCGGCGTCAACGAAATTTAGTTGTTCGGACTGCCAAGGCCGTCGGCGGAAAATAGTTGTTGGGTTCGCCGACACATAGCACTTAGTGGTTTCGACCACCGATAGATGTTATTATCCGTGGAAGGAAGAAGAGAAAAAATTTTGAAAAAAATTGTCTAAGTGTTGAAGACCATCGGCGATCGGCGAAGATAGTGGTTTGGACTGCCGATGCGTCGAACGAAGATTAGTTGAACGGACTGCCGATGGAGTTGGAAGGATTTAGTTGTTCGCGCGTCCGGTGTTGCGGCTGTTTAGTGGACTATACTTTCAATGAACAATTGTTCCGACTGCCAATGCCACAGTGACTAGGGGTTCTAACCGCCGATAGGATTGTCGCCGCGGAAACCCCAGAGAGTTCGTGCTCCCGCCGTTGCGGATGCCCATGGAACTAGCAACCCGATGAGTAGAGGATCAAATAGCCGATGGACAATAGAGGAAGCTAGTTGTTTTGACCACCGGAATGTCGAAATGTTAGATGGGAAGAGGTCCGATTGGGAGAAAGGAAATTTTGAGTTTTCAGTGGGATTTCTTAGCAAATTTTGGTTGTTTTTTCAGCGAGATTTTCAGTGGTTTTTCAGTGGATTTTCGGGGCTGAAAAGGAGAAAGTGACAGCGATCTTATGCACCAGATTGCGTGAAAATCAAAGATTTACAAAAAAAGGGGGCAAGCCCCCTTGACCCCCGTCGTCCCCCTCAGACAGACGTTATTTGATGAAGAAAATCTTGTGCAAATTTGTATTTTATAATTATTCCAAGAGAAGGTAAGTAATTCTGATTTATATAAATGTTATGCATCTAGCGGTTGTGTTACTAACACGTTTGCAGAATCATAGTCACCTTCAAGGGCAGTATTCCAGGTAGTGCAGTCTAGTAAGTAAGTGGTGGTTCAGTTATGAGAACCCATGATGGATATGATGCTTGGGATTCCTATGAGCGTGCGCAAGATGCCATGGGAAAAAATTTCCATAATGGAAATGATGACATAGATTCTAATGGAAGGAGATTCCAAGAGACACCGTCAGATGTTGCAGCCACCATGAGAAGCCTGATTAAAGCCCAGGAAGAGAAACACCAACTGAATGTTGCAATGTTGCAAAGTTTAACAGACTTGTAGAGAAAGATAGACTCTGGATGAGGTACAGCAAGACCAGAGGGCAGTAAGAGCAGTACTAGGAAAAGGAGAAGGAATTCTAGTGGATCATATGACTCTGAAGAATCCAGCGGGGATTCAAGTTCTTCTTCTCATAAAAGAAAAAGAAAGAGACACCAGAGGGATCGCTCTCGTGATGAATTTAAGAAGGATAAACCTCCTACATTTGATGGTGAGGTAAAGACTGGACAAGAAGCTGAAGCTTGGCTTCTTGGGATAAAGAAGTACTTTCAAGTGCATGATAATTCAGGAAACATGGAGGCAAGAGTTGCCATATTCAATCTGAATGGAAGAGCATCCATTTGGTGGGAACACTTCAAGCAAGTAAAGAGGATCAGTGAAAGGAGACTTAAGTGGAAATAGTTCAAGAAGTATTTCAAGCAGAAATACCTCTCTGACAGGTATTATGATGGCAAGATTAAGGAGTTCCATGAGTTGAGATTGGGACAACAGACCATGGAAGAGTATGTGAATAAGTTTTTGGAACTGTTGAGGTATGTCCAGTACATCAGAGATGACAAAGTGAAGGTCCATCATTTTCTGAGTGGATTACCTCAGTCTTACAAAGATAGAATTGAGTTTTATGAACCTAGAACTCTCGAAGAAGCAATGAGGAAGGATAAGTATTGCTATGAGCAAAGCAAAGGTAAGCCAGATTACCATAAGGCATGGAAGGACAAGAAGAATGAGAAGTTTGACCAAAGAAAGAAAGGTTTCAAACCTTCTAACTTCAGGAATCAACAGAAGCAGCCATCCCAAGCTGCGAGTAAGCCAGTTGGAGTGATAGGAGAAAAACCTAAGGATCCACAACAAAATAGAGGACCACTTCAATGTTGGAAATGTGGAGGACCCCACATGCATAGGAATTGTCCACTCGAGAATGAGAGTGCAAGACCAGCTTACAACATTCAAGAAGCTGAAACAGTGGGTCAAGTAGCAAGGGCAGTCCCTAGGATCTATGTAGCACTGGAGGACCACCAGGCAGATCACCAATCAACGATGGTTGAAGTTGCAGGTAAGATTGTTGAACAATCTGTTTCTATTTTGATTGACCCTGGTTCTACGTACAGTTACATTACTCCTAGAATAGTGGATATTTGTGCTTTTAAGAAAGTAAAGCATAGGAAGTCTTGGTTAGTTCAGCTAGCCACTGGAGCTAAGAGAAAGGTCAGTGAAGTGGTAGAGAAATGTCCATTGGTCATGAATGGACTGGTCACTTGTGTAGATATGAATGTTCTACCACTTGGTTCCTATGATGTTTTCATTGGGGATTGGTTAGAAGCTCACAAGGTGAAGCTTGACTGTTACAATAAGACTTTTGAATGCATGAATGAAGAAGGAAACCTAGTAGTTGTGAAAGGTATTCCAAAGGTGATTTCAGTATGGCAGGTTTCAGCAATGCAGTTGAAGAAGTTCTGTAGGAAGGGTTTCCAATTGTATGCAACCCATATTTTGGAGACATCAGGAGATGAAACTCCTAGGTTGGAGGACTATCAGGTGTTACAGGAATTCGGGGACGTGTTTCCTAATGAGATTCCAGGGCTGCCTCCAAAGAGGGACATTGATTTCACAATTGAACTTGTGCCAGGAGCAGCACCAGTGTCCAAGGCACCCTACGGGATGAGTACATTGGAGATGCTAGAATTGAAGATGCAACTGCAAGAGTTGTTGGAAAAGAAGTATATCCGGCCGAGTGTATCTCCTTGGGGAGCACCAGTTCTATTTGTCAAGAATAAAGATGGCACACTCAGGTTGTGTATTGATTACAGGCAATTGAACAAGGTTACTGTGAAGAATAAATATCCTTTGCCTAGGATTGATGACCTCTTTGATCAAATGAGAGGAGCAAAGGTATTTTCTAAGATCGACTTGAGGTCTAGTTACCATCAGGTGAGAATCAAGGATGAAGACATTCATAAGACAGCCTTCAAGACAAGGTATGGGCATTATGAGTTTGTAGTGGTACCATTTGGTCTCACAAATGCACTAGCTACATTTATGTGCCTTATGAATAGTGTCTTCAGCAGGTATTTGGACAAGTTTGTTATTGTTTTCCTTGATGACATTCTTGTTTATTCTAAGAATGAGAAAGAGCATGACGAGCATTTGAGATTGACATTGAAATTGCTCAGGGAGCATCAGCTGTATGCAAAAATGAGCAAGTGTGACTTCTATAGAGATAGAATTCAGTATTTGGGTCACATTATCTCAGAGGAGGGTATATCTATGGACCCTGAAAAGATTGAAGCCATTATGAATTGGCCTACTCCAAGAAATGTGATAGATGTAAGATCTTTTATGGCACTTGCAGGATACTACCGGAGGTTCATTGAGGGATTCTCCAAATTTGCACATGCCATCACTTATTTGCAAAGGAAGGGGATGAGGTTCGAATGGACATTGAGGTGTGAAGAAAGCTTCCAGCAGTTGAAGAATATTCTCACCAGTGCACCAGTATTGAAGGTTGCAGATCTAGAGAAATACTATGTGGTGTGTACCGATGCATGTGGACAAGGGCTTGGAGGAGTCCTTATGCAGGACAACCACGTGATATGTTGTTAGTCAAGAAAGTTGAAGGAGCATGAGAAGAACTATGCCAGTCACGATTTAGAGCTTGCAGCCATAGTACATGCTCTCAAGATGTGGAGGCATTACTTGATGGGTAGAAGATTCGAGCTCAGGACAGACCATTGTGGTATGAAGTATTTGTTTGATCAGCCTACTCTGAATGCTAGGCAAGCAAGATGGATGGAGTTTTTATGTGAGTTTGATTTTGAAATCAAGCACATAAAAGGAAAAGAAAACAAGGTAGCTGATGCACTCAGCAGGAAGGTACATGAAATGCATGTGGCATCCCTTAGTATTTGCCAATCATATTTGAGGCAGCAGATTGTTGGTCATACATACTGTTGGAGATGAATTGTATGAGCAGGTAAAAGACAAATTGCAGCAGCAAAGTCTTGAGAAGAGGTGTGAGGGATATAAATTTGAAAAATATGGACTTCTTACTTATAAAGGTAGAATTTATATTCCAGATGTAGCAGATTTGAGGAGAGTTGTCATGGATGAAATCCATCAGGCTCCATATTTTGGTCACCTAGGATATCAGAAGACAATTGCTACAGCTAGAAGGCAGTACTTTTGGCTAGGAATAAAAAGGGATATGGCTGAGTACATTTCGAGGTGTATGAAATGTCAACAGGTAAAGGTTGAGCATCAACATCCAACAGGTTTGTTGCAACCTTTGCCAGTTCCGAAATGGAAATGGGAAGTTATTTCCACGGATTTTATTACAAGATTGTCGATGACTTGGAGACAACATGATTCCATCATGGTTGTGGTAGACAAGTTGACTAAGGCAGCACATTTTATACCAGTGAAGTCTACGCATAAGATGGATGGCATTGCAAAGATCTTCATGAAGGAGATTTTCAAATTGCATGGATTGCCTAAGGCAATAGTCTCTGACAGAGATGTCAAGTTCACTTCCAATTTTTGGAAGGGGTTGTTTGCAGATTTGGGTACAAAGCTAAACTTCGGCACTACATACCATCCTCAGACAGATGGGAAAACAGAGAGAGTTAATCAGGTTCTTGAAGATATGCTTCGCATGTACGTGATGGACAAACCAACCAAGTGGGAAGATTACTTGCACTTGGTAGAGTTTGCTTATAATAATGGACAGCAGGCATCCTTGGGGATGAGTCCATATGAAGCTTTGTATGGAAGGTGTAGGACACCAGTGACTTGGGATCACCCAGTGAACATGATTGTGCTTAGACCAGAATTGCTGAAGGAAATGGAGCAAGAGGTTGTAAAGATCAGGCAGAATATGAAAGTAGCACAGGACAGACAGAAAAGCTATGCAGATAAGCATAGGGTGAACAGGGAGTTTAGAGTTGGGGATCATGTTTACCTCAGAGTGAGGGAAAAGAAGAGTTCCTTGAAGCTTGGAAGTTGTGCCAAGCTGTCACCAAGATATTGTGGGTCGTTTGAAGTGCTTGAAAGAATAGGGCCAATTGCATATAGACTTGCATTACCTGCTAGCACTAGAGCTCACAATGTTTTTCATGTTTCTTTGCTTAAGAGATATGTACATGATCCTAACCATGTGATAAATTGGGATGTGATTTAGGTGGAACCCGAGGGAGAGTTCTGAATCGAGCCAATGCGCATCCTCAACAGGAAGGTCACAATGCTTCGAAACTGGGCCATAGGGCAGGTAAAGGTGCAATGGGAGCACTACGGACCTGAGGAGGCTACGTGGGAGCTGGAGGATGCCATGCAGCTG
Organism: Pseudotsuga menziesii; assembly: GCA_001517045.1. Taxonomy (NCBI): domain Eukaryota; kingdom Viridiplantae; phylum Streptophyta; class Pinopsida; order Pinales; family Pinaceae; genus Pseudotsuga; species Pseudotsuga menziesii. The sequence goes on along the minus strand of LPNX010355378.1, from coordinate 110,415 downwards.
GCACATCCATTTTTGTTCAATTCTGCGGAACACTGAGGCGGTACCAGTGTAGCATTTTGTTCAAATTTTGCAAAGCACTGAGGACAGTGCTATTGAAGGGGGAGGGGAATGTAACACCCTGGTTTTGACCCCGTTGCATTAGATGTATATGATGTATATATTGTAAATAATCGTGGTGTAGAGCTAAAGGCCAAGGCCCCACCATCGATTGGTTATGCTATGTTTAGTATTGAAATTGTCACCGATGGTATATCGGGGCATGCGGCATACATATTAATTTTTGTCTTCATGTAAATATACATCTTTAATTAAATGAACCCAACTAGCTATGCTCAGTACAACCATAATGAAAAGGGCATGATTCTCATAAGGATAAGGGGGGGGGGGGATGTCAAACCTTGAACCAATGGGAAAAATCCATGTGCCACCACCCTGTTTGATTTTCCCATCTTTCCTTGTCTTATCCAACTACCACCTTAAACTTTCAGCTAGGTAGTTGAGGCAGTTATTGTTTGGGAGTGGGGGTGGCAGGATTGTCAGTCCTCGCCCCACCCGCACACTCCACCAGCAATGGAACCTCACGTTGGGAAAAGGAAGCGAACTCGGGAGGATTTCCACTCTCTCCACGATGGTGCTGAACCACTCACGCACTTTCGACTCGCCATTCTCTCCATTGTTTGTTCATCCTCACGCATAGGCAGGAATTGTTCATTCTCACGTAGAGAAAACGTCATGTTTCTCACACAGAGGATTTCTTTTTCTGTTTGGTCTCCCGCAGCCAGGAGAGGGAGCCGTTTCGACTGTCATTCACGTTTTCTACAAAGGGTTATCTGTGGTTCCTATACGGATTGTGTTCTGCGTGTATGATTTTCCTCATGCAAAGGATGGGAGCCTGATTTCTTTCCCCAGTGCAGACTGTGCAATTATTTCCCGGTTGCTTCATCCCATTGTGGAGAAAGGGCCTAGGTCTTCCCCATGTTGTTCGTTGCTGTTGTTTCCCCATATTTTGTTGGCTGTGTTGTTTCTAAGTGTTGGACTACTGTAGGTTGTTGGGAGTCGTTTTGGCCACGATAGGGCAAAGAACGACCCAGGAGTTGTTTTCCTTGCCCAAGCTGTGAATTGCTTGTGTGATTGCATGTATGCAGTGGTTGGTCTTCGGACTGTGTTGGGAGCAGGGATGGGGGCTTGGTTTGCTTGATAAACTTGGTGTGTTGGAAACCACACAGACAGAGCTAGAGGGCTGGCTTTCTTCTCCACAACCCCTGAATAGCACTGGAAGGGAAGTCAGGGCCTGAGGGACTGTGTAGTGGAGAAGGGACTGATTCCTTGTGTTGGGTGTGTGTGGGTGTCTTAGAAGTCAGGCTAGTTTTGGTGTAGGTGTTCCTAGCTCTGTAATGGGCTCACCAACTTAGCATTTAGCCTTTCCCAGCTCCTTGATGGCCTGATAAACCTGACCATGTTGGCTTGGTTGTCTTGTTGATGGCTTGATAAACCCAACTGCGTTGGCTTGGCTATGTTTTGTGTATCCTTGGCTATGTGTAAGCCTGCTTGTTCCTTATTCCTTGGGGAATCATGCCTAGCTCGGGGGTGGCCGCGTTGCTAAGAGATTAAGGAGCACGCTGGACTATGGTTGGGTGGAACGTTGCAGCGACGTAGCTGGTTGCGGAACGAGTTCATTATAAGATAAGTAATATTGTCTATTTTACTTCTGCAACTATATTGACTGTTAATGAATATGATGACCATGTTGAATGAATGAATGAATGCATGTTTGCTTCCACTGTGTATGATAGATAATTAGGTATCTGTGCATGCTCTACTTCAATGCATTTTGTTTCAGCATCATAGGTACATACATGTTCATAGGGAGGTTGCTCGAATGTTTAATGCTATGGTAGCGTCCTCTTCGCCGGTCGGAGAGTCAGGGACGTTACAGATTTCCTGATTTTTACCATTGAGTTAGCATTATGTTGTACTATGTGAATCCTCCTCACAAACGGAACACCATTTAAGCATTGCATTTTTCAAATCATGCAAAAAGTCTCATGTGGAATGTTTTGACACATTTTCAAAAATTTCACAATAACATTCTATGTGTGTTGTCTGGACATCTTGGTTCCTTTTAGTCTCTTTGTATATGTCCATCATTTCTACCTAACGTGCACCATAAGTTTGATCTTTTAAAAGTGATATCTTGAATAGATATTTGCATAACTTCCATTTTGTCTTCTAATTGTCTATTTTTCAATATGGTCAATCCATCATTGTAAGATTCAATTTCCTGAGATTTTCTAAGGGCTTCTTCATATGTTTTAATCTCGTGCATTCTTAGAAGGGCCCTAATTCTTTGTAATAGTCCAATCACAAACCATTGCACTAGGAGTTCAACATCGATTGTGCATAATCTCTCTCTAATCCACCTAGCATAGGTTTTATCTCTTTGATCCTTTTTGATCCACGTGCTTGACATTCTGGGTCTTGAGAAATTGAGAAATTATTTTTTAATTTCATTATTGCTTTTGTTTTGATTTTGTTATGTAATTCCTAAACCAAATTGTGACAATTGTTTTCTTTCATCTGTGACATCTTGGGATTCCTAGATATTCTCATTGAAAAACCAATGTCTTTTTGGATCTCCATTCCCCTCATGAAGAATGATATTCCAACTAGAATTACATGGCATATATGTAGAACTAATAAAAAAATTATCGCAATTGGTAGAGGAGGTGTTCGATTATGGTTCAACAAAATTGGGTGGGTAGATTGGGTCGATTTAATTAGACTTTCAACTGCTATGCTTCGAATTGATCTCCCTTTTCTTTTAGAAACCACTTAGGGTTTCTCAAGATATTTTTTCTGACAAATATTATCTTGATACTTGGTGAAACTGTTTGTTTTTAGTTGTGCCTCTTTAGTGCACCTATCACTCTCAAGTGTTTGACTTTCCGTAGATATTTAATTTAGTAGAGGAAAATTTTAGGGGCGATGTTTATCTGTTTCCCTTCTCTTTTTGACCTTTGAATCGAGATATCATCAATCACTTGTCCATTATAGTCTATTCAACTCCATATTGAGGAAGTTTTAGGCTCTAGATGTGATTCATGCCTTAAGACTTCATTGACTATGAAACTATTTACCCCAAGAGAATTAATGGCACATAGTCATAGACTTCCATTTCATCCTTTGAGATAGTCAGAGCTTTAAGACATATATCCATAATTTGTATGCCTTCTTCCAAATTAGGAACCATCATGACAACTTCCTCTTCTGCATCTTATTGATCATACCTCGACTCAAATAGGCTTAGCTCACCATCGACCCAACACTCATAGATATAAACTTTTGGAATAGCCATAGACACCTCCTCTTCCACACCTAGTTGTTATGCAATTTGTGACTCAAGTAAGGTTGTATATTTTATACTCGGTGCTCCATCTCTTTCTCTTTTGTTTTTAGTTTATGTACATTGCAGAATCCTAAAGTTTTGTTATATTTTTATTCTTTTTGTCTCCCTTTATTTTTTTCAAGTTGATTGAAGGTTTATAAAAATCCGTCCTTTTTGTTGTTCTCTTTGTTTCTTCATCAAGTGTATATTCTCGTTCAACCAATCATCATTTTCTATGCATTGTTGCTCAGTTCTTTCCTTTCTTTAAAACATGTTGACTAGCGATTTTGTCTTTCTAGGCATATCACGAGTGTCATGACCCTCATCACCAACCTTGAATTTACTCTTGATCAATGATGGTGGCCATGGTAATAATTTGCTCAAGAAATATCCCCACTCTTCTTGCTTTTTCTTCCATTTGATCATGAGAGGGGTGTGTATGAAAGGTTGTGCTCCTACAATACGGTTGTCATGCTTGTCTATGAGAAATATCGTGCAATGATATCATTACATTGGATATGAAATTTTTGTGCAAATAATTGTAGAATATTCTTTATACATTGTGTACATAAATTTTATCTTTGATTGCTTTTTCATCGCAAAACTTGCTAACAATTTTATCTACCAACTCATACAAATTTTTTCAAGCTCCATTGTTTAGTTTGGACTATAGCTTCTTGTCTTTAGTCATCTTGTTCATGACTGATTCTATCAAGCAAATTCTTTATCTCTAGAGAAATAGAATCCAAGAATATCTTGTGTGTTTATGTTAACAATAGTTTTTCGGTATTTGCAATTGTTAATTGATTTCTCCTAGCGTAATTTCTTATTAAAGTGTTGAATTTTTTGTTGAGCTTTGATATTTAATCTTCAAATGTGAAATTACCGAGTACTTGAAACAATTTCAACATTCATACACATAAGCAGTTACACGTAACATAACATGTACCCTGGGGAAAACCCTCAAAACAACGAGGGAGAAAAAACCCTAGCAAACATCCAAACTATAATAATGATAGATAGCAGAGAATGTATTTCATAATAAAATATTTCTTTCGGTGCCCCAGGTGCAAGATAAAAGAGAATCAACACCCCATGTGTTATCATGGAACAAGATAGAAAATATATGGAAGGACCTTCTCGTCAATATCCCCAACATACAAGTCAATTCGCACTATTTGCACTAATGAAATCTGTCCTCTCAACCATTCTCCCTTTCAACACTGAAGATCAAAACTTGCACACCAATTCACATTGTTTTCACTGGTAGGCAAACCCTGCACACTGATTCTCCTTTTTTCCTTGGATACATCAAAATTGGATCACTTGATTGATTTCTACATAGCCAACTTGCAATATAACGTATGTTTGGACAAATAAACCATACACTGACTTCAGAATGAACTCATATAATTTCAATTTGATGCTAGATCACTTAGTTAGAATGCTAACTTAAGTGTCATCATGCAACTACTCAAGTGTTGTCATGCAAACACATAGTTAACTTAAGTGTCATATTTTAGTTTAAATTAAGTGTCGCAACTTAAGTGCCATCTTTTAGTTTAATTAAAGTGTTGTCATGCAAAACACTTTAGCTAACTAGTTTATTATCGCTTAGTTAAATTTGTTAACTGAACTACTTTTCTATTGCATCACTAATGTGATCAAACTGAGTTCTTTTTCCTTTAACTGAAGCATACTCCTTCTCGATTGCATCGCTGGAGTGATCAAACTGAGTTCTCTTTACTTTAACTTAAGCTTGCATTATTTACATCACTGGAGTAAGGAGTGGGGTCTCGTGTAGAATTGACCATGTTAAATTCAAATAAAATAACATTAAATATAAGGTATTGAAAATGCTCTCAGTGATGTTCATCTTTGTCATGTAAGAAAATGAATAACTTCCACACCTAATGATTTTTATGTAAGGAAGAATGACTTACGTTCATAATGTTTTTAGGATAAGAGAGTATTGAGGAAAATATGATTAGAGAGGAGAATCTAATTCACTTTTAAGGATTCAGATGGGGAAGGTTGTTCTATAGTCCTACGAGGAGCAAATCTCCATGAACAAATCATATATCAAGTTGTATATTATCGCATCTAGGTTGGGGTTGATAGGATATCGGCTTTTCTTGAATGCCTTAGCACCTATGCCCCTTTTCAAACTTACTTCATTCCAACCAAGAAAACCATCAAATATAATACATAAATACCAAACCAATTACTTCAAATACCAAAATACCATACCTAGTTAACTTAAAAACAAATACTTTCAATCTTTGAAACATTTCTTCCCCTAAACAAATGCTCTAAACCTTTAATCCTTCAAACGACAATAAGATTAGAGTACCTATTATGTGATGAGCATGACAGGATCTGTCATGATCCCAGACGAGATTGGATAGAGAAAACACTCAGGAATCGACACATATTTGAGATTCTCTGACAATGGCATTTTTAGGTTCGATGACTCCTTTAAATTCTTCTCGTTATGTTCAAACTGGAGACGCCTGAGCACATTGACGATGCTAATCATCTAACCCATGGATGAGTGGATGAGAATTAATTAAAAGGAAAATATGGGGAGTTGATTCTAGAAGGGAAAACACCTTACGATGTAATTATTTTATGCATTGTGACACATCCATTGCAATGCAACAGAGACCTTCCTTCAGTTCAAAAGAAACATGAACATAAGTGAGTGGATATTTACCAAAAATGGGTTCTAATAACATGATAACATTAGGTGCAGAAACATAACTTTGAACCATTTCTATTAATGCAAAGTTGAAAACATCTTGAGCACTGAAACGCGTTACACCATAACAAAAATAAGAGACGATAAACTTTGTCGATGTACATTTTACCCAAATAGAAGTACAACTTTAAAGGAAATATGTTTAGACATCCTTTGACCAATGTGATGCTTTCCTAACAAAACTGCTAAACTGGTCATTTGTCGAGCTAAACTCTCTACCTTTTGAATGAAGGGGGCTTCACATACATTGATAGATCTACATGGGTCAGACAACGGAACTAAAAGCATATCCATTGCAAATATGAAGATGGGTAAGTGGGAGGTAGACCACTGCCATGATAATAGCCATTGTAACTAGAAGTTGAATTATAAGACTCGGATTTCAACTCAAAAGAACCCATTCTATCGCCTGAGTAAATGTAAAAACCTGGAACGAGTGATGTTCCATATATAGCTTGGCTAGACCTGTCATAACTGCTCTGACCTAGTAAGTTGTAAGTAGTATAACCAAGTGTTGTAGTAGTATATATGTTATGGAATTCTAGGTCGATAGAAGCTCCTACCTTAATAGCTTAATGGTGCAATCACCCAGCATAGGAGCCATATTTCTTGCCATGCTACCTACATCGACTGCAACAGAGGAAGTCTGCACCAAGTTGATGATCCTAGCAATAACTGCAGCAATATTCTCTATGATATGTTTTTAATGGAGTAAAAATGTGAAGAAAATTGTCAGCAATAAAAATTTCAAGGCACTTGTCAACTACCACGTCGTTTGATAAATATTTCAAGGTGGACGAGATCTTGCCACAACAACAACTCCATGTAGGATTCTTAATGACATCCAACAATCAGCCGCCTTTCCATAGAGGTTTCATGACTCTCGGGTCCGTCATTTGCAAAATTTGAGGCAATACGATGCCTACAATACAACTTACATCACATTATACATCCGCCTTTAATAAATTGTAGGTTAAATGATTCTCGAATTCCTTGTAGATGGTAGGTTTATCATTTAAACAGGTTTACAACACATAACGAGGAATACATCAAGCTAAAACAACCAATCAGATGCTAAATAATTGTTATTTTAAAAATTGTTTTTGTAAAAAAAAATCATTTCCTATGTTTGGACCATAGTTTCTTTTAAAAATTTAACAATCAAATTTCAACTAATGTCCCCGACTGAAAATTATATGTCTGGGACATAACAATAAATGATAACAAATAATAGATAAATAAGAAATAAGAAATACAATAACAATAGATGATAACATGTAATAGATAAATAAAATATAAAAAATCTAATAGCAATAATGAATTGTTTAATTTATTAACCAGCATAGATCCAAATCCTAGGCTCTATCAAGAGCCGAAAGGGATCAAATCCTATGAAGCACACTGCAGCCATTTCTTCCCTGGCCCACCATGATGATTTTCTTTATTCCAGATCATGGGACAAGACTGTGAAGGTCTGGAGAATATCAGATCTGAAATGTATTGAAACAATCTATGCTCATGACGACGCGGTCAACGCCGTTATAGTAGGCCCCGATGGATTGTTCTTCACCGGATCGGATGACTACACGGTCAAGATCTGGAGAAAAAATCTTGGGTCGTCGCCGCATATGCTCCTCACAACCCTTCGAGGTGAAAGCGGCCCTGGCCGTGATAACGGGATGGGGCCTGTAAAAGCTCTTGCCCTGAACGCTAATGGATATGCTCTGTACACAGGAACTTCCAACGGTCAAATAGTTTGCTGGGAGAAAGAGCGATACTCTTCCTCACAAATGCGTCAGATCGATATCCTTGGCGGCCCACAACATGCAATTCTATCTCTGGCAACAGGGGGTAATAATCTGTTATTCAGCGGATCCTCTGATGCAACGATTCGTACTTGGATCAGATCAGATTCCGGCTCGCATACCTGTATTTCGACAATGATGAGAGCCCATGGAGGCCCTGTGAAATGCATCGTTTCCACCCTTGACGATGAAAATGATGGTATGCTTTTTACTGGAGGCCTTATGGAGCAGTCAAGCTGTGGTGTGTTAGTGTAAAGTAGAGACAAAGGCCTTTAACAACAGTAGACAGAGGATATAATAATTGATTTTTGTATTTTTCATTTCTATAGTGACGACGAATTTGGGCATAGTATGAATGTTGTTGTGTCAAAGAACACGGATCTTACTTTTCCGGTGGGCTCTATCCAGGTTGATAACGCCAAGCTCTAAATTATTTGCTTCGTTACTTTTCCTGCGGGCTCTATCCAGGTTGATAACGCCAAGCTCTAAATCATTTTTCTGGCCGATATTTGTTTTGTTTTATAATTAAAAAAACTATTATTTTATTAATAAAAGTGACGTTACAAGATCTCCCCCATACTGGGCTGTAGAGAGCCTCTCGGCTCAATTAAGAGAGAATTCTTAAATTGGACAAAACAATAATTTAAAGAAAATTTGAAGAAATAAAATCTAAATAAAGATACATGATATGCATGAGAATTTTTACATGAATATAACTTCAGAATAAGTTATATAATGGAGTTTGAGAATGTGGTAAAGGGTATGTTTCTCTTGGAGCAATCTTAGTCATTACAAGTTTCTTGGATCTTGGAGTACTTAGAAAGGAGTACTTGGGAGCAATCTATCATTTCTTTATTGATTAAGGGATCAAGGACTCTCCATTATATTGATTGAGGGGTTGGTTGGGAGGAGATTCACCTCCCACACTTTGTTTCTTCGTAGATTGTAGTTAGCAAGAGTGAATGGATATAACTCGACAATTCCATCTTGACATTGAATATAAGTCCAATCCGTGCAATTCGTCTAAGTATATCCTTCATACCACCTTATGCTTATATTGATTTATGTTGCAATAAATACTTGTATGATGTTAATTCTTATGTAAATGTCATGTTAAGGAGTTAATTAAATTAATTTTACACTTTCAGTGCTTCACATATTACTATTTATAACTCTTGCAATGTTTTTATGTGTATATGAATGACCATAGATAAAAATGAGGTAACTTCTACTTACTTAGTTGCCTCTTTCCAAAGCCTCGACATGATGTGTATACAAATTTGAAATCAGTCCATAATTTGGCATGCTATATTTATATTATTCTAGCCTTCTCCATTCAACACTAGAATATGATGGTCCATAATATGTAATCAATATTTTAGTGGTTTTTTGTGAATCAATTATTTGTTTTGACCCCACATGAATGTTTATTGAAAGTAAATAGTCCCAAATTGTTTCAATGAATGTGAGGGTCATATCATGTAGCTATATTCCCAAAAATGGAAATGTCTCATATCCATTAGGTAATGGTTTATCAACCAGCAATATAGTTGATGATTGAAGATTTCTTTTTAAATTTATCTCAAATTTAGATTCATCATCTCCACACATTCATGCTTATAGGTGAAGCATTCCAATCCCCCCTATCTAACTTATTTTAAAATAGCTAAATTGCTTTTTGTTCTTTGACTAATAATTACCTCTTCCTTGACTTTAGGTCTAGGATACTTTTCTTTTCTTTTGGGCATCTTAGTTAATACATGGACATCCTTTGGGATGGAAGGTGGTTTCCCTTGGAAATTTAAAACTTGAACTAGCTCCTACAATTTTGCAGGGAAATTCTTCCAAGGAAAATCTTGCAGGGAAATTCTTAGGCACTGTCTTACATTTGCAAATGGTACCCAGTGCAACCATAATCATTGAGTATGGTTCCTAACTCAATAGGAACATCGAGTAATGCATGAAATTGAGCTAGTATATCAAACCATGTGTGTGTCTTATGTTTTTATAGAAAAAAATCGTATCATTTTATTTCATAAAGAAAAGATAATGGTGCATTTAAATAGTTTCAAAACTTAGACACATCCAACTAAACATATTAGCTTTAACTATCTAAGGTATTGTCAAGGAAAAAAACCGGTGTGAAATTATATTCACATCTTACTATAACAAAAGAAAAACTAAAGACCATGCAACACATAAAAGGCGTCTAAAATAGTGAATCATGCTCAGAACATACCACTTATCAATAGATTTTAGATAAGATAAAAAGTAAATAAACCACTTAAGGTAGAATGACACCTTACATCCTCAACTAAGCTATAAAAATATTTTCATAGGAGGGAGATAGATACTTCCCCCCTCCATAATCTCCAAAACCATTAATAGTATGTCTTGGAAATCCACTACCCTCTTGAAAAGTTCATCAATAGTTGAGTTTTTTTCCTAAAAGTTATGCTTAGGATTGATATTTCAGAAGCAATGCTTTCCTCTTGTTGAAGAATTATGTCCCAAAGAAGAATAATTATCTTAACAAAGCCACCATTCATCCATTCTAGTACCACATTTGAGTCCCCATATACATAAATCTTGATTATCCTTCTCACTTGCCAACACAAGTAGAATAATTTTCCATTTTAGCTTAACATAGTTGTTTAAACCCATTTTGAGACCACAACTAACTATGAGAACTACGAGTAAAAGAAGTAACTATCCCCTCCTACACCACAACCCCTAGGGTTTCCTCCATATGCCCCATATTAGAATCCCAAAGGATGAGATATGTCTATATTAAACTCTCCCCCCTTTCTCTTATTTCTAACTCTTGTCTATTTCTTTGTAACTTCCTAAATACTATTCACTTTGTAGAAGACTTGCAAAAGGGATTTCAACATGTTCATGACGACCAAATCGTTCCTTGTACTCCAAATAAGCCATAAAACAATCACTAGTAGAGATTGATAATTTCTTACATCTTTGTCATCCATCCAACATTCAAGAGCCCCTTCAATCTGATTATTGTTTTAGTCATTTTTCCTTTAGTAAGTGATTTTGAAATATCCCAGAACTAAATACATGTAGAATGCTTTCTCCATGATTATTTTATGCCAGACATATACTTAGACCATGCTAGGATTGTTATGAAGATTGTCCTAAGTCAATAACTTATTAGCTTCAACCAACCATAAGAAAATTCTAGATTTAAAAGAGGAATTTAACTTCAATACCATTTTCCAAACACTTCTCTCCCCTGGGAAAAGTAATAGTTCTCTCCCTTGGGGAAAGTAGGAAAGACAACCACATAGCCCAACCTTAAAGTGTAGTCTCCCCCTAAAGGATTGGTTCTCTAGAAAAGTGTATATGATGAGTCTCTTAGCTTGGCTAGAGAATCAACAAGAGCTTTGTGAAAATCCTCCCATTTGATTTCCATCTCCCCCCCTAATTCTATATATTGTTTTGACTTCCACCGAGATCTCTAAATGTTTGACATATAAGGATTATAGAAATCATCCAAATAAGCGAGAGCTAGTGTCTTGACTTGTTGATTAAGTCGCTAGAGATATAATACACCCAAATCCCTCTAACCCAAGGGTCCACCTCAATTCAAGTCTTTCTATCATTCCAATCTTTATGTCATGTCCCCTCCCGTCCACGAGAGAGAGAACGCGACCATAGTGCTATCTAATCCGGGCAAACTAGCCCCGTGAACATGATATTGGATTTAAATGCATTGAACATAACATATATAGATGCCTAATGCAATCTACAACAGAAGCATACACATTCAAGCATTCACATGTTCATCATAATTCATTTAAGCAAATACAAGTGCAAAGATTTAAATACAAGAATACTTACCTTGAAAGAAGCTTGTCCCGCAACCAGCTATGTCGTTGCAACATTCCACCCAACCATAGGCCAATGTGCTCATCAATCTCTCAACAGCACTGCCACCCATGAGCTGGGCATGATTCCCACAAGGAATAAAGGGAACACTAGCATACTCACACATAGCCAAGGATACAACAAAAACTTGGCCAAGCCAACACAATTGGGTTTATCGGGCTACAAAGGAGCTGGAAAGGCTGACTGCTAAGCTAGTGAGTTCAAACACAGAGCTATGAACACATGTACCAGATCTGGCCTGGCTTCTAAAACATCTACACATCCAACACAAGGAAGCATCCCCTTCTCTACTACACAGTCCCTCTGGCTATGCCTTCCCTTCCATTGCTATTCAGGGTGTGCAAAGAAGAAAACCAACCCCCTAGATCTGTCTGTGAGGTTCCTTCTCACACTAGGTTTATCAAGCTGGTAAAACCCCATTTCCACTCCCAAATCAGTTCATACCAAAGCAACAGAGGCATACACAACAATTGCAAGTTCTGGGCATGGATGAAAAACATCATGGGAGCCAAAATTGACAATGATGAATGGTGAATAACAACCCTGTGACCAAAATCGACTTCACAAAATGTTCTTGGCTCCACGTGGGTAAGAAAAACGGCTCAACAGCCACTCAAAAAATCGTATTGTCTCCATCCGTCCGCTGGGTATTGCCAAAATCGATTTCCAGCCGTCGAAGAATGGAACAGACTCCAAAATTGTGCAGGGGAAGATGGAGGATGGACGACTAAGGAAAATGGAACCCCAACGTGAAGTAATCATCTGCCTGCGTGCATGAGGAAAATGTGGTTGTCGGTGTGAGTGAATGAGGAATGCGACCCTTCTCTCCCACGTGAGGGTAATGGATGAGAGATCTCCCTTGGGCATGTGTGTGGTCAAAGACTAACGGCCCTGCCAGAATTGAAGGCTGCCCATACTCCCCTTTCTCCAAGGCAATAATTGCCCAACTAACTCCTTGGAGAATTAAGTGGTTGGTTGAATAAGATAAGAAGGTAGTTGACAGATGATGGGTTCTCCTCTTGACACTTGGCTTTTCCCCAATGGCTCAAGGTTAAACATCCCCCCCCCCCTTATCCTTAGGAAATCATGCCCCCGTCTCATTATTGTTGCATTGACATAGTTGGTTATGGGTATTTAATTAAATTGCATATGTACATGATGTCCAAATTATAATGTGCTTGGCTAGCACGAAATACCGTCGGCATCGATTTCAATTGCCGCAACAAAAACGCTAAATCGATTGTGGGGATTTTTCCTGTAGCTCCACACCACAATTAAATACAATATTTACATCATATACATTTTTAATGCAAATGGGGTCAAAACCGGGGTGTTACACTTTAATGCAAAGTGACTTCATGCTAGAGGAAAAGAAAGAACTAAGTCTTTCTAAAGAAATAGATCTTGGAAGAACTTTGTAGGGGCTTTATAGATACATTCCTCCAATGAATAAGGCTCAATATATTTCCTTATCATCATAAGCTAACGTAGAGCTTCTAAGGAGATCTACCTTCATATCCCTTTTGTTGGCAAATCCCTCCCAAATATATGAATGCTTTGCAGCACCCATTTGTTCATTAACTTTGGATTTTATGTGCCAATAAAGTTTTTATACTTCGCTTTTGAACATAAATGAGCCTAAGAGAGGATATGGTTGATTTATAAATGTTTATTTCCATGTATGTTGTTTTCCCAAAGATGTGAAAATCCTGATCAAACATTTTTGTTTCCTTGGCCAATTTATTCCCATATAGCAAAACATCATCAATAAAAAAATAAAAGAGACAAACAGATTCTGGGTTATTTTCACTCCCTTCAAATAACCTTCATCCTTTATATTTTCCAAATGCCCACTTAGACCTTCAACAAACAACATAAATCAAAGGGTTAACAAGGGAAAACCTTGTCTAAATCCTTGAAAAAAAAATGAAATTGAGATATTTATCAAAACCATGAAAGTTGTAGATGACAATTTTCCTCTCAATTCACAAAAGGAAGATTAAATCCAAATATATAAGAGTGAGTTTGATGTACAACCAAAGTGAGTTTGATGTACAACCAATTTACTTGATCGAAGCCATCAAATAACTCTAGTTTGACAATAAATGATGGGCTCATTTGTTTTACTTAATAATGTGAGGCATTTTAACTAATTTACCTCTTTCTTCGAGTAACACACCTTTCCCTTGAGAAAAGGAGGAAAGGTAACATCATAAATCAGCCAGAGTATACTTTCCCAAAGGATTGACACTTGAGTCTCTCAGCTTGGTTGAAGAATCAATAAGAACTTTGTGAAAATCCTCCCATTCGATCGTAATCTTCTCCAATTTTAATGTCTCTCTCCCTGACTTCCACCCAAATCTCTAATTGATTGCCATATAAGGATTGTACACATTTCCCAAATAAGCCAAACCTTGATGTCTCATACTATTGATTAAATCATCAAAGAGATGTTATACCATGCCCTCTAACCCAAATGTCCACCTTGAATTAAACCATTCTACCATCCCCAATCTTCCATGTCAAATGACTTCCCACGAAAGGAAAAGAGAGAACTAAGGATTTCCAAAAATAAATCCCCCAAGTGACCTTCTTTATAGGGTTATAAATCCATAGTCCCACATCTCCAACAATAGTAGACTCAGATGTTTTGAACATGCTTAGAAATTTTTGTTTTGATGTGGACAATTTCTGAGTAAATGATATTGACCTTCTTTATAGGGTTATAAATCCATAGTCCCACATCTCCAACAATAGTAGACTCAGATGTTTTGAACATGCTTAGAAATTTTTGTTTTGATGTGGACAATTTCTGAGTAAATGATATTCTCCACATATTTAACAATAAAATTGACTTATCTCCCATCATCTTAGATGGCTTAGTCTCCTACTAATTGGTGGTCACATCCCACACAACATTTACAAACTTTTAAGCCAGTGCTATTCGCTCTACAAATACACCTACAATGTATGGCCTGATGGTTTCTGCTGAGTGTTCGCCGGTTTGAAACCCAAGTTTGACTCTCGTGGGCCTCTATAATCCTCATGATGCCAACTCTAACCGAGGCACGGACGAGGTTTATAATAGTGGCGGATGTCGATTTCCCCATTGTATAGAACAAACAATTTGGAAAAAGAAAATAAACTAGTAAACTAATTTCTACTAACACTGAAATTTCAAGTACCAAATACTTTAACAACCTCTAGCCACTTATAGCTTCTCCTCGTTAAAATAATGTTGCTTATTTTATATATTTCGTGAAGTGGCTTCTTTTGATTTTTTTGTTAAGAATGTCGCTTATTTTATATATTTCGTGGAGTGACTGCTTTTGATTTTTTTTGTCATTTACTTTAACAACCTCTAGCCACTTATAGCTTCTCCTCGTTAAAATAATGTTGCTTATTTTATATATTTCGTGAAGTGCCTTCTTTTGATTTTTTTGTTAAGAATGTAGCTTATTTTATATATTTCGTTGGAGTGACTGGTTTTGATTTTTTTTTTGTCATTTGTAAGTTGTTTCATTTTTTTCAGCTAATAGGAGAAATTACAATGCAAGATAAATATATCTTTTATTTAGTAAAACAAATATCTTATAAAAAGTTTTAAAAGCTTAAAATTGCTTTGAAGTTGACCTTCCAATAAAATGATCTCAAAGATTGCCAATGTTAAGCAATGTTAATGCTTTTTCAATATTGAAAATACTTTACTTAGATTAAAAGTACATGTCCATGTGGTCAATACATCATTCCAATATAGTCTCAAACTGGTCCATTGATAATCCATAAAAGTACGTATAATCCATAAGTTGGTCCTATAGTCCCAAACCACCAAGTAATAGAAAACAAAAACAACTTCATATAAAAGACCAAAATCTGGAAGATAGTACATACCATGCATTCTTACCTAAGATATCTCTATTGCCTTAATGCTTGCTACCTAGGGCTTGGTTAAATTTCTTAGCAAAAAGCTTGTCTACAGGAACCATAGACTACAACAACCTTTGATTTATACTCAGTGACACATTGTTCTCCATGTGTAATTCTAAAAGCTTAACTGTGATTCAGACTTAGTAAAGTTGGACTTCTTGTAGCTTGATGGGCTAGCTTAAGTGGTTGAGTGCTGAAAGTTGTGAGCAAAAGGTCTCCAGCCTATACATTGCTATATTACAGGCCTCACTTGATGTCTCCCTCGAGTTAACTCCGTAATCAGAGCTTTATGTGAATGTAGCAGCATTGCTGGGGTTTTTGAACCACAACATAAAAAAAAGTTGGACTTCTTGTGCTCCTTGTGAAATAGATCCAATACACAGTTTTAGCAACAAACATAGACTTTGCACAGAAGGTGTTTAGAACTTTCTGGTGAACTGTCATAAACAACCTTCCCTAGCACTGTACTCTTTTAAAATTGCTCAACTAAAATTAGAACATCAAGGAAGGATTTGCAGGTGTTTATTACATTCAACTCGTACTTCTTTCATGTTTCATTGTAGGTTTCAGGTAGTAATTGAGTGACTATAAATATTTCAAGCATGTTGCAATTTTTTATTCGCTCGAGTTCTAAGGCAAGAATGGGTTTCACACATTTCTCAGCATTTTCTAACTATTGTATTGTATCTTGTAGGGCATAGTTCCCATTTTATTTTATTACAAGAGCGGATAGATAGATATGATGCTACATATATTTTATTTGTATCTGTGGGGCATCAAGATTTCCAAGACTGCCATTTAGATGAATACGTCTTTCCTGGAGCACACCGTCGGGATTAAGAATTGAGCATGGGTTATCATTACAGCAACCACTCCAACTTACTGCTTAACCACAACCTAACGGATGTATAATCCCTGTAGCTTAACCACAGCCTAATGGATGTATAATTCCTGTATCTTATAAGTTGATATTTAACTGTTTAACCTACCATGACATCTTGGAAGGTGACATCCCTCCATTTTTTCAGTGCTTTCCATAAATCCAGGAAGTCAACTTGGTTTTGGTTGTTGATCGCAATGGAAAATTTGGCCCATTTTCATGATCAGATTTCTGTTTGGCCAATAGATATCTTCTTTCGAGCCTAAGGGTCTAAGGTTATCTTCGAAGGCTCCATCAAACAAAAGAATGCACCTTGCTTGTTCCAATCCATGAATTAATATCTCCCTCAAGGGGGAGGCTGACGTCATCATGCGCCCCAGCAGGTATGAGATTGTCTTAGTTCCTAGTCCCGTAGCCCCCAAAATCCCAACCATATATTTTCCTTTGGGGTTTGATTTTCTGTCCATTTGTCCTTCGAGAAATTGCTATCAAGACTCTTTGATTAATCATGTCTTAAAGATTAATTTTCATTTTTTAATATCTTCCCCTTTCTCACCAACCAGAGATCCAAGAGATGATCCCAGTAATGATCTCCCATCCAATTGATATTAGTATTTTCCCTTTCTACAACTGGTATGAGCATTTTTCCTTTCGCATGCAACTGATATCAGTATTTTCCCTTTCAGACCATACAAATAGGAAGGAAGTCATCCATTAAAGAGCTGGGATGGGTGAAAAGAATTCGGAAGGCCACTCTCTGTAAGAAGAGCATACCCTTGCGAGGCTAGGATGACTATAAGCAAACGAGGCTTCCACTAGAGTTGATTAAACGAAGTTGCTTCTCTCTCTTGAGCAAGAACATGTTGTAAAGCTTCATAAAGTAGAATGATTAGCAGCATTTCTATATTTTTCCAATTCGCCAAATATACAGGTCACTAAGCTTAGTACAAGTCAGAATGTGAGTCAGAAAAATCATAAATATTGTTAGTACATAAAAAACCGAAATGAACTTATCATTTCTTTGAAAAATAAAAAATACATTTACACAAGCCTATGTTGATGAATCCTGTGTGTCCTGCAGTTGTAATGACCTTGTCATTTCTTTGAAAAATAAAAAATACATTTACACGTAAGTCTATGTTGTTGAATCCTGTGTTTCCTGCGGTTTAAATGAAATAAAATCGTTTTAGTAATGTGACATAACACAAAAATAAATCACCTTCAGATTATTTTAGTTGGTATTGGCAGCGAGAGTGCAAATCATTATTGTAAACCGAAATGAACTTGTCATTACTTTGAAAAATAAAAAATACATTTACAAATAAGCCTATGTTGTTAAATCCTATGTTTCCTGCAGTTGTAATGAACTCGTCATTTCTTTGAAAAATAAAAAATACATTTACACATAAGCCTATGTAGTTGAATCCTGTGTTTCCTGCAGTTTGAATGAAACAAAATTGTTTTACTAATGTGCCATAACACAAAAATAAATCACCTTCAGCTTATTTTAGTTGGTATTGGCAGCAAGAGTGTAAATCATTATTGTAAATAGCATCGTTTGTAGACGACTGATTTCAAACTTAGAATGCATAAGTTAAATGCAAGTAGATCAGCGAGACCAAATGAAAAGATCTTAGAGAAAGCCTTGGCATAAAAGATTTCGAAAAGGAATTTAGAAAATGAAGACAGAACAATGTTAGGCAGATGAGACAAAAAAGGTGGACAGTAGCGAGAAGCTTACAACTCAGTATAGGGGAGATGTTGTCATGTTTGTCGATGTTATGATGTAAAGTAACATTCCTATGGCGGCTCATAACTTATCAAAAATGAAAAGTAATGAACAAAATTTATACCTAATGAAATTGGATTCCTTTCTGTGCTTAATAGATCCAGGTTTAAAACTAATCTATGCTGGTCCTGTGTTGGTCCTAAACTTTTATAGCATTTTAAAAAAAGGGCTAAATGATGGAGGGACCAAACATGACAAATTTGAACTAGTTATGAGAGAGACTCTTACCATCTTACCAAGTCCTTGAAAATCTGAGGCTGCTGATTCTGGTCCACTAGGTTCTTAGAATGCTTCTTGCTAACATCCTAAAGGGGAGAACACTTCTGCAACAGATCCTCTCTGATGTGCATAGCTCACTGTAGATGTTGCACTGAATGCTCAAAAATTATATAAATAAGAAAGCAAGAAAACATTTACAATTAGCTTAAACCATATAAAACCAAAAATAACAATGGTCCCCATCCCTCTTCTCTGTGGAGAGTACGTCTCCTGTCTCTGATCCAGACAAGGTGGCTATTTGGAAGGGGCACCATGCAAGAAGATGAGGACAAACTTCTTATGATTCTTATGAACGTTCGTAACTGTGTAAGAACAACATAAGAAAGGGAATGTACCATGGATTTGTGCCCTAGTCAATTATGTATTAGATATTGTTGCAATGTGGCATTTTGTGGTGTTCGTTAATGTTCTATTTTACAAGAGGCATGATTGACGTGAATCTCATTCCAATATCACTAGGTATGGCGTTTGATAGAACAATAAAATTCATGGCCAGTGCCACAAACTCTTTTTCATGCAAAGAAACAGAGACCATTGACAAAGGACATTGAGAAATTATTCGTGAGACTCTTGCTTAAATTCAACTCAGCATAGCAAAAGCAAACAGCTAACGTCCAATGTTTAGCTTGGATTTACGAGATGTGTTGATTTCAGTTAGACTTTTATAGATATGGAAAAAAAAAAAAATCCATACCATTGCAAAGGACATCCGAATTTAAAAAAGACTATATTTGCCTGTAGGATTTGAGCATTTACTTTGACAAGTTAGCCATGATTCAAACAAAGTAAAAATTTCACAAATGCATCATCCTTATAATTAAAAAGGAAGGAAAAATGCATCATAGTTATAATTAAAAAGGAAGGAATAATGCATCATAGTTATAAAATTACTAACAAACAACTCTCTAGTGATGAGAGTTATTTCTCATATTTCAAAAATGCGTTAACTAATGCATTCTCAAATGTCATTTATCCACGATTGCATTACAACCGCGTATCCTTCGATAATGCTTTTTTATTGTGATGTGAAAAAGTAAAATGCCCAAAACAAAACCCCTGCCATCTATATAATAATTCTCACTCATTACTCATGCGGGAGGGATCACACTGAGTTTTAACAGACTGATGATACCCTGGCTATCTTTACTTGAATCTCTTTCCATAAATAAGAACAACTAAATAGAATCCAACCCCGACTAAATCAGATACCTTGAATTTCTAGTCTTTAGATGAGGTGATGCTGTTATCATTGGATAACGTCCAGATCAACACGCTTGCCACTGTAAATTTCAAGTAACTTTGTGGCATGAGGACTGCACTTCACATATGTTTCAAAGAATTTTCCCTCGGTTAAACAAAGGACACTATTGAGACTAGGAAGACGCTTCGAAGGTTGCATCGCACTGATAGAATTGAGCACCTTGTAGCGAGGCTTGATCCTACGCTCCAAACTGTAGTTTAGGAGCTCAGGATTTGTCAAAAGAAACTTTGCAGGAAGTCCAGAAGTATGTATGACGAAGTCCATGAGCTTCTGCACCTTCTTGATGGAAACAGCTAGTACGCGTGGGTTCCTCCTAAAAAGATCTCAGACCTCATCTTCCAGGAAGCCAAAACTTGCCAAATGCTTCATTTTCTTTTCCAAATAATCAGGCCCATTACTACTACCCAAAATCTGAGGTGCCCATATCAAAATCTTGGAAAATGTCTCTGATCCGAAAATGTTTTGAAGATACCGAACGTTGGGGCGAAGAGTTTTCTGTAGATTGCAGCAAAGCAAATTAGGTTTTTGTGATATGACATTTCCGATTCTTTGTGCGGTGAGGCCCCATGTTTTCATGAACTCAAGTTTGGGTTTCAACTGCCGATCAATGTTGAGATTAAGAACACGGGGTGATCTGGTAATCATCATCCTTACCTGGTCTTCTGTTAATCCATTGTATATGGCATTTCCGAAGTCTTGTGCAGTGAAGCCCAATGTTTTCAGCAACTCAATCTTGAGTTTCAGCCGCTCAGCAATGAAATCAAGCATAGATGGGTTTCTGTCAATGATCTTCCTTACCTGGTCCTCTGTGAATCCTGAATCTCTCAGGAACTGAACTGCTTGTTGGGCCGTACGAGTAGATCTCGTTCGGACAAAGGCTGGCCTTCTTCGGAGAATAGTTGAGAGATCAGCCTGGCAGAGCCCACATTCGTTGAGTAAGAAATCTGACATGGGGCATGTGTTCTCCGCTTTTGTTGCGCTTGTGGGACTGTCATTATCAGCAGTAGAGATAGATAGCAGGGATAGTTTTAACAAAACAATCCGTGGAAATGGTGTGGATAGTTTTCCAGCAGTCCCCGCCGCTAGGCGAGATCCGAAGGATGAAGCAAACATTGCTAGGGATTGAATCAAAGATGTATTGAGATATTTGTGAGAAGAGTTGAGCAGAGACGGAATGGCGGAGGAGAAGAGGATAGTTTTGAAGTGGTAAAGATCGGAAGTGAGTGGTTTTGTTTCTTATTTTAGGGTTATGGTAGGGTTAGGGTTTTGTTTTTAGGGTCATGGTAGGAATGAAGAGATATGAAACTAGTTATAAAATGAAATAATTTGTTCTAATGAATTAATGAGGTAGGGTAAAAGAATTGAGCATTTTTTTGTGGAAAAAAAAACAGATATTTGATATAAATATTTGTAAAAATAGTACAAAATATAAACCATGTGGAGAATAGCTGGTCGAAAAATATAAGCCAAAATGAAGAGTCTAGACTCCAAAATAGTAATCAGGTCCTACAAACTATGAAAAAAAATAGACCAACGTAGGCCACAAGCATGGACTCAACCGAAAGATAAAAAAAAAAGACCAACCTACAAAAACGCTTGCCAAAAAACACGCCAAATAGATAGGCCCCAACGATTAGACAAAGACAACCACCTTGCCCCCTTCAGAAATCACAGAACCCTTCGACCACAATTCAAAAAATATGAAACAAGAGCCCGTTTAGATAAATAATCTGCCCAGAGATTCTGCTCCCGAAAAATATGAGAAAATGAAATGCTATGGAACATCTCAAATAGAATTGAGCATATAGATAGAGTAATATGTTAAAAACTATAAACTCTATTAATTATAAATATGGGTAAAAGAAGTTGTAAAGGAAGGTAAATGGGTAAAATTAGAATGCAAAATAGGTGGATATTGTTCTCAATGTGTTGGTACTTACTTGGTCCAATGGAAGTTTTATGTGATGCTATGAGAAGGTATCCGTCCTATTCCATTTGCATTTTGGATCACAAAGTTGTGATATTTCAATTATATTTTGACAGAAGTTACATTTAATATCCCTTCAACTTTAACCCATGTGGAGGAAAAAGAGTTTAAGGATCTGTAGAGACCTCTTTTTCATTAGGTTCAGATGAATCCAATGCAAGGTATGATTAAGAAGTTATCTCTCTTAAAAGAAGAGGTGAAAAGATGGGAAAAGGATAAAAAGGCCAAGAATGAGAGGATATTATTTGAGACTGAAGCAGAGATTCAGATTTTATCTAGCTATATTGATGAAGAATATTTCTTTGTTGAAATGAAGGATAAACTTCTTGCTCTTGAGTCTAAAAAAACTGCCTAAGACATCAAGAGGAAATTTGGAGACAATAGAGTCAGGTGGTAAATTTGTTAATGCCATCTCGGAGGTCAAAGGGGATCAAAATGAGATTGTGAGTGATAATAAATCACTTAAATCTACTGCTAATCATTTTTTTCAGGAAATTTATACAAACAAAAATTCTTCAAACCTAGAAAATCCATTGAAGGCTATTAGAAACTTTCCTTGTTTTTTTAGTAGGGAAGATTGTCAGGAAGTTGGGAAGGAGATTACTAAGAATGAGGTTTTGTAGGTACTTCAAGATTTTCTTGAAAGATAAGAGTCTAGGCCTAGATGGTTGTACTGTCGAATTCTATATGAATTTCTTTGATATTCTGGGTAAAGAGTTGACTAAGGTAGTAGATGAATCAAGAAGAACATGGCAAGTGACGGAAAGTTTGAATTCGACTTATATTACTCTCATCCCAAAAAATGATAGACTAGAATCATTTAATGATTACAAGTCTATTTCTCTATGTAATGGATTTTATAAGATTTTTACAAAAATAATTTCTAAGAGGATGAAGCCTATTTTAGGCAGGCGCATTTCAAAGGAACAACTTGGATTTTTTCCAAATAGGCAAATATTGGATGCAGTGGGGATTGCTCAACAAAGTCTTCATTCAGTAAAGCAAAAGTAATTAACTGCATTCATTCTTAAGATGGATCTAGTTAAGGCTTATGATAGAATCCACTTGACTTATTTAAGGTTCATTCTCATTCATATTGGTTTGACTACAAAAGTTACAAACTGGATTATGGCTTGTATCTTTTCAGCAAGATTCACGGTTTTGGTAAATGGATCCAATCTTCTTACTTCAAAGGACTTAGACAAGGTTGTCCACTTTCAACTTATTTTTTTATCTTGGCCATTTAAGGGTTAATCCTGCTCATAAAAAAAGCTAAAGAATAGAAGTTGATCGAAGGTATAAAAGTGGCGAGCTCTTTGTTCATATCCCATCTTTTATTTGTAGATGATGTTCTAATATTTGGTGAAGGATTGCATTATGAATGGAGGTAATTACATGTTATTATTACAACCTTTTGTGATGCTTTAGGTATGGATATTAACGTTCAAAAATCAAATTTTGTTTACTCTTGTGACGACCTTGAAATTAAAGAACAAATTGCTTCTTTGTTTCCTTATAAGATGATAGATTTAGATGGAGGTTTTAAATACCTTGGGTTTCATCTTAACACTAACAGGTACAAAAAAAGAAGATTGAGATTGGTTAATTGAAAAGATTCAGAGGAAGATTTGTTCGTGGTTGTTTAGATAGTTGTCATTGGGTGGGAGACTTGTCTTAGTTAATTATGTTTTATAGAGTATTCATGTTTTTTTCTTTTCTTTATTTATCATTCCAAAAGTTGTGATCTCAGTGATTATAAGGAAATTTTTGTGCTTCTTATCGGCAGGGAAGCAGGCGTCAAAATTCCATCTTGTCTCTTGGGAGAGCATTTCAAAGCCAAAACTCCTTGGGGGATGGGGGATAAAAAATATGGGCTTTCTTAATGAGGCTTTGAGTGCTAAAAGACTGTGGAGTATCCTATTTGATGAAGGCATGTGGGGAAGATTGGTGAAGGTAAAATATTTGAAAATATTTGCTTTGGTCCATTGGTTGAGATATCATGAGTTAAAGGTTGCAAATGTTTTGGCTATTTGGTGTAGCCTTTCAAAGTCTTTTCTGGTCATAAACCAAGCAATTTGTTAGTCGATTGGGATGGATAATTATTTTTTTGGGGGGGATTTTATCCTTTTATAGGACTTGTGGATAATTCCTATCTGTCACAAGATCTTTTGGTGCAATTGCACATGAAAAATATTATGATCCTTTAGCAGGTAGCGGGTGATCAGAAAAATGGTGTTCAATTTATTGGTATTCCTCAAGAGATTTGAACTTGTTTGGTACTCTTGCTTCATAATGGGAGACCTACGTGAATAGGCTATATTAGGCAGGTATTTCTCTTTCTAATAAGAAGGAATAATTAGTCTGGTGTTTCAATAAAATAAAGGGGCATATCACAACAAATTTGGCGTATAATTATATTGTGAAACATGAGATAGTAAATAGTTCGAAATGGTGGACGAAGTTAGTTTGGAATGGTCAATTTCCTTTGATAGTTAAGTGTTTTATTTGTCTTAGATTCCATAAGAATATATTAAAATGGGATTCATTACATAAGGGGGGCTTCTTGGTGTCACGCCCCCATACCCCATAGTGCGAATTATTAATTTTGTTTGCTTAACGAACGTCTTTGTTCTTCTTCTAATAGACAGGTATGGACGTTAACCTATTCTCCAACCTTCGTCACGGGCTTAGAACCACTATACCAGTCGGTATGCCCTTCAATTATCCATTATGCGTTCCGAATGGCCATTTCAGAACTAACCTTGCTCCTTTCCACACCTCTGCTTCCGCACTGCCAACCTCGGAAGTTGGGAGTTGGAACCTCAAGGTTTTGACGAAGCGAAGGGTCTAACTTTTGCCTCCGCACTTTCGCTTCCGCCTTCCAGCCTCAGAAGTCGGAAATCGGAAGTTCAACATTTCAACAAAGCATTCCACCCACCTTCTGCTTTCGCTTCTGCCTTCCGGCCTCGGAAGTCGGAAATCGGAAACCAACGAAATGATAATTGAACTTGTTCACTTTCCACCTTCCACCTTTCGCCTTTCTATTGTGGAACTCGAAAATCAAAAACCAATACTCGGCCTTGATCAACTTCCATTCTCCCGCCTTCCACCTTTCACCCTTCCGCTACGGAACTCGAAAACCAGGGACTTACACTTTTGACCTAACTTTTCTCTGTCCTTTCGACTTCCGCCCTCCGACCTTGGACTACGGAAATCAGAACAATAACTTTCCTTAGAACTTTTTTGCACTTTTCCGCTCTGCTTTCCACCTTTTGCAGGCGAATCCCGGGGATCGGAAAGTCGTCCTTCTGCCTTAGAATCTGTTCATACTTCCGCCTTCCATAGGCAAATCCCAAAAGTCGAAAATCCCACATTCTACCCTGATGGAACTTCTTTCTCCCGCCTCTCGTCTTCCACCTTCCGCTGCGGAACTCAAGATGCGAAAACACAAACTTTCTTCCTAGTTCAGCTGCTCCTTTCCGGCTTTCACCTTCCAACTCTCCTGGGCGAATCTCAAAGGGAGGAAACATTGAGTTAGAAGCATTCTGACCTCTGTAACAAGATTTCAACCTCCATGAACTTAGGCAAAAAATGCATAAAAACATCTAAGGAAAAAACAAATATAAAATGCAGGGGATATACACAAGTAAACATCTACTTCATCATCATTAAGCATTCAATCATGAGCATATCAATTCATATGCAAATACATTGCATAAACAACATCACAAAAATACTTATCATGAAGGATGAAGTTTCCATGCAACTAGCTATGTGGCTGCAGTGTTCCACCCAACCATAGGCCAGTGTGTTCTTTAATCTCTCAACACCACTGCCACCCCCGAGCTGGGCATGATTCCACAAGGAACTAGGGAACAATAGACTCACACACAACTAGATAATTTCAACGCACAGTCAAGACAACACCTAGTTGGGTTAATAGGCTGCAGGATTATCAAGCTAACACTTGCATCTAGTACCAGCCAAACCAACCGATGGGTTCACAGGCCCCAAGGACAAAACATCTCTCATAGTTGGGTTAACATGTTGTCCAACTAAGGATTACACATAAAGCCAATGCAAAACAAGACTCAGCCAAACCAAGATCCAATTGGGTTAACAGGCCCCAAGGCCAAACCAATCTCCCTTGGGTTTACAAGCTACTAAGGCCGTGGAAAGGTAAAATGACTAAACTAGTAGCTCACTTAAGAGATAAGGACACCTTCACAAGATCTATCTGGCTTGGCATCCACATTACCTGCATCCCAACAGAAGGTAGCATCCCTTTCTCTGCTCAACATTTCTTCAGGCTATGCCTCCCTTCTAGTGCTCTTCAGGGCATGCAGTAAGGATATACCAGCCACTCTTATCTTTTCCTGAGGTTCCTTCCTGGTCTAGGTTACAAGTCCATTCCTCTTCTTTACCACTCCTTAGTCTTGCATACCAATCAGACCCAAATCCAGGGTGCACAACCAACTAACACACTATAAACCGATGAAATGGGCTTACTCCCTCTGTAATAGAGAAAGCCACTACGGAAACGCCTTCCACAACTCAAGAGAGTGAAAACTAACAGTCTAAACCACAAACCCCTGCTCCCTTGCTTGACAAAGGAAAATACTTGCAGATAATTGGTTTTGCAGCTCTAGGCAGTGAGCCAACATGATGACGGGATTTGGGGATGGACAATCACAGGCAAAAAACAATTCCCAGGGTAAACGCACAGTGCGCATGAGCAGTCTGGAGAGCTCGAACGATAGAGTGAATGAACGATGGAATGAATCGAATGAATGAGGAGGAGTGAGCAAAAACTCAAATGTGACCTCCTCTGATGGACTGGGAACGCATCACGTGCTTGCTTCCTGCAGAAGCAAAAGCGCATCCCTCCCCAAGCTGCAGGCCCATGTAGACTGTAGTCTGTCATGCCCTGCACTGCCCCAGTCATTAACTGTCTCAACCACCTTCTGGAAAGAATAAATGATTAAGGATAGAGGACAAAAGGTAGTTGAGGGTACATAGGTTCTCCTATTGGAACCTGGCCTCACCCTAAGGCTCAGAGGTTGATTGACTCCCCACCCTATCCCTTATGAAATCATGCCCCCATCTCTTCCACGTTGCAGTTCCATAGCTAGTTGTGGTATTTTTATTAATTTGCATAGTTACATGATATATCAAATATATGTATTGTGCTTGACTTAGCACTGTCATCATAGAAATCATCCCTGATCACATATACAAACACCAGATCAACGATAGGGCCTTGGACTTGAGATCCATGCCATGATCTCAATACAACATATACATCATGTACAATCAAAATATCATGGGTTCAAAACCAAGGTGTTACATCCCCCCCCTTCAATTAGCACTATCCTCAGTGCTTACAAAATTGAACAATAATGCTACACTGGCATTATCCTCAGTGCTTTGTAGAAATGAACAAAAATGGATGTGTCAATCACATGGCATCTTCTAGCTCCTAGGTATCCTCTTTATGACCGTAGTACTCCCATCGCACCTTTACCTGCCCTATGGCTCGGTTCCAAAGCATGGTGACCTTCCTGTTGAGGATGCGCATTGGCTCGATTTGGAACTCTCCCTCGGGTTCCACCTGAATCCCAATTAATCACATGGTTAGGGTCATGAACATATTTCTTAAGCAAAGAAATATGAAAAACATTATGAGCTCTAGTGCTAGCAGGCAATGGAAGTCTATATGCGACTGGTCCTATTCTTTCAAGCACTTCAAAAGGTCCACAATATCTAGGAGACAACTTGGCACATCTTCCAACCTTCAAAGAACTCTTCATTGCCCTCACTCTCAGATAAACATGATCCCCACCACATAATTCTCTGTGCACTCTATGTTTATCAGCATAGCTCTTCTGTCTATCCTAGGCTGCCTTCAGATTTTGCTTGATCTTTGCAACCTCTTTCTCCATCTCCTTGAGCAATTCTGGCCCAAGTACAATCTTGTTCACAGGTGTCCTACACCTTCTACCATACAAAGCTTCATATGGGCTCATCCCCAAGGATTCTTGTTGTCCATTGTTGTATGCAAATTCTACCAAGTGTAAGTAGTCTTCCCACTTGGTTGGCTTGTCCATCACATACATGCGAAGCATGTCTTCCAACACTTGATTCACCCTCTCTGTTTGACCATCAGTCTGAGGATGGTAAGCAATGCTGAAATTAATCTTTGTACCCAAATATGCAAACAACCCCTTCCAAAAATTGGAAGTGAACTTGGCATCCCTGTCAGAAACTATTGCCTTAGGCAATCCATGCAACTTGAAAATATCCTCCATGAATATTTTTGCAATGTCATCAGTCTTATGGGTGGACTTAACAGGTATAAAATGTGCTTCCTTTGTCAACTTATCCACCACAACCACGATAGAGACAAGTTGTCTCCAAGTCATTGGCAAACCTATCATGAATTCCATGGAAATAACTTCCCATTTCCATTCCGAAACTGACAAAGGTTGTAGCAAACTTATTGGGTGTCGATGCTCAACCTTCACCTGCTGACATTTCATGCACTTGAAATGTATTCAACAATATCCTTTTTCATTCCTAACAAGAAATATTGCTTTCTGGCTGTAGCAATTGTCTTATGCTGTCCTAGATGATAAGAATATGGAGCTTGATGGATCTCATCCATAACAACTCTCCTCAAATCTGCTACGCCCATCATCTTCCAATTGATATCCCTCACATCTCTTCTTGATATTCTGTTGCTGCAATTTATCCTTGACCTGCACATACAACTCATCTTCAGTGGTATGATTCATAATAAGTTGTCTTAGATCTGATTGCAAATACTAAGAGACACCACATGAATTTAATGCACTTTCCTGCTGAGTGCATCAACCACTTTATTGGCCTTCCCTTTTATGTGTTTGATTTCAAAATCAAACTCACATAAAAACTCCAGCCATCTAGCTTGTCTAGCATTTAGTGTAGGCTGATCAAATAAATATTTCAGACCATAGTGGTATGTCTTGAACTCAAATTTTTTGCTCATTAAGTAATGCCTCCACATCTTGAGAGCATGTACTATGGTTGCAAGTTCTAAGTCATGAGTGGCATAATTCTTCTCATGATATTTTAACTTTCTAGACTCATAACATACCACATGGTTGTCTTGCATAAGAACTCCTCCAAGTCCTTGACTGCATGCATCAGTGCACACCACAAAGTCCTTTTCTGGGTCTGCAATTTTCAGAATGGGTGCATTTATGAGAAGATTCTTCAACTGTTAGAAGCTTCCCTCACATTTAGGTTTCCACTCAAATCTCATCCCCTTCCTTTGCAAAGAAGTAATAGGATGTGCAACCTTGGAGAATCCTTCAATGCATCTCCTATAATATCCTGTAAGTCCCATAAAAGACCTTACATCTGTCACATTCCTTGGAGTTGGCCAATTCATGATGGCCTCAATCTTTTCAGGGTCCACAGATATGCCTTCATCCGATATGATGTGGCCCAAATAATGAATTATATCTTTATAGAAGTCACACTTACTCAACTTGGCATACAATTCATGCTCCCTTAACAATTGCAAAACAATCCTTAGGTGTTCTTCATGCTCTTCCTCATTCTTAGAATAGATAAGAATGTAATCAAGGAAGACAAGAACAAACTTGTCCAAATACCTACTGAAAACACTATTCACAAGGCACATAAATGTAGCTGGTGCATTTGTGAGACCAAATGGAACCACTACAAACTCATAGTTTCCATACCTTGTTCTAAAGGATGTCTTATGAATGTCTTCATCCTTGATTCTTACCTGATGATAACCAGACCTCAAGTCAATATTGGAAAATACCTTTGCCCCTCTCATTTGATCGAATAGATCATCAATCCAAGGTAAAGGGTACTTGTTCTTCACTGTGACTTTGTTCAATTGTTTGTAATCAATACACAATCTGAGTGTAAGATCTTTCTTCTTTACAAATAGAACTGGTGCTCCCCAAGGAGACACACTCTACTTGATATACTTTTTCTCCAACAATTCCTGAAGCTGCATCTTCAGCTCTAAAAACTCTAGTGTGCTCATCCTGTAGGGTGCATTAGACACTGGTGCTGCTCCTGGCACAAGTTCAATGGTAAAATCAATACCCCTCTTTGAAGAAAGTCCTGAAACATCATCAGGAAAAACATCCCTGAATTCTTGTAACACATGAAAATCCTCCAACCTAGGAGTTTCATTCTCTGTTGCCTCCAAAACATGGGCTGCATACGACTTACAACCTTTCCTACAGAAATTCTTCAGCTGCATGGTTGAGATATACCTAACAGAAACCACTTTTGGAATGCCTCTTACCACTCTTGGGTAAAAGGCATCAAACTCAATTCAGTCTTTGTAAGTTTGAGGTAATCCACTCAGAAAATGTTGGATATTCACCTTATCATATTTGATGTACCTGACATATCTTAACAGATCTAAGAACTTATTGGCATATTCTTCCATTGTCAGCTGTCCCAATCTCAACTCATGGAATTCCTTAATTTTGTCATCATAATACCTGTCAGATAGGTATTTTCGCTTGAAATATTTCTTGAATTGTTTCCACTTAAGTCTTCTTTCACTAATCCTCAGTTACTTTTATGAGGTGCTCCCACCAAGTGGATACTCTTCCATTCAGATTGAAGATGGCAACCCTTTCCTTCATGTTTCTTGAATAGTCTTGGACTTGGAAATACTTCCTCATCCCAAGAAGCCAAGCTTAAGCTTCTTGACCAGTATTTATCTCACCATTAAAGGTAGGAGGTGTAGCCTTCTTAAATTCATCTAGGGATCTATTATTGTGGCGCCTCTTTCTCTTGCTCTTATGAGAAGAAGAGCTTGAACCCCCACTGGATTCTTCTGAGTCAGATGACCCACTAGAAGTCATTTTCCTTCTTCTAGTGTAGCTCTTACTTCCTTTTGGATTTACTGTTCCATGCCCAAATCCCATCCTTCTTTGTAAGTATGTCAAACTCTACAGCATGGTTGCGTTCACTTGATTACGATCTTCTTGAGCCTTGACCGATCTTTCATTGTCTGCTCTGTAACTTTGCATTTCCACCCTTACGCTTCTCATGGTGGCTGCAAAATCTGGCAAGGTATCTTGATATCTCCTTCCATTAAACTTGGTTTCATCACTTTCAACTCTAATGTTCTCCTCCATAACATCTTCCCCATGTCCATAGGGATATTGTACATCATACCCGCTGTAGGTTCTCATGGTTGAGCCAAAACCCACCTTTCTAATATGCACTATTACTCTGCAAAAAAATGTGTTAATAGACATGTTTGTTTGATGCATGATAATTTTCAAAAATTAAAAAAACAATTAGCTGCAATGTTGCAACCAATAGTTTTGGAACTATTCACATGGCCCATCTAGGCCCAATATTGCAACTATTAGCTCTGATACCACACTGTCACATCCCCATACCCCATAATGCGTATTATTAAATTTTTTTGCTTAATGAACCTCCTTGTTCTTATGATAGACACCGGTTATGGACGTTAAGATATTCTCCAACCTTCATCAAAGGCTTAGAACCACTATACCAGTCATTTCGCCCTTCAATTATCCATTCTGCGTCCAGAATGGCCATTTCCAAACTAACCTTCCTCCTTTCCACACCTCCGCTTCCGCACTTCTGACCTCAGAAGTCGAAAGTTGGAACCTCAAGGTTTCGATGAAGCGAAGGGTCTAACCTCTACCTCTGCACTTCTGCTTCTACCTTCCGGGCTCAGAAGTCGAAAATAAGATCTTCAACATTTCGATGCAGCGTTCCAGCAACCTTTCGCTTTCGTGCTTCTGCCTTTCGGCCTCAGAAGTTGAAAATCAGAAACCAATGAAACGATAACTAAACTTGTTCACTTTTCGCCTTCCGCGTTCCACCTTTTCACTGTGGAACTCGAAAATTGGAAACCAATAATCGACCTTGATCAACTTCCATTCTCCTTCCTTCCGTCTTCCACCCTTCCACTACAGAACTTGAAAGCCAGGAACTTACATTTCCAACTTAACTTTTATATGTCCTTTCGACTTCCACCCTCTGACCTCGGACTGCGGAAATAGGAACAATAACTTTCCTTAGAAATTTTCTGCACTTTTCCGCTCTCCGCTTCTCACCTTCTGCAGGTGGATCTCGAGGATTGGAAAGTCATCCTTTTGCCTTAGAATCTGTTCATACTTCTGAATTCTGCCTTCCACAAGTGGATCCCGGAAGTCGAAAATCCCACATTCTGCTCCAATGGAACTCCTTTCTCTCGCCTCCCATCTTTTGCCTTCCGCTGTGGAGATTGGGATGCAGAAACACAACCTTTTTTCCCAGTTCAACTGCTCCTTTTTTACTTCCACCTTCCACCTCTCCTGGGCGGATCTCAAAGGGCAAAAACAATGAGTCAGAAGCACTCTGACCTCTGTAACATGCTTTCAGCCTCCATGAACTTAGGAAAAAAATGCATAAAAACATCTACGTCAAAAACATATATAAAATGCAGGAGATATACACAAGTAAACATCTACTTCATCATCATTAAGAATTCAATCATGAACAAAACAATTCATAAGAAAATACATTGCATAAACAACATAAAAAGAATACTTATCTCGAAGGATGAAGTTTCCCTGCAACTAGCTATGTGGCTGCAACGTTCCACCCAACCATAGGCTAGTGTGTTCTTTAATCTCTCAACAACATTGTCACCCTTGAGTTGGGCATGATTCCATAAGGAACTAGGGAACAACAAACTCACACACAGCCAAATAATTTCAACACATGGTCAAGCCAACACCTAGTTGGACTTATCAGAATGTCCAGCCAAGCCAACACCTAGTTGGGTTAATAGGTTGCAGGCTTATCAAGCCAACACTTGCATCTAGGACCAACCAAACCAACATATGAGTTCACAGGCCCCAAGGCCAAACCATCTCTCATAGTTGGGTTAATAGGTTGTCCAGCTAAGGATTACACACAAAGCCAATGTAAAACAAGACTCAGCCAAACCAAGATCCAATTGGATTAACAGGCCCCAAGGCCAAACTAATCTCCCTTGGGTTTATAGGCTGCTAAGGCAGTGGAAAAGAAAAATGACTAGACTAATGGCTCACTTAAGAGATAAGGACACCTCCACAAGATCTATCTTGCATGGCATCCACATTACCTCCATACCAACACAAGGTAGCATCCCTTTCTCTGCTCAACACTCCTTCAGGCTATGCCCCCCTTCTATTTCTCTTTAGGGTATGCAGAAAGGATCTACCAGCCACTCTGATATTATCCTGAGGTTCCTTCTTGCACTAGGTTACAAGTCCATTCCTCTTCTCTTCCACTCCTTAGTCTTGCATACCAATTAGACCAAAATCCAGGGCACACAACCAATGACCACACTGTCAATTGGCAAAACAAGCTTACTCCCTATGTAAGAGAGAAACCCACTACGGAAATGCCTTCCATGACTCAGGAGAGTGAAATCTAATAGTCTGAACCACGAACCCCTACTCCCTTGCTTGACCAAGGAAAATACTTGTAGATAATTGGTTTTGTGGCTCCAAGCAGTAAACCAACATGATGTCGGGATTCAGGGATGGACAATCATAGGCAAAAAATGGTTCTTAGGGTAAACGCATAGCGCACATGAGCAGTCTGGAGAGCTCGAATGACAGAGTGAAAGAACGATGGAATGAATTGAATGAATGAGGAGTGAGCAAAAACCCAAACATGACCTCCCTTGACGGTCTGGGAACACATCATGTGCTTGCTTCTTGCAGAAGCAAAAAGCACATCCCTCCCTAGGATGCAGGCCCACGCAGACTACAGTCTTCCATGCCCTGCACTGCCCCAGTCATTAACTGTCTCAACCACCTTCTGAAAAGAATAAATGATTGAGAACATAGGACACAAGGTAGCTGAGGGTACATAGGTTCTCCTATTGGCACCTGGCCTCACCCGAAGGCTCAGAGGTTGATTGAATCCCCACTATATCCCTTGTGAAATCATGCTCCCATCTCTTTCACATTGCAATTCCATAGCTAGTTGTGGTATTTTTATTAATTTGCATTGTTACATGATATATCAAATATATATAATGTGCTTGACTTAGCACTGTCATCATAGACACCATCCCTGATCACGTATACAAACACCAGATCAACGACAGGCCCTTGGCCTTGAGCTCCATGCCATGATCTCAATACAATATATACATCATGCACAATCAAAATATCATGGGGTCAAAACCAGGGTGTTACACTTGGGACCGGGTAGGTGTATCCTATGCAAAAGAGATTTGGAGACTATTGACCATTTGTTTGGAGATTGTTTTTTTTTTTTTTTCCAGTAAGTTTGGGATTAGTTGAGAAAGTATTTTCAATTTGTTTTTCCTTGGGATTTTTTATTGTATGGAGGACAATGTAGAGCATTGGAGCAGAGAACAGAAAAATATCTTTGAGCTTCCTTTTTTTGCTATCTCGGAGGTGTGGATGGAAAGGAATAATTATTTATTGCAGGAATCCATTCCAATATCAATTTAGGTTAGTATTAAAGTAGCTACTCTTTATGTTGAATATATTTGAGTCCGATCTGTGATAGCCCCAAGAACTGCTCCAATTCCAACACTTGATGCTAATTTGTTAACAAGGTTTTTTTATGGTGTTGAACAAAATGGATTATGTGGAGCAAGTATGGTTATTAAAATTCAAACAAACCGTATGATTTTCTTGTGGATGGGTGTTGGTAAGGGAACAAATACAAAAGCAAATCTTATGGCTTTGTGGGGACTTCTTTGGGTTGCCAAACAAAGAAAATTGCTCTTCCTTCAAGTGACTGGGGATTCCAAAATTATCATTGATTGGGTAATGGTGACATTTCAATTCTCTGTCTGGAATTGGATCACTAGATGAGAAGGGTGAGAGGTTTGATCTATAATTTTAAGTAGGTCTCTTTCAAGCATATCTACCCAAAGTACAATGGAGAAGTAGATTCATTATCTAAGAAAGCTATAGGAAAAATGGGTGGCATAATTATTTTTGATGAATTCATAAATGGGAGTAAGATAGCCTCTGGCTATATGAGATGTTTTAATGATGTTTAGTTTATAGTCTAATTCTTTGGTAGAGTAATTAGATATGATATGTATGTAGTATTTTGTGCTTGATTTTTTATTTATTTTTGAAACAGTACAATTCTGGAAGAGCTTAGGATAAGTTTTTTGATGCTTTTTATTCACTAGTTTGGGAAGTAAACATGCATTGGAAGAATTGTATGATGTATGGGGTAAAGGTGAGTTGTTTGAAAAGAGAAGAGCTCACTTCTCTGTGACATGATTTAATGCTCTGATGCAACTTTGATTTTAATATATCAAGTTGTTGTTTTTTTTTCGGTGTGAAAAAAAAAGAATAAAAAACAATTATTGGAGATAAAGACCAAAAAATAATAATATAAATTTAGCACATTTGGAATTTTCTTTTGAAATTGTCATGGCTTTCCTATGAGTAAAGGTTCCAAGTAAAGTTAGATCGTGAGTGAAATTGGTATCACATTTCTTATTAAAACATGGAACATGAAGAATCTAAAGTTTTTGGCATAGAAGGATTTGACCTATGGTCAATACAGAACAAGAGCTCCTATGACAAAGGTAGTAGAGGTAATGCTTGTCACATAAGGAATACCATTTTTTCTTATATTAGGATTCACAAGAAATACCCTTTCTATTTTTTTTCTATTTTTTTAATAAGAACGGATATAGATTTGTATTAAAAGGGTTATAGCCAAACTATATAGCATTGTAATACAAAAAAATGTTGCTTTTTTTATTTCAAAATTTAAAATTTCATGCACGCAAAAAGGATCCAAACAATATTGGACATCCTTCACAAAGGATTCCAAAAATCTACTACTAGCATAAAATCTAAAATAAACACCTAATATCAAGACTACCTAATAGATTATATTAACCGAAATTAATAAAAGATGTGTTTACTATGTGCTTCATCTTTACCAACCTTTGTGGGTATTGATCCTTGATGTTCCAACTCCATATACAAAAGCATTTTAGTATATGGATGTGATAAATTCCAAGACAATTTAGAGGATCCATCCACTACCCAAAAAAAATCATTGAGGCTATCTTGAGATGAAGAGGATGCTCACCCACACAACAACATACCCTGGAAGAAACAAATGAAGTCGTAATGCCTTCCCAAACAAATAAATCCAAAGCATAGGAAAGCACATGCGAATCTAGTGGAGGCCAATAAGACCCCATAACAAACAAGCCCAAAGACAATTGTAACCAAGTAAACCACCAACTAGCAAACAAATGAACATAAAATTTAAAGCCCAATAGGAGAACTATCAAATCAGAAAGAATAAATCAAATGGTTTCCCCAAAAGGCCAAACCAACTTCAATTATAGGAAATCCCAATTGGAACAATAAGCCTCTAGTCTTTCTTTTTTGTAGTTATATCAAATTGATATCCTAAAATTCAAGCAAATACACTTAAATGGATATCCTGATTCACCAAAGGAGGATGACAAAGGATAACCTTCCCTCCAACACCAAGTCAAAGTGCCATCAACCCACCTAACCTAGGGTTTCATATTTTCTTATTCAAAACACCAATTGAACATTAACATTACCATGTGTGGCATTGTAAGGATGATGTACTGAATCATGCTTATCCAAACACCTTTGAATGTAAACCCTTTGATTTCCATGATACATGGCTTTTTGCAGGACATATTCATGAGTTTAAATGTCATAATAAGATCAATAATGAGAACAAAAACTTAGGGGATGGGTTGAATAAATGATTCCCCACTTTTGCAACAAACCAACCTCAATTCTTAACACATGATAAAATTCAATTCCTCAAAACCAAACACTTCCTTTTTTATTCTTGATATTGGTCGGGCTATATTACCATCAAGGGTGTGACCTAATCATGACCTTGATGATGATATACAAGTGCTTAATGGTTATCCTAATGACTACAAGAGACTTGAATATGGTTGAGTGAAAAAATCTAGGTCCCTTTAGGAGGGAATAAGCCTCGACTTAATTGTTTTTTGTTGTTCTAAAACCCCAGTCATAGCTCAATTCACAATTTCCTCCATGATTAATGTTGATCGCCCCCCTTCCCCCCCCCCCACGCCTATCATTCATTCACAATATATACCTTTTCAATCAATCCAATTGATGGATATTTTAGGCATTAATACTTGCAAAATCTATTTAGAAATTTGTTACTTTGCACCTATAAATTTACCTTTTATAAGAAAAACAAATTAGATCAAAATCGTCCATGTTGTGGATTAGAACATGTTATTGTAATCTAAGAAATGAAGGGACTTTAATACTAGAACAACAAGAAATTAAGCTATTATTACGAGCAACATGTCCAACTTTAACCCTCCATGGTTAGATGAGGGGCTTGTTTTAGTTGTTGGTTATGGAGCTTGATTATAATATTCATGATTTGGAGGTCTTGTTTCAACCGTATTTAGATACCTGTATTTGATGGGTGCGGTTTGGGGGGGATTTACCCCCCACCATAATTGTCAAGGGGGTCTAAGGGGTGGGTGACTATTTTGGGATCCCCCCCCCCCCAGCAGGGGTTTAGGGGTAGCGCCCTTGTAGCGAAATTTTTTGAAATATTTCCTTGTAAAATTTTGTAATTTCATAGTCAATTTGAATTGTTTATCATTAGGTCGTAGATATGATGATAGAAGTTATGTTAGGGTTTTTTCCCCTAGAAATAAACCCTATTTATGTATGAGGGAATTGCATTGCAGTTGTGTATTGTTGTGATAGGCTAGTGTGTCTGAGAAAGAGACTGCGAGAGAGTCAAGAGGAGGTTGCAATAAATGTGATGCGAGTTGTATGCCTTCATTTTGTTGGACATAATAATAGAAAGGACTGGTTGTTTTTTTGTGGACAGAGCCCTTTTTGGGTGAACCACATATATTGGTTTCTCTCTTGTATGGTGTTCTTATGTGTTTTATTTTTGCATTTTATTTTATGTTATTGTTATGCGATCTTGATTTTCTTACAATTGGTATCAGAGCCAAAGGTCTATTTGGCTTATAAACCCACAGAAAAAAGGGTTCCTGATTCAAGTAGGAGCAATGGTGGAAGAAGGAAAGTTTAGGGTCGAAACATTTAATGGCCAAAACTACCAGTTATGGAAGATGCAATTGGAGGACTATCTATATCAGAAGGATATATTCCTATCATTGGGCAAAAACAAAAAAGTTGACTATGAAGGATGAAGAACGGGAGGTCCTTAATAGAAAGACATTAGGAACAACAAAGTTGTGCCTTGCATCACTATTGACTTTCAACATTTAAAAGCAAAAGAAAACAAAGGATTTGATGAAGGCATTGGATAAATTGTATGAAAAACCCTCGGTTTTTAACAAGGTATTTCTAATGAAGCTATTATTTAATATGAATATGTCAGAAGGTGGGTATGTTTATGACCATTTAAATGAATTTAGTACGGTTACTAATCAACTAAGTTCTATAGGAGTGAACTTCTATGATGAGGTTAGGGATATTTTAATCTTGTTCTCATTGCCATAAAGAGGGAATCTCTTGGTCATGGTTGTAAGTAACTATATCTTTGGATCAAACACTCCAAAATTTGATGATGTTGTTGGTGTTATCCTTAGTGAGGAAATGTGATGAAAAAAACACAAGTGAGACATCAGGTAATCGTTGAACATGGAGAACAACGAAAGATAAATAGAGAGAGGAAAGAGACCAGGTAATCATGGGAAGTCTAGGAATGGAAGATCCAAATCCAAATTGGGAAAGATAGATTGTTGAAATGGTAGGAAGAAAGGACATCTAAAGAAAGACTACATATCTCTAAATAAACAAGGAGACAGACAACATGAGAATAACTAGGAAGCAAATGTAGCAGGTGATGTGTTACAAGATGCTTTGATTCTTTCATTAGATAATATTACTGATTTTTGGGTAGTAAATTCATGGGCTTCATTTCATGCCACACCCCATATGAACTATTTTCTAGGTTATGTTCAAGGTGATTTTGGACAAGTTTTATTGGGTGATGATCAACCATAGTTGGAATGGGTAAGATACATTTAAAGTTAAAGAATGGAAACTAATGGTTGTTGAAATATGTAAGGCATGTTATACTATGAGAAGAATTATAATCTCAACAAGGTATTTGGTAGATGAAGGTTGTTTATCTACATTTTCATAAACTACGTGGAAGGTCACTAAAGAATCAATTGGTAATAGCAAACATAGAGAGGGTAGGTACATTGTATTTATGTACTCATAGTACTGACTCTAATATACATTTACCTTCTATAGGAGTAGATACAATATTGTGGCATCATCGGCTTGGCCAAATGAGTGAGAAGGGGATGGAGATTCTCCATTCAAGAAAGTTGTTGTCAGATTTGAAGTAGGTTAATTTCGGATTTTGTGAGAACTATGTTTATGGAAAACATAACAGAGTCATATTTCTTGTAGTTTTTTTTTAACAGAAACAGTAAAATGGGGTAGTATTAAACATGTTGTGCACATCCATACATTACAAAATATGCGGAAACTGAGAGTTCTTGTTGTTCAAAAAAGAAAAAAGAAAAATTGGTCCAAAAGGGAGACCAAAGAACTCCACACAGAGTTTTTACATATATTCTATGGGTTGTGGTAGTATATACCTTGATAAAATGTTGACTAAGGAACAAACAGAAAAACATAAACTAAGAAAACCATTTAAATTTTTCCTGGGGGCTTCATTGGTTGAACTACCGACTCCTCCTCCATGGGTTAGGCTACTACGAGAGTTTCACAGGCCTGGCTGCCTTGATTCATGCTGACCAAACGCTGGAGGTCTTCTTGGATTCTGTCCACTTTTCCCATCATGTCCTTGAGGTTCATCTCTGTGTCATCAATTCTAGAGTCGTGGTTGCTTATCTGGTAGGAGGTATAACTGACCACCTCACCCATATTCTTTACCTCTTGAGCAATTTCCTTATTATCCATGATACCAATGGCCATCATTTCATACAAACGCCTGAGGTTTTTTTTCAGGTCTGCAATCCTTGCATTCTCATTCACTAGATTCATATTTCCTTGCCTAGGAATGTGAGTGTTAAGAGCTATTGTTGAGAAATTGAGATGAAGATTATGAGCTGCACCTTCCAAATCTTGGGCCTGAAATCCACAGTAAAACTCACCGAGAATCGAATTGAGGATGCTAACTTCTTGAAGGAGAGAATCATGGTATTTCTTTCTCTTATAGGAAAGAGTGCCAAATGCTCCTTCCTTCCACCTAGAGCAGTTATAACCAAGAACTGAGTTACTGCCAGCTATAAAAAACTCATCTACAGGAAGACTGAGCCTGAGACCTGAACTCAAACGCCACAGAGGAACGCTGAAAAGGGGAGATTAGTGACAGGAGAAGAAGGGGATGAGAGCCAACCTTTCTTTAACAAACCCCCTGGAAAGAGGAAGAGACTCCCACAAAATCTCCTACAAAACTCCCTCGTCTATGCCTGTAATTACATCCAGCAGAGTCCTCTTCGGTGAAAGTACTGAACGAGCAAGGATCAAACCACTGTCCAAAGAAACTTGAGGGTAAGAATGGAGTCTAGAGGAAGCCATATTGCGAGGGGTGAAAGGACCTGGTGCGTGTGAACTGGAGCAGCATTTACACTGGAGTAGATGGGAGTTAAGGAAGTTGAAGATCGAGGAGAGTGGGAACCACGCGGCAGCAGCATGGGAGGCGGTAGGATGACAAGATAATCCTTCACATAAACCCATGGCGACATGATCAATGCAAAGTGGATTAAGGCTTTTAAGCCTAAGTTTTATTAGGGTATGGGCTTAAGGGGGGTGTCTAACCCATTAAGTTGAAAATGCCCTTGGGGTAAGGAGGCCCCCACATTTGTTAAGGCATTGGCAGCTACATTATTTGAGCGAAGAATATGATAGAATTCACAGTGTGTAGATAGGAGAGGGGTAATTTTGTCATACAACCGACGACATTTCGAGCCAGTGGTGTATCCATTGAGCATTTTATATATGACATGTCTAGAGTCTCCAAATATCGCAACCCTGTAGAGATCAGTATCGGCTAGAATCTTCATTCCCTGAAGAAGAGCCATCCATTCAGCCTCATTATTGGTCCTGTAGCCTAGTCCCCAAGCAAAGGTTTGTTCAATTTTTCCTTCAGGATCCAACAGGATCCCTCCCGCACCTGCCACCCCTTAGATTTCTTAGAGTTGGGAAGCAAAAGAAGAGTGAAAAATTAGAGCTTGTGCATATAGATGTATGGGTACTGACTCAGTTACAATCTCTTGGAGGATCTTGTTATTATGTTAATTTTATCGATGATGAAACTAGATAAACTATTGCTTAAAAAAAATATAATGTTTTTTCTACTTTTAAGAAATGGAAAGCTTTGGTTGTGAATGAGACAATAAAAAGTTTGAAGTGTCTTAGATAAGATAATGGCTGTGAATACTATGGAAAGGAGTTTGATAGTTACTGTTCAAACTGTGGGATTCGTAGAGAGAAGATAATTCTAGGAACACCACAAAAAAATGGCGTGTCAGAAAGGATGAATAAGACAATCATGGAGCATGCAAGGTAGATGTTGTAGATATTGTAGTTTACTTAATAAACATAGGGCCTTCAAGCTCCTTGGATGGTGGAATTCTAGAGGAGACATGGACAGGTAAAAAGGTCTACTCATTTCTAAAGACTTTCGGTTGTGAAGCATTTGTCCATATTGATAAAGAAAATAGAACAAAACTTGAGGATAAATCCAAGAAGTGTACCTTTATTGGATACATAGTTGTTGATTTTGGTTATCGCTTATGGGATTATAAAAATAAAACAATTATTAGGAGTAGGATGTGGTATTCAAAAATATCATGAACAAAGATCAGTTGTAGGGAAAGGAACAGGAAAAAGAAAACATAGGATACATGGTGCTTGATGAAATCAAAGAAAATGAAATTCCAATGATTCCAAAAAATCAAGATGAACAATACTCACAACAACAAGTACTTCAAACTCTTGCGATTATTTCTAGAAGGTTTGCCAAGTTAAGTAGACCCCCTGAATGATACTCTCCTTTATTGTATTATTTATTGTTGATTGATTATGGTGAACCACAAATTTATGAAGAATCAATGTAGGTGGAAACTAGAAAGAAGTGGGATCAAGGCATGAATGAGGCTATGGACTCCTTGGTAAGAAACCAGGCTTGGGACTTGGTTCAGTTGCGTACAAGTAAAAGAGCATTGTAGAATAAATAGGTTTACATGTTGAAGGAAGAAGATGGAGGAAAAAAGTAGTACAAGTCCAGACTTGATGTAAAGGGGTTTTCATAGAAGAAAGGTATATATTTTGATGAAATATTCTCTCCTATTGTTAAAATGAATTCAATTAGGACTATTTTAAGTCTAGTGGAAGTAGAATATTTGCATCTTAAAAGTTAGATGTAAAAACAACTTTTCTCCATAGGGATTTGGAAGAAGAGATTTATATGCAACAACCATAGGGGTATGAGGTCAAAGGGAAGGAGAATTTAGTGTGTAGTTTGAAGAAGAGCTTATGTGGCCTAAAGCAAGCTTTGAGGCAATGGTATTTGAAATTTGATAGGTTTACGATTGAACACCATTATAGTAGATGCCATTCTGACCACTATGTTTATTTTAAGAGGGTAGAAAATGGATGTGGATGACATGCTTGTTGCAGGGTCTAATAGGCAAGATATAAATGTTTTAAAAAGGAAATTAGATAATTCATTTGCGACAAAGGATTTGGGTGCTGCAAAGAAAAAATTTGGTATGAGAATAACAAAAGACACGAAAAATAGAAAATTGACATCGTCTAAGGGTGAGTACATAGAGAAAGTGTTGGGGAGATTTAAAATGTAGGATGCAAAACCAATTAGTGCACCTTTGGCTAGCCATTTCAAAATAACTAAGGAGATGTGTCCCAAGACACATGAGCATATAGAATACATGTCCAAGGCCCCTTATTCATCAATAGTTGGTAGCTTGATGTATGTGATGGTGTGCAAAAGACCATATTTTGCACATGCAGTGGGAGTTGTGAGCAGGTATAAGAACAATTCAGGAAAAGAGCATTAGAGGGTAGTAAAGTGGATTCTCGAGTATTTGAGAGGTACTACTACTCATGAATTAATTTTTGGAGGTTCATACACTTTTCTACAAGGATATGTTGATGCAAATATGGCAGATTAAAAATTTAGTAGGAAGAGCACCACAAGGTATGTTTTTATTGTAGTTGAAATAATAATAAGTTGGATTTTGAAACTGCAAATGGTTATTGCACTTTCAACACAGAATCAAAGTATGTTACTGTTATAGAGGCTAGTGAAGAGATGTTTTGTCTACAAAGGTTCATGGAGGAATTGGGTAAGAAGCAGGATAATAACAGGTTGTATTGCAAGAGATGGAGTGCCATTAATCCTGCAAAGAAATCATCCTTCCATTATAAGACTAAACATATATAGCCCATGTAACATTTCATACGATATGTCTTCGAAGATGGATAGTTGAAATTGGAAAAGATACATACTAGCTAGAATTCTGTAGACATGTTGACAAAGGTAGTAATTAGGGAGAAACTAAGTTCCTACTCAATTTTACTTTTCCTTCAAGCATGAAGGTGAAGATGAGAAACTTGTCAGGTCCAAGGTGGATCATATTCTAGAGAATGCAATAGCAGTGAAGTTATTGTGATCAGTCTCCAAGTGGGAGATTGTTGGTTGTGGAGCCTGATTATAATATTACTGATTCAAAGCTCATGTTTTAGCCATTTTTGGATCCCAGTACTTGACAAGGTGACTTGGGGGGGATCCGCCCACTATAGTTTCCAGGGGATCTACGCGGAGTGAGGACTATTTTGGGAGCATCCCCCCTCTAGTGGGGGTTCAGGGGCAGTGCCCCTGTAGTAAAAATTTTGGAAAAAAATCCTTGTAAAATGTTGTAATTTCATAGTCAATATGAACCATTCATCATTAGGTCACAAATATGACAATAGAAGTTATGTTAGGGTTTTTTGGTC
This sequence comes from Pseudotsuga menziesii, assembly GCA_001517045.1. Classification (NCBI taxonomy): domain Eukaryota; kingdom Viridiplantae; phylum Streptophyta; class Pinopsida; order Pinales; family Pinaceae; genus Pseudotsuga; species Pseudotsuga menziesii. The sequence continues at coordinate 66,338 of LPNX010355378.1, read as the reverse complement.
CTAGAAGGAAACCCTCTTTATTTACGAGAGATTTTTATTGTGATTGTGTATTATTGTGAAAGAATAGCGTGTATAAGAGAGAGACTGTGAGAGAGGGAAGAGGAGGTTGCAATGGATGTGTTTTGGGTTATATCCCTTCATTTTGTTAGATGAAATAATAGAAAGGACTGGTTGTTTCTCTGTGGACGTAGCCCATATTAAGTGAACTACATATATTACTGTCTCTCTTGTATTGTGTTCTTATGTGTTTTATGTTGATGTATTTGTAACTTTGGAATGTATTCACTTGTATATTGTACCCCGATGTTTATTCCTGGAAGTATCTATATTGTAATTGAGTCATGTCATGCCCCAATGTTATGATCGNGTTGATCGGAGGGCAAAGTCCCCACAGTTGTGGGGCACTAGGGTTATTAGACTCTCCTAGAGATGTCGGCTCTAGTAAGTAATTGTTAAGTGGGGCCGACATGTTGAAGTGGAAATTAAGTGAACGAAAGAATATAAATAGAGAGTGAGCCTTTCTATTTATCACACACACACACACACTCACTCACTGGGGTGCATGAGTGAGAGAGAGAAGTTGCTGGGACAAGAGAGAGACTACTGCTGTCGGGAGATCATCTTTATGTTTTCGGGTTTTACTTTTGGTGCGGATTCTATCTCTGAGGAAGTTGCAGGGTTTTCTCCTTTATGGTTTCCCCGAGGAAAATCTTTGTGTTCATTGTCTCTTGTGTTTTATTGTTGTGCATGTTATTATCTTAGATAAGATCCTAAGACCATAATGCTAGCTTGAATGATAAAAATCTAACATGGTATCAGAGCTAACCTGAGAAGAAGAAATTATGCAGCTACAGAAGCTAGGGATTCTTACATTTTGGGTCTCTCTCCACAATCCATCAGCAAAAGTATGCTAGGATGACTCTCCATTGAAGGGCGCATCTTTCTGTCGAAGCAAAATTCGATTATGAGAATTTTCAGTTTTTGGTGCAGGAAATTAGGGCTTCTTACAGAAGAGGAATTTTTGAGTGAGCCTGGCATAGGATTGCTCTCCTCATCAAAATCAAAGTTTAGAGACCTAGGTTGACATTTTTGGTTGGGTATAACTCTGGAAATTCAAACCTTAGTTTGACCTCGGGTCAAAAAATCCCTAAAATAATAAAACTGATAAGTTTTGGTACATTCGCTATATCTCAGGATTGGAGAAGGATCAGAAGATGGAAATTTCATAGGCCAAAGATAAAATCCTGATTTACACTGTTTCCAAAATTCAGCCTCACATTCGCTATATTCTAGGAGATATGATCCCTCCAAGTTAGGGTTCCAGCCTCTTCCAAGATTCATCCCTAAATATGACATTTGGGGAGAATTGCTATATCTCGGGCTACCAAGGTACAAATGAAATTTATGAAGATGTTCCAGAAAGGGCACAGACTGTACTTTCTATGGTATAAGTTTTAGACCCCAAAGATGAAACAGTGACCGTGGCATTCCGTACAACTTCGCTATGTTGAACGGTCCTGAAACAGGTCACCTTGGGAAAACGATCATAAGTCCCAATTGGTGAAACCAATTTTGATGAAACCCATGGTGTTGGAATAGGGACAGACGAGGCTATGACAGTGCAAAGTTTCAGACATAGAGGAGCAATAATTTTAGATATACCACATAAACAGTATCAGACATTTCTGCAGAAGAAATTGGAAAACTAGGGCTCCCTGTTCCAAGAGCTTCCCTCCACTGTTTTCAGAAAAGGATTACATTGGACAGCTCACCTTGAAGAGGTCTATCTTTCTATCCAATAAAATTTGAAAGTTTCCAAGTTTTGAAAATTAGGGTTTCTTTGACAAACCCTAGATCAGTCAGCTCTGAAACTAGGACGGACACCTCAAATCGGTAAGATCTAATCTTTTGCTATTTTCATTTGAGGTTCTCATTTCAAAGTGATCTATCACATCAGCTTGATGATAAGCTTGGTGAAGTTGACAACTTCCAAGCATGGAAGTATATGATCTCTTTGAAGAAAATGAATTGGACACCTAAATGAGTAGAGACGTTCCAGTTCCAGAGGGAGATGAGGCTAAAAGCCGTACACAAGAAGAACTTGGTCAAGGCCAAGAAGATCATTGTTGATTCAATCACATATCACCTTGTACCACAAGTGTCTTCCCTAAAGACACTAAAGATGTTTGATTCCTTGACCAAGATATTTGAAGGGAAGAACATAAATCAAAATATGACTTTGAGAAAACAGTTGAAGAATGTGAAGATCCAGAATGTAGAGACCATATAGTTATACTTTACGAGGGTCTCTCAAATCAAAGAACAACTTGTAGCTGTCGAAGAAGAAGTGGAAAATGCAGAAGTGGTGATAGCCACCTTGAATGGCCTCCTAGGATCATGGGATTCATTCATGTGAGGAATGTGTGCCAGAAGGAAGTGATTACTTTCAACAGACTATGGGAAGAAGAAGAAGCTCGACTCATAATAAGAGAAGAGAAGATGGGAGGAACTGAAGAACAAGCTCTTACCATCCAAAGAAGATCCCTCAAGCGATGAGGAATATGAAGAACTCAACTCTTGAAGAACCTCTTATCCATTTTAGCATTTGGATAAGAAACGATGCTATTATGAATAAAGAAGATGATGACGATGAAGGCTCAAGAAGGAGTCTAGCCACGAAACAAATAAAAATAAGTATTCAATTGTCATTTCATGATATTATTTTTTGTTATGCATTCATTTATATTCAGTTGATGTATTATGCATGATAGAATGCTTGCATTAATGACAATATACTACTAATAAGCATGTAATGGGTAAGTAGCTCATGGTGCTATACAACTCTCCATTGCTACTTATCTAGAATGAAACCTCTTTGCTGACATATTGGATTAGTGCACAATCTCAATGTTGTCCTGGTAGAGATGGAAGGCATCTAGAAAGTTTCCGTGAGATATGGATGAATGTTGTATTGGATAAAATAGTTGCATGATCATATATTTATGCATAAGAATTTGCCATTATGAATATGCCTTATGAAATGTTTCTAACCATACAAATGTATTTGACTTGTAGGAAAGATATTGTACAATCACCTACAAGCAAAGAAGGATGAGACTTGTTTTGAAGAACAAGTAAGGACAGGTCAAGATGAAGAATAATATGACGAATGCAGTGACATCATTGATGCAGAACCTTCTAGCCATGAAGAAGTAACCAAGAAGAAAGGGAAGACCAGTTCAAGAAGAATGATGTCTAGGATGCAATATTGATACATGAAGGGAAGTTCGTAGTTCCATCACGTAGTAGATGGAAACATTGTGGGATACAAGGAAAGATTCATAGCACGAGGCTTCTCATGAAAAGAAGGCATAGAATACGAAGAGACAATTGCAGCCAGTGGGAGTTGAGACACATGACATGCATAATCATGTGTGCAAATGAAATAAGGCCTTGTATGAGCTCAGAAGACACCCATGGGATAACACATACATGAGGAGCTTGATGAAGACCTAAACCTTTGCTAGAAGGTTGAAGATGAATGTCTATAGAGGATGACAAGATCACAGATGGGTGCAAGAAGAACTTTTGAAAAAGTTGAAGATAGAGGATCTTGGTAGTCAATGACCCTAGATGGATACATAGAATATTAGTAGCAGAGTAAACTACTTGTCACTCTGGTACAGAATGTTTCATTGCATAGAGTATGGACGATAGAGGAAGAATGATGCTTCTCTTCAGAGGGAGTGACTGTAGAAGATCTTGAGGTTCGACATGGTACGATATGATGGACAGATTACTAATGACTCTAGGCTTTACTAAGAGTAAATCATATTCCAACCTTTGATTCAAGGTTGAAGGCGGAAGACCAGTGGTGCTCCTGTTATATGTCGATGACTTGTTCCTGACAGAAAAGAGGAACTCATTAAAGTATGCAGTAGAGATCCTAAAGAGGTTCAGGATGATGGACTGCAAGGCCATGACCACACCTATGGCATCGAACCTAAATCTATTGAGCGTTTCTTCATCAAAGTCGGTTGATGCCATGATGTATCATCAAATGATTTATTCCTTGATGTACTTGACAAATACGAGACCAAATATTTGCTTTGTTGTGAACACATTGATACATGTTCACCTGATGGTTGCAAAGCATGCAGTGAGGTACTTGAAGGGTACAGTTGATTATGGGCTAAAGTATGAGGTGAATCTGAAGATTAACTTGGAGGGTTATGTGGATTCGTATTGGGAAGGCAGTGCCATTGATAGGAAGAGCAATTCGAGGCGGTACTTTAGTATGAGATAAAGTGTGATCTCTTGGTTTGGCAACATAGAGTCTCGTATGGCGCTGAGTATCGCTGAGGCAAAAGATGTTGCCACTTGCTATTTGGGAGGTAGTATGTTTCTTTTGAAAACTACTATTTGATTTGCTTGATCTGACTTTCATTTTTGTATGATGCAGAGAGGAGTAGTGAAGCTCCAATATGTGATCCGGATTGATATATTTCGAAAGAGGGAGTTCTAGCATAGCCGGTGAGGCAGGCTGTCTGAGCATAAATCCTAGGGAAGCTCATAGGTTGATCAGATGTAAACAAACTTGTAGGTTGTCCTCGGATGTAATCAGTCCTGGCGAAGCTCGAAGGTTATCCTTAAACGTAATCAGCCCTGATGTGATTCTATGCTAGAAATGGCCAAAGTGAAGTTTGAGTACTTCAGGGAGAAGCTTGGTGTTCTCCAGATCGGGGTTCCCTCCAAGGGGAAGTGATGAGTCTGTGAGCCATTCTGACATGGTGAGAGGATTGGTTCGTTCCATGGTTAGATGTAAGGGCTGAGCCATTTTGTCATGGTGAGAGGATTGGTTCCTTCCATGTCAGATGTGAGTGCTAAGCCATTCTGATGTGACTATAGGATTGGTTCCTACATGATCAGAAATAAGTGCCGAGGAATGGAGGCACCTGGTCAGTTACCAGGAACACTCAGCTTGGTGCCGAGATGCCATTCTCTAGGAGAATGGAGGCACCTGGTTAGTTACCAGGAATACTCAATCTGGGACCGAGAGCCATTCTGGCGCGATGTGTTTACACATGGTCAAATGTAAGTGTAGTGCCCTTCCGATGCGGTGTGTTTGCACATGGTCAGATGTAAGTGCAGAGCCCTTCCGATGTGGTGTGTTCACACATGGTCGGATGTAAGTGTAGAGCCCTTCCAATGCGGTGTGTTCTCACATGGTCGGATGTAAGTGCAAAGCCCTTTTGATGTGGTGTGTTTGCACATGGTCGGATATAAGTGCTGAACCATTTTGGCACGATGTGTTTACACATGGTCAGATGTGAGTGCTAAGCGTGCCTTTCTGACAAGATGAGGTCAGATGTAAGTGCTGGGCGGGCCATTTTGACTTAGGGTCAGATATAAGCGCTGAAGAAGACCTACATGGAGGCTAGGCCTACAACCAACATGAAAAAGGGCTGGATCTGTAGAACTTCCTGTGACAAGAAGAATGAAGAGATAGCACCACTTTATTGAGATAGAAGAAGTAGTAATGATGATGATGATTTAGTGATGATCTAGCTTTGATGATGATCTAGATCAAGTGATGATACAGACTTGATGATGATCCAGCAGTGACGATCCAGATCAAGTGATGATCCAGACTTGATGATGATCCAGTAGTGACGATCCAGATCAAGTGATGATCTAGACTTGATGATGATCCAGCAGTGATGATCCAGATCAAGTGATGATCCAGCAGTGACAATCTAGATCAAGTGATGATCCATAATTGATGATGATCCAACAGTGACGATCTAGACTTAATGAAGATGACTTGAAGATGAAGATGACTTGAAGACGAATATGACTTGATGATGATCCAGATGATACATAGAAGAAGATTTGTACTAATAAATTGTGTCGAGAGAATACCTTCCTAGTTAAGAGGGAGTGTTGATGTATTTGTAACTTCAGAATGTATTCACTTGTATATTGTACCTGATGTTTATTCTGGGAAGTATCTATAATGTAATTGAGTCATGTCATGCCCTGATGTTCCGATCGGGAGATTCAATAATGTAAACAGGTCATGTAAAGTCATTGAGGTTAACCCTCCATTGTAAGTTGGGGAAATAGTCCCCACAATTGTGTCAAGAATAACCCTCCTTGTTGATCGGAGGGCAAAGTCCCCACAATTGTGGGGCACTAGGGTTATTAGACTCTCTTAGAGATGTTAGCTCTAGTAAGTAATTGTTAAGTGGGGCCGACATGTTGAAGTGGACATTAAGTGAATGAAAGAATATAAATAGAGAGTGAGCCTCTCTATTTATCACACACACACTCAATCACTGGGGTGCATGAGTGAGAGAGAGAAGTTGTTGGGACAAGAGAGAGACTACTGCTATCGAGAGATCATCTTTATGTTTTCGGGTTTTAATTTTGGTGCTGATTCTATCTCTAAGGAAGTTGCGGGGTTTTCTCCTTTATGGTTTCCCCGAGGAAAATCTTTGTGTTCATTGTCTCTTGTGTTTTATTGTTGTGCATGTTATTATCTCAGATAAGATCCTAAGATCATAATGCTAGCTTGAATGATAAAAATCTAACATTTTATTTCCTCATTTTATTTTATGTTATTGCTTTTTCCAACATTTGCTTGCAAATATAAAAGAAGCTCTAAATATTAGGTGAAAAATGTTTAGATTCAAATTGAACAAGTATTGTAGTTATCAACGCCTAATAATTTGTAACGCTCTAATGAAGTGGTTGAAATCCAATCAAATGACTTGTATTTATGGGTTAGGCAATACAATGGTTAATTATGTTATATATAATATCCTCGTATCACTACTACATTTGGGGTCCAAATTTGATGTCTATACTGATGTATAAAGTTAAAATCACTTTAAGCGTCAGAAAGACATCAATTAATTGGGGTTTTAAGTAAAAATCCAGATAGGTGTTTCTTAAATGACATCCTAAATTTTTCATCGCTTAAGTGACCTTATAGGACAACACTTAAGCGACAACAAGGAGTGTCGCTTAAGCGATGTCCTCTAAGGTCGCTTAATTGATGTGAAGATTGCATAGATTGGTCCATTTTTTTATTTCTTTGTCATCACTTAAGAGAAGTAAATTTGCAAACAAAAATGTAGACTTCAATGAGGAAGTTAGCATGTAGAGTAATCTTAGCTTTACTTGGTGTTGACGTCAATACCAAAGGGGGAGATTTTTGAGCTTGGTATTGTTATTGATGAACTTGGTAATGCCATTGAAGTCATAAAGCCACTTTGAAGATGTATATAGAAGGTATGTGTGTAATGCCAGTTTGAATAAGTATATAATATATGTGTGCAAATTCCACCAAGGCATGGAATCCTTGTGTGCAAATCCCACCAAGTCACGAGATTCTAGTGTAAAAAATCCATGTGGATGAATTATGAAAAGATGCATGCTGATGAAAGAACTAATGGGATGGTAATTTTGACCAAAAAGAAAGGAAGAGGACATATTACCAACTCAAAGGAACCCCAAAAAGTGGACACATAAGATGATCAAGACCAGTATAAATAAATAAGAGATTGAACTGTATTGAAGTAATATTGAATGTGAAAATGAAGTGATAAACTAAATTTCAATATTTGGGGGTCAAATGAAGTGCTCAGGGGAATCCATCGCATAATGACTTGAGGAAGTGTGTGAAAATAATCTAACATGCTAAAATAAAATGAGTAGTCTCACGGGAGCAGATTCATACAAGGAGCATTTTTGCAAATATATATAAGAATCATTTGTGAAAGTGGTCCAAGGGTACAAGAGAAATATTTGTGCATAAGTAGATTGTCATGGATCGCATATAAAAGAAACACAAAAGAGATCATAGATCACAAATCAAGAAAACACATCACAGGAAAAGAAACAAAACACAGATCATAGATCATAAATCAAGGAAACACATCACAGGTCGCAGATCGAAGAATACATTAACACATCCTTATTTGGGCGGTAGTATGGGGCAAGGAGAGAAGATCAATGTCTTCTACAAATTGGTGTCTGGAAGCTCAGGTTGGTGCGTGACCATGCAAGATAGTTCTTTCTTATGAGTTGGTGCTCATAGAGGATCGATGTCCTCACAGGATGGTTCCTGTAAGACAACAAGTTGGAGCTTGCAAGGGATCGATGTCCCTAGTTGATCGGTGTCAACAAAATAGTGAGTTGGTGCTCACACATGGAGATTGGTGTCTCCCAACATAGTTATAATAAGAAGTTTCTTTGAAAAGTTAAAAAGGTGTGTGATATAAATTCACCCCCCTCTCATTATCACGTGGGGTCCAACATTCATTATTCCATTTTTTGTTATTTCTTTGTTATCACTTAAGCAACGTCATTAGGTTTTTATCATAGTTAAATTCGACAAGATATAAAACATACTTGAATGTAACATCTATTTAGTTTCTGGTTTTGTTCGATTTTGAAAACTTTATAACATATTTGGATGGAACATTTATTTAGCTTTCTTTTGGGTTCAATTCAACCAGTGTGGAAAGATTTTGGAGGGAGAACTTTGATTATAGGTAAATACATTTGTGGATTAATGAGATTATGCCTAGATTGAATTAATTTAATATGATTAGGTTAATGATTTCTCTTTTCTTATTACTATATTAGTGGCTTGATACTATATTTTATTGAAATAGAGAACAATGCCATACAATCCTATCCCTCGATTTGCTAGTAGATTTGAACAAATTTCAACTATCAATTATGTATATGGTGATAGAAGAAACCATGGTAATGCAAATGATTAGAATCAATCCTTTAATGTTGAAGCTATAATCAATGATGGAAAATGTTATTGTCGTTATATGCAATGCAACGAGATAAAAAGAAGAAGAGTTATTAGGACAAAACATTGCTTAGAGTATGGGCACTTGGAAGGTGGAAAATAATATCACCCCCTGGAAAGATATCAAATAAATGTTTTTACTCACTTGCAATACTATTATTATTGATGTCTATTTTGATACTAATGGAATATATTTTTCCATAATTATTGCATAGATAAGACCGCCAATGTTTGGAAATGTTATAGTCACTACAATTCACACTGGAGATGATGAGGGTGGTGACATTGGAGTTGATATAATGGATGAAATGACCACAATATTATTGGGAATGAAGTGATAAATAGGTTGATCCATGACACATTTGTTTCCATGGATGACAATATTGCAGCTACGGATGAAATCTACAAAAACATTCATGATGTACCTCTTATTGCTAAGGCCAAAAAAGCCTTATACGAAGACTCAAAGACAAGTATTTTATCTACTCTTTTGTTGCTAGTCAACTTGAAGGTCATGAATAATATTTCAAACACAATAATGACATAGTAATTAAAGTATGCAAGATTTATCTATTTGTAATTGCAATTGTTTGTTTCTTATTTATCATTGTCATATGTAAGGCAATAATTACGATTTTTCCTTTAATTTGTTTTTCAACTATTAGGTGATTCTCTCCTACCATTGTCAAATATTTTACCTCACACATAAAGATAAATATGTTTCATTCTAATTGATTTAGGAATGGGGTATAACACATCCGGTGCATGTCCTAATGATCATATCATATATTACAACCAACATGCATCAAGAGTGAGTGCCTTGAATGTAGAATTAATATATATCATATATATCAAGTAACAAATAAGATGCCCCATGAATTTCTTCACCATATACCAATAATTCCATGCTTTCAATGACTGTTTAGGTGTAGAAATATTGCAGAATTTAGGGATTACCATGCACGACACATAAGTGAAAATGGTATCATGTGAATGCCTAGAAATGGATCTTCATTCAGATACATTTGGGAAAGATGGCCAATTTTTAAAGAAGAACCACATAATGTTAGACTTTCATCGGTAGTTGAAGGTGTCAATCCATTTGGAGAGATTAGAACCAATTACTCAGTTTGGCCAATTTTTGTTATAAACAATAACCTTCCTTTGTGGATGACAATTAAAAGGGATCACACCATGTTTGAATTGTTTGTTCCAAGTACTTATTTTTAAGAAATTTAACACAATATAAGAAATCCTTTTTTTTCTTTCAGTATTGCATGACCGAGAACTTATTAATTACGTTTTTACTTTTCAAGGTAAGCACCAAGTTAAATATATGGATTTATATCTTGAGCCTCTTATAGATGAACTTTTAAAATTATGGACCAACATCAATATGTATGACATCTCCAAACCTATATGCCATAAACAATTTCAGTTCCATGGAATACTTACATGGACAATTCATGATGCACCAGGTCTTACACATTTTTGTGGTATGTAAATATCTCATGTATCTCTATACATAATTTATTATTGAACCTATTTTTCTAATTTTTCTAATTCTATTTATTAACTCTATTCCATAACTTGCAGGGATTCAAACAAAAGGAAAATATGCATGTCTAATTTATGGTCTAAGAACAATATCTAGCCATTAAAGAAGTTTAGGAAAGGAGGTGTACAATGAGTTTAGGCATTTTATCCATAAGGACCATATGTATAAGATTACCAAAATAAATGACTTTAATGGGAAGGAATACTGTGGAAAAAAACCACGAAGAATGACACTTCAACTATGGAAAAAGGCACTTCAGAATATCCATGGTAAGAAACATTTGTTTGTAGTTAGTACTTCGTTCTTAGTCACTTGTATTTATTTTTAGATTCCCATACTTACCATGACGAAAAAAAAACATTAGTCTTTCATTAATACTCCTCAAAGATTGTCACTGTTAGTTTCCATGGGGTTTAAAATGATACTATGCCCAATTCAGTCGGTTGTCATACTATGAGCACCTACAAGTAGCTCATTTGTTTGACAAAATGCATAGTGGAAAGAATGTCATAAAGTGCTTGTGGAAAATTATATATGGGAGGAATAGAAAGGAAAATATTGCAAAAAATATAAGTGGCATTCAAGAATCCAACTCATTGCAACATTTGAATCATTGCTATGACAGTGGAAAATCCATTAATCTTCTATGGTTATTAACAGAGCAAGAGAGTGTTGTTGTAAAAGAGGTTGTATGAAAGATAAAAGTTTCCATTGGTTTTGCTTAAAACATAAGTAATATATTAACAACGTATGGTGATTTTGGTGGGGATAAAACTCATGATTGACATACATTTATCAAGGTTTGACATTTTGAAACTTCGATTATTTTATGATATATACATTATTTGTTAGTAATTAATGTGTATATCTATTTCAACTATGTGTAATGATATATACCTTATTTGTTAGTAATATACGTTATCTCCTTGTTGAAATATGTTCTACCTCTAGCTCTACCTAATAGCTTTGACAACGACATAAAGAAGGTTTTTTTTTTTTTTAAATATCTCGGCAAGTACATGATGTATGTATAAAGTTATAGTTGAATCATTGATTGTATATACCATAAATACTTGCTTTGTTTGCCTTATATATATGTTGACACATTGATTTTTTTTTCACTGTAGGTGGTTGTCATCTAACTAAATACATAAAGAAGATATCAAGTACTGGAAGATAGAAATTCCCCAACTAATGTGTGAGATACAAAATTATTTTCCTTCAACCTTTTTCAATGCGTAGGAACACTACCTCATACACCTAGTGGAGGATATTGAAATATGTGTACCTATACACGCAAGTTCAATGTGGTTGGTGGAGAGGCACTTGAAAGCATTGAAGGCCTTTGCTAGACAAATATAACGTCCATAAGGCTCGATGATTGAAGGATATGTGCTATATAAATCCAATGTATATTTTATTGTGTACTTACCCCAAGTAATGGGTGATATGGATGTGATGTTCCTTGGGCTTCCAATTCCACCAACAAATTTAAATGGGAGGCGTTGTTGGGGAAAGGTAGATGGAGAAAAGTGAAAGGAAAAATATTGGATTGTATTTAATATCTCCATACATGGTTCTGGTAGATTGGTTAATAGCTTGGTTGTTTAACTATTTTTTGTCATTGTTCTAGGTAGTATATAGTGGGATGTAATTCATTTATATGTAGCAAATAATATTTATTAAATGAAGAGTTGGATAGAAAGATGCAAAGAAGTATATAGTTCCTTATCATGGAATAGGGTGGCAAATTTGATAAGAAAATATCATTTGAATCATGATACATATTTAACCCAACAAGAAATTGATATAGTATATGGTGCAAAACATCGAAATGTAAGCAATATCTAACTTGAGGTTTTATATTTCAAATATCATAATTGTTTTTTTCCTTTAAAATGATATTTTACATATACTTACCAATTCATGACAATCCATTTATAGCATGTTGAGAATGCAGGTGAAACATCATAAGGCTATGTGGTGCAATGTCATAAAATATCACACCAAACAATTGATTGACAGGAGGAAAACATGTTATAGTGGTATAACTACAATTTTCTAGGTTACTAATATTTCCCACAAGGGTGATAAACATCCAGTCACATCGGATTTGAGATACTATGGATATATACTTTAAATCCTTCAAAATTGTTCTCTTTAAGGTGAGGTGGTATAGATTGTTGCAAGGTGATGAAAGAATGGTTATTGATCATGACAACAGATTTACCAAGATTAATACTGATAGGTATGAGCCAAATAAAAATCCCTATGTACTTCTGAGTTAATGTTAGTGGGTCTATTTTACAGAGGTACTAGGTAGAGAAAGTTGGTCCTTTCTTATTAGATTTGATCCAAGAGGACGACCCATAAAGTATACCTTGTCTGAATATCAAGATGATCAGAATATGCAGTTGGAGAGATAGAGAAAGAATTGTACTTAGACGAAGCGGGGAATCAAGTTGACCAGACAATCATTAACTCACATCTCAATGATGATGGCTTAGCACTATATGTTGTAGATGTTGTTTTGGACAATCATTACAATTATTCTGAAGGGTTGGATACAAATTATGATCTTCATGACTCAAATGTCGACTTGGATGAAGTTCACGATCAATCTGATATGGAGTTGTAATAGATTGTGCTCAATGGATCTCTCCTTAACAATTGTGAATGGAATAAACAAATTGAATGGAAATACATGTTATTGTAAATGAAAGTGGATCAATCTCATGGATTACTATTCTCTATTATTTGTTGTTAACTCTATTTCATATAATTTTTCTTTAATTCATCATTTTTCTAAAATAATTTAGTTAGGATTTTTTTATGCATAAGCGTGCTTATGAATTTATATGGGTTTCTCTTATTATTGTTTTCCATGCAATTCTAATTCAATTTTTTGTTTTTTACATGAAATATAAGTGTTTATGTTATAGACCAACTTGTGGTCCAAACTAGGTTATCCAATTAGAAAATGAAGAATAAATTTTGAATTGGACTTCCTTGATGGTTAAGAGTGGTGTTCATGACATAGCATGTTGAAAGTGATCCATATTATTTGTTAAATGGATGGAACCACTCAAAATTATGGCCTTATGGACTAATAAATTCTAACTATGCTTATGCCTATAACACATGCCTATTTAGGAAAACTATAATGTGCACCACTTATTCAAAAACTTTGGCCTCCTCCCTTAATGGTGGAAATATTGTTTTCTTTGTCTCTTTGGTTTTCCTAACTCTTGTATTTGTTGATTTGTTGGATGCACTATTATCCATATTTTATTCCCTATGTTTTCATGAACAAACGATTGTGGGATGCCATTATTTGTAGTTGAAAAACTAAAAGAATGTACTCATATGGTACCTAGGGCTCCAACCTAGTAATAGGTTGCATTGAAACTAAAATCCAAAATTGATTAAATATCACCAAATGAGATCAATTTTTGAATATTCTCTACTAATCATGGAATTGACAACAAAAAGTGTAGGAGAATCTTATGAACTTGTTCCCTTAAGGGTCTCACCTATATAAATATGTTGGCAAATTCACCTTTAGATTTATAAGTCTCAATTTTACCAATAACCATATGATATGTTTCCATAGCAAGATTGTGTGTTACACCATGGTTACAAAATACATTTTGTTCAAGTTATTACCCAAATCATTCTCATCAGTAATACATTCATAACTGAACATTCCATGAGTTGCTTCCTAGGATATTCATTAGAGGTGGGTCCATTAAGAAGTTCATTTTTCCAACATGTGACCACAAAAAACATATAGATTGATTCATAAGGAAATAAATATGGATGGCCTTCAGTTTGCATGGTTGATGATTATTATAATGAATCTTACAACATCAACATGTCTCCCAAAAGTTATCCAAAGATAAATGAAAACTTTAACAACTTATGGAAGAGGAATAAACATCTACAAAACCAGTGGTTGAAGAAGTTTTGAAGTCACTTTTAGGATAGAAGGAATGAAATTTGAATATAGGGAAAGTAGAAAATGTTTGAAGAGGATGATTATCTAGAATCGTCCTTATGTATAGGACAATGAGACATAGACCTGATTATAGTATACCAACATAATAGAAGTGCTCACTTCCATTTTGTAGGTTATAGGCCATCTCTTATGCCAATAATAGCTAACAAGGTTTCCATAGTACACTTCAATTGCATGGGAGATGTATGGTGGAACTTTGGATGATCACCCCACATTTAGCTTATATACCCCTTGTTACAATTGTGCACCTTGGTTGGAAAGTGAATTAGTGCCCATGTTTTTCCTTTGCATGAGATGGAAAAATCTAAATTTATCAAATTCTTTTGTTAGTAAGAGGATGCTTTGTAAAAGTCCAAAGATCCTTACTTTTTAAGAGGGGTTTGATGGTGTAGGGATCATTCGGTCCCCAATCACCATAGCTTACTTACTCCTTTTCCTATTTACACAATTAGGCCTGGGAATATCAACACCTTTTTCTTGTTGTTAGTTTTAATTCCTAGACCTCGATTTACTTTTGTCCCTTTGGGTAATAGATGACCCAAAGTGACACTTGAATAAATTATCCAACCCATAGCAATAAGTTTGGATAACTTTTGGTTGATGTTGTTGTGTAAGGATGAGAATATGGAGTGTCTATAGAGTGTTTGAGTGGTAGGATGAGGGGATTTTAGGCCTTAAGGATCAATGATTTAATTTTGAACTCAATGGGGACCATGAATTGGTAGCACTTCACCAAAAATTGTATGAGATACAAGATGGATATATTAAAAAAAACATGAAATCAAAGGACTTGAAGAAGAAGGTACAAAAAAAGTTGATGATTCAATGTGAAACCAAATGAATATCTTGGTAGCAATTGAAAGTAAGTATAAGGAAACAAACAACTCAAGAAGCAAGTGGAAGAGTTCCAAAAACAAATAACACACAAGTACATTAAGAAATGAGTGACGACAAAAAATAAATTACAAGTTGCAAGTTGACATACAAAAGCATAGGAATTACTAGTGTTAATGAAGGTTGAAATTCTTGATTTAGACGATGCAAAAAAGAATTATAGATGTTAAACATTGCCACTTGTTAGAGGTATAAATATCTTCAAATTCATGAGACACAAACTCAATGATAGAGGGTCACTCCCAAATAACCTAAGCACAATAATATTTTGAACATGTTGGCCTACAACTCCATTTATGCCCCCATTTGGGTCATACTAGTAGAACTCGTTGATGTGTTCCATGTTGTTAGAGGTGGTGGTGGTGGAAAGCATTTGGGTTCTTCTTACCATATTCTTTGGAGCGAGTCCAGAGTTGTTTGGATTGTTCACAAATTTGATACCATTGTCTCTATTATTCATAGAATGTCACAACGTGGTAGAAATTTTTCCAAACAAAATATTGGGGTTTTCAATCTTCATTGTCTTGCACCATTACTATAAAATTCTCATATTGTCTATTGAAATCACGTAGGATACACAAAGATATAGGTATTTGGGGACTTTAAATGTCATTCTTGGGCACCTTCTATGTGTTGGGTTTTTTTTATGAATAAACGGGATAAATGGAGTTTCCCATTCTTACTCATTTTTTTGAAGGGGATAATACGCCTCTCCCAATTGGAATTCTCATAGTTGTAGCATTGCACTAGTATATTGCTAAATACTTTACCCAAATGTAGTTATTTTATTTATGGTTGAGTCATAGGATTCCACCTATCTTGACTTCATAGGAATCCACACAAATATGAAAAAGGCCTATATTTTATAACTCATTGTACATTTGTGAAATGAATTGGCTTAATAGATTTGGGTTCATGTGACATGGAAACTTACTAGAGGTGTTTTTTTTCTAATTGGTATGTCACATCTTCCTTATCTATTGACTAAAAATTTAGTTGAAAAGATACCACATTTCTTCATACATAAAAAAAATAGACATCCTTAGAAACAAAGCCTTTATAACCCCTACCAAGTGTTTTAAACATTGACCCATTAATTTGACAAAACTATAGACACATGGTACAAAACAACAAACTAGAGTATTTTTTATGACAACTAGATTATTTTTATGGGCTTGAGTTGAGGTAACAGAGATTCCATCCTCTACCCTCCCCTTTACGATGATTTTATGGGTTTAAGTCATGGTGCATAGACACCATTCACTACCCATGAAGTTTTGGGATTTATTCAAGGTGAAAAGTACATCATATAATCTATTTAATTTAGGATGTTAATTGTTCAAATATGTTTAATTAGGAAGAGATGAAACTACGTTGTTCACAAATTTTGTGCTCTCTCAATAGTTTTCAAATAGATGTAGTTTTCAAATATGTTTGTGACTTGTATGAAAAGGCACATCAACGAATATGTATATACACTATGTATTTTAAGTCAAGTTTTTAGTTTTGTTCTGTCTCTTTTAAGGAAAAAGTTATATGGAAATTATAAAAAGACATATAGGGTATTAAAAGTAAAAAATTCATGAGCACATATTCATGGAATGGTCCATAACCACCTACAATCCTTTGTGAATATCATCTCTATGACGATGATGATGACCATGATGACAATGGTGACGACAACGACGATGATGCTTATGGTGACAATGCTGTTCTTGATGTTGATGACAATAATTATCATGATGACGACGATGATGATGACGACGATGATGATGACGATGACGTTGTTGTTGTTGTTTATGATGATTGCGATGATGATGTTACTGACGATGATGATGTTGATGATGATGATAGTGTTATTCTTAATGATGACGACAATTATGATGGGGATGGTGGTGGTGATGATGATGATGATGACTATAATGAATATGAAGACAACGATGACCTTCTTTACGACCATGAGGATGGCCATGATGACAATGAAAATGACAGTGATGATGATGCTTATGATGAAGATGATGTTCTTGATGCTAATGATGTTTATGTTGATGACGATGATTATCAAGATGATGACAATGATGACGAAGAAAATGATGATGATGAAGACGATGATGATGATAGTGACAATGATGATGATAATGACGACAATGATGATGTTATTGTTTATGATGATTGTGATGATGGATAGTGATGATGAATAGTGATGAAGACAACAACAACGATGATGATGATGTTGATGACATTGAAAATAATGACGATGATGATGATGACAATGATTATGATGGAGGATGTTGTTGATGATGATTATGGTCCCATTCATGACAATGATGTTGTTGTTTCTGATGACGACGACGATGGTAATGATGATCATCTCTACGATGACGATGATGTTCGTGATGATGAGCACGGTGATGAGCATGATGACTATGGCAATGATGAAAATGATGGTATCATCACCATAACCATCATCATAATTTTCATTGTCATCCCCATTGACATCATCATTGTCATGATGATGACGAGGAGGATAACAAAGGCAATGGTGCTATTTTTGATGATGATGATGATTATTGACGACGATGACGATGATGATTTTCTTGATTATGAGGCTATTGGTGATGATGGAAATTATTATCATGATGATGAAGAAGATGATGATGATCAAGATAATGATTTTCATTATCACCAATGTCATTAACGTCATCATCACTGACATTGTCATTAACTTTTAATTTTTTTATTATCAAAATTTATTTTTAAATTAAATCTTATTTTTAATTTTAAATTAAAATTGGTTTTTTCAATATTTATAGATATAAAAAATTACACACACACACACACACATGCTTACATGCATGCACACACTCTCACACACACATGCACACACACACACACACATGCACACACACATGCATGCACACACGCGCGCACATGCATGCACACACACACGCACATGCACACACATACACACAAATAAAAATAAAGAATTAAATCCTACCTTTAAACTTCTCACAACAAAGAATGAATACATTTCATCTTGAGCCTCTCGCGCCTGACTTCAGTTCAACCCATGAGCAGAGAAACCCAGCCAGAGAGAGGAGATGAGACTGAGCTAGGAACCCGTTGAGAAAGCAAGGGAGGAGAGGAGTTGGACCCACGGTTGACTAGGGGAGACTGAACAACACCGATATTGCAGTCGCGTAGGGGAGAGGGAGGATGAGTAGAGCAGCACTTAGAGGAGACAATGCATCCAACATCAATGAGTGCAAAGCCCAATTTTTTTTTCATTGAAGTAAATATATGTTCATTCAAGCAATTCATTGGCATTTATGCCCTATTCAACCTCTTTTTATTTGATTTCCTTTATGGAGAAACCACATGAGTTTCAATTCATTACCCTAAATTTCTAGTACAAGGGTTTAGTCTTAGCACAAGGGTTCACAAGGGTTCACAAGGGTTTAAAATTCACAAATTTATGGTCTCCAAATCATCAAGGATGCAATCATTGGGATTATCCCATTCAAATAAAAACCAACAAGGTAGGAATTCCATTCACTAGACTCAAGTTTATCCACTTTTTACAAGTTGGAGATCACTTTCCAAGCCCATGTAGAGAAACATGAGATGAATGTAACCATAGGAAAAAAATGAAAAACACATATTAAAAATAATTTATGTTAGTTTCAAATTGTGTCTTTCAATTGCACCATTGTCTCTATGTGATCAATAAGAGTGAACATGTTTCCTATCAATTTTTGACCTAGATCAAAATACAGACCTTTTACTTCAACCCACATTTCGTAATCTAAATTATATTTTTCTTCACATTTGTATTCCCTCATAGTCATTGAGGAGAGTGTCATTTAATTATCCCAACGAATAAGTAGTAGGAAGATGATAGAATTGTCTCAATTCTTAAGTTTTTATATGACTTTCCCCTACAATTTAAAAATAATTGGCCTGAATGTAACTATGGGAACAAAATTTAAAATCATGAATCAAATATATATTTTGATAAATGAAAAATATGTATTTCAATGGGAATATCATCATCATGTAGTCATCAAGGTGAAACATGTGTCCTCTCTAGGTTTTACTCCTAAATTCAACTCTAGGTATTTTACATTAATCCATATTACCTTGTCCAAATTAGAGCTTTATTTGTGTGTATGACCTTTAAGTTATGGAGGGTATCATTGGTTATGTCCTATTGACAAAAATCCAATAGATTAAGTTGATTTTTAAACCGAATCGTGATTCTGAAGTTGTTTTGACTTGCATCTTTCTTGCTAAAACTTGGCCTAAATATGATCGAGGGAAAAAAATACAAACCATTCATTGGAAATACATGTCTTTAATTTCATATTTCAATGGGGGGAGATACTCCCCATGTGGTCATCAAGGTAATGTGCATGAGATATTGTATTTGTACCATTAGATCCAAATATAGGTCTTTTATAATGAGCCAAATTGCCTCATCTAAACTAGAATTTATTTATGCATGTATGGCCTCGAAGACAAGATATACAATGTCATAGGGACTATCTCATTGATACAAATAGAAAAGGTGACCCATAAATCTGACTTATAGCTCTCAATTGGTTATGAGTTGCAACTTGTGGCCCATTCCATTTAGACACTCTTGAACTAAATACAACAAAGGGCACAAAATGAAAGCATGCATTGTAAATATGTGTCATCGATTACAATAACCATATTTCAGCGAGGACTTTCTCCTTGTGGATTCACTAAGGTTGAATTACATTCCCCTAAGTTTTGATAATATGCATTCAATATACCTTCAACAAGAAGTGTGCACAACAATTCTAATATAAAAAAATAGCAAATAAGTATAGATATATGAAGGGCATGGCATAATTGATAAATAAAATGTTGATAGTGAAGCATAATAATTACAGAAATCTACATTAGACAAAGGTACCAATGTATAATACTAACTTTATTTTCTCATAACAACAAGGAAAAACCCTATACAAACTAGATATCATTTCAACATAAAATCCTAAAAAGAGAAACCAACAAAGAGGAAGACATATAATTGTAGTATCTATATAAGGAATTTTTCCGGCATAACTATCAACTCAAAATTTATAAATAAATAGGCTTATGAAAATAATAAGAGATCAGCTACAAAAGCAAAAAGAGAACATATCAGAAAAAAATTATTGTACAATCCACCTAAAAAACAATGACCCCTTACATTCCAACATGTAATTTTCATGAGTTAATTAGTCCCTTACGTTCCAACATGTATTTTCATGAGTAAATTAGTATGATGAATTCCATTTCCTCCCCATCCTTATCATTGAGTAGTGGCACCTAGTAGGAGTTATTTGAGACAATGTTTTTCCTTTCTAGCACCTAGAAAACCTAGTGGTCCATGGAATTAGCATTTAAAATTTGTTTGTTCTTATTTTGAATCTATGGTATCGTTCCTATCAAGCCTAGGAGACAATGACTAGTCCCTTCTACTATTCCCCCCACAAGAAGATCCATCTGTGCCTTTCCCATGATTGAAATGGTCGACATGGAGGTTGCTAGCCTAAAACTAGCCATAGCCTTAGATGAAGTCTTGGATGCCATGACACATTTTCATTTCTGAACCACTTGAGTGCATTCAATACCTTCACTAGAGAATAGAGCCTTTTGGTTCTATAAATATTGGGGGTATCAAAGGAATCGACCTTGGTTAACGAATCATATTCCTATGGTAATGGATTTGACAATGGAAGCAATAGTTCAAAAAGTTGATGTAGTGGACATATTGGATATAATATTAGAGACAAATTTGATGAAAATCACCCCTCCCTCCTTATGCCAACTAAGCCAAATCTCTCTAGACCAATCAAGTATGTTGTCATATCCAACAATAAATCTAAAATGATGGCTAGTTTTTGTCACCATGACACTCAATCCTACATAATCAACTCCATCTTGCACCAACCTCACCCTTCATTACTACCACTCCCTCCATCTCTGAACTTGCCTATAATAAAAGGCAATGACTCCCTCAAAGGGAGACATTAGTCATAGTGGTAGAGGGAGAGCTACAACATAAGTGATTCCCTCTTGTAACTCATTTCCATACTCTCAAGAAGAGTGTTATGATAAATGCAAAGTAATGAGAACTCATTTAAGGTTGTTCCCACATGAGAGAAGGTGTAGGTTGGCCCATTCGGGATTGTTTGTAAGAAAAAATAAGCATAGATAAACATGAAAATTATCATGCGGATAAGGAAAGGGCCATATTAACAAGGAAAAAAGCGTGGAAATTACTACGTTGATATTATAGTCAATGAAACAAAAATAAAAAATAAACCTTAAACTAAAAAATAAATAAAATGCATGGACACAAAAAATATACCACAAAAATTGTGAGGTAAGAGGCCCTAAACCAAAGCAACTATGGAGATTAGGCCCTAATGGATAAATAAAAAATTTCAAACTCTCATCATTGCACATACAAAAATGGGATTTTTTTGCAATTTGTAATCGATGAAAGTTGTCTATGTGAATTATATAAGCTACTTTAAATGCTACCTTTGATATCTAAATTGTATGATTAGAACATGACAATTGTTAATTGATGTTAATTATAGGCACAACCAAATAGATATCTATCTGATCTATCTTTGGGTAGTGATGGTTGTCCCGAACAAATTGAAGAAGGGGAAGTGTCAAGCATTATGTCGAAATCAACTATAGGTAGCAATGTGAGAAGAAAATTAAAATAATGTATGGATTTATTTCTTACTGAAGGAGGGTCATGCTCTTATGACAACGAGCCCACCCAAGACAAGGAATTTCCATTAATGTATAGGAAATATTTGAAGAATTGGGAACCAAACCCACTTCCTAAGATAAACATCGATTTTTGTATTGATGGAAGAACATATCAAATTGCTCCATCTAGTTTACATGGTTCGGGGCTCTTTACAATGGATGGTGTGAATGTTCCATATAACAGTAGTACTCTGGAATTGATGGAATATGTTGGCCCAACATATGATTACACACAATGGAGTAGGCTAAAAATATATCTTATGAGTATGTGCATATACAAAGTTTTTGCAAATTATAATAAAATGAAGGAAAACAATCAAGATAAAGGATATTCCATATATATTGATGGAAACCCCAAAGCTTGCAAAAATGGTGGTGAGTGTATAAACAATACTCATCCTAGAAGCACAAACAAACTACCCAATTGTGATTTTGTTAGTGCGAGGATAACAAAGTTGTGGTCACTAAATAAAATCAATACCTGTGGGCAAGGAGTTGTTGCTCAATTATTATTTGAACATGATATAGGAATCAGGTAATTATGGTTTAACAGTCATGTCCATGATTTACTAAAAATCATGTATACTATTTATTCATTATTTTTCATTACATATATTGTATAATGCCATAATGTTGATGAAGGAAATTTACAACTTCTATCCATCTTTGTATATATGGTTAACACAACATGGTTTATGTTATAGGTTGATCGGGGGAAAGGCATCGACCATGGGCAGGTAAGATTATCTATCTATCTATCTATATATATGTTCATTTATATTTTTGGTATTATATTCCATATTGCTCTCTTTTATCTTGTCGCAAAGATTATCGTTACGTAGTTTATTGATCTTATATGATATGATTATTTGTAGGCTCCCATGTCAACAAATCATCTTGATTAGGATGCCATAGAAATATTAGGATCCAACTACCCTCTTGTAGCTATAAAAAAATGTTAATAAATTAGCTAATGAACTAGCTGAATTGGTGAACATGGAAGATACTCTTGAAAATGAAAGGATAAGCCAATTCTTAATGGTACACATCACGAAGTACACCATATATTTTTAAAATTGTTTTCCATTAATTATTTTAAAGAATATAATTTTTTTAAAGGAATCCAAGAGGTTGACTCAGTGAATTCTATTTTCACAAGCATTCTTGATGCGAGAATAAATTGGTGTTGGAAGTAGCAGACATGCATCCATGCTTGCACCCTCTACTCCTATTGCACATGCTACTGGTGCCTAAAATCCCGGTATTATTGTGTCTTCTTGTGATTCTACACCTAGTGTTAGTGCGGGGTAGTCCACGACCCCAGCTATACATATTACCCCCAATTCTAGTACTCTTGTTTTCAGTCATCAGAAGCTGATACAAGTTCCATGACACCAGGATTACTTGTAAAGAGAACTGAGAAATTACCAGTTAAATTATAGATGGACCATGATTTTGTGCCGGTAAAGGGATTAAAAATCCATGGTAATTACGTCAAGTCCATTCGAATATATTGATTTTATACAAAATAATTTTTTTATATTCATTTAATCGATCTAATAAGAATATTTTATTACAATGTAGGAAATAACATGTTCTACCAACATTTGTTTGAAAAGGAATTTATTCTATTTGCACCAAGAATTAAAACACGTTTTAAATATCAAAGCAATGACTTGAAGAAAGAGTTGATGAAGCACATGACCACATTGTTTAATCCTATGTTCAACCAAAACATGGTCCAAACCATGGTGGGGAAGTACATGAAATCAGTGTGGGACAATTACTGCACTAATATTGGTCGTTCATTAGGTTAGAAGCATCCTGGAATAATTTCAAAACGGGAGTGAGATACACTACTAGAGGATGCCAAGGAGAATAAGATGAGAAAAGAGGGATACTTTCCTCCAAGTGTGGTGGAAACACCAAGGTAGATATAATAATATGTCGAACAATGAAATTATAATGTGTATATTGCATTTGACTAGGATTTTTAAATTGCATAAACGCATACTTGATAATTTTCATAGGCTCAAAGACATCACAAAGGCTACATAGGCCATACTTGAGAAGATTATCCAGCACAAACTTGGCCCAAGGGGCTATGTTAAAGTGAAGGGGAGATATG
This sequence comes from Pseudotsuga menziesii, assembly GCA_001517045.1. NCBI lineage: Eukaryota > Viridiplantae > Streptophyta > Pinopsida > Pinales > Pinaceae > Pseudotsuga > Pseudotsuga menziesii. Next base: position 42,103 of record LPNX010355378.1, on the reverse strand, counting down.
CAAGTATTAATATTTAAAAATTGTCATTGTTGTATTTCCTTTTGCGTTTCAAACACTTTCCTTACCAAAATGTGTTATGTTATGGGATATGTACTCCATAGACTTTCGCATCGTTCCCACAACTGAGAACCTCAAAGTTGCCTTTAAAAGAGGCTACGACGCCTTGGTTGAAAGCAAAAATCCCAATGCAATTGACACTTCTATTTTCATTGAATACTTAATTATAAAGTACAATTCGACATTGTGTGGTTCTATAACAATTATACAAATGTTATTGTAGGAAATACAAGAAGAGTTAGGTGTTCCTCATTATGAGCCATTTTAGAGACCAAAGCTGATATTTCTCAACCAAAGGTTCCCCCTATTGCACCTACAGGTACCATGAGCTACACAGAATCAAGAACTATCTCAATTGGTGAACATGGAAGATACTCCTAGAAATGAAAAGAGAAGCCAATTCTTAATGGAACACATCGCGAAGTACACCACATATTTTTAAAAATTATATTCCACTAATTATTTTAAAGAATATATATATATATATTTTTAAAGGAATCCAAGAGGTTGACTTAGTGAATTCTGTTCTCACAGGAATTCTTGATACGAGAATAACTTGGTTGGAAGTGGAAGACATGCATCCATGCTTACACCCTCTACTCCTGTTGCACATGCTACTGGTGCCTCAAATCCTGGTATTGTTGTGTCTTATTGTGATTCTACACCTAGTGTTGGTGTGGGATAGTCCACGACCGCATCTATACATATGACCCCCAGTTCTATTACTCTTGTTCTCAATCATCGAAGGCTGATACAAGTTTCATGACATCAGGCTTACTTGTAAAGAGAACCAGGAAATTACTAGTTGAATTATAGATGGACCATGATTTTGTGCCAGTAAAGGGATTGCAAATCCATGGTAATTACATCCAGTCCATTGGAATACATTGATATTATACAAAATAATATTTTTATATTCATTTAATCTATCTAATAAGAATATTTTATTGCAATGTAGGAAATAACATGTTCTACCAACATTTGCATGAAAAGGCATTTTCTCTATTTGCACCAACAATTAAAACATGTTTTAAATATTAGAGAAATGAATTGAAGAAGGAGTTGATGAAACAAATGAACACATTGTTTAATTCTATGTTCAATAAAAACATGGTCCAAACCATGGCCAGAAAGTACATGAAATTAGTGTGGTACAATTACCGCACTAATATCAGTCGACCGTTAGGGTAAAAGTGCCCCAGACTAATTTAAAAACAGGAGTGGGATAAACTACTACATGATGCCAAGGAGAAGATGAGAAAAGAGGGATACTTGCCTCCAAGTGTGGTGGAAACACCAAGGTAGATATAATAATATGTCGAAAAGTGAAATTATAATTTGTATATTGCATTTGACTAGGATTTTTAAATTGCATAAATATATACTTGATCATTTTCATAGGCTCAAAGACACCTCAAAGGCTACACAGACCATATTTGAGAAGATTAGCCAACACAAAATTGGCCCAAGGGGCTACGTTAAAGTGAAGGGAAGATATGTAAGTGTTAAGATTTAAAAATTTCCGTTGTTGTATTTCCATTTGTGTTTCAAACACTTTCCTTACCGAAATGCGTTATGTTATGGGATATGTACTCCACAAACTTTGGAATCATGCGCACAGCTGAGAACCTCAAATTTTCCTTTAAAGGAGGCTACGACGCCCTGGTTGAAAGCAAAAATCCCAATGCAACTAACACTTCTATTTTCATTGAATACTTAATTATAAAGTACAATTCGACATTGTGTGGTTCTATAAAAATTCTACAAATGTTATTGTAGGAAATACAAGAAGAGTTAGGTGTTCCTCATTATGAGCCATTTAGAGACCAAAGCTGATATTGCTCAACTAGAGTTTCCCCCTATTGCACCTACAGGTACCATGAGTGAGTTGACTTTATATAAATTCATAATTTTTGGTTATTTTTGAGTATACATAAGCAGATCAAAAAATGGTTTGCTTTAATTATAGTTGGTGGCCTTCCTAGTATTAGGAAGCTTGCACACAAACATATTTTGTGGTCTCATGATCCCGATCTAGTGCCACAAGAAACTAGCTGAGATAAGAATGAGGGAGTTGATGGAAATGAGAGAAGTGCAGACTTCATTAAAAAAAAACCTAAAAAGAAGTAAGGAAATATAGATTGGCTACTATGCATGGGAGACACATTTTGTTGTACTATATATATATATATATATATATATATATATGTTTGCTAAAGGACGTAGATGTTTACAACCTAAACTTGATTTGATTATATGTCAATTTTTAAAATTATGTACATTTATAGTTTTTAGTGATAATGTTTTATATGCATGAAATTTAAATGAGTGATATGTTTTATGTAGTTATGTTTCTTTCAAGTATGTTACAATCAAGAGATTGGGTATGGGGAATTGAGAGTGATGGTAGGGGCGAGGGGGAGGGGCCAAATGAGTTTCCACTTTCATGTGGTTGGCCATGTTCAGTAGAGAATAAATTATCCTCAAAATAGAGAGAAGCTCATACATGTATTCCCCTTTAGGATTTTTAGATTATGATACATGTTGGTTTGCATATTTATTTATCATTTAATCATATATATATATATATATATATATATATATATAATTATTATTATGATTCCATCTTTATTTCTGTAGGTATTCACGTGCAACATAATTGCCACTAATAACTATCAGTAAATCTAGTGAATTTGGCGAGTAAAAATATCTACATTTTCTTTACTCTTATGATTTTTTAATGAATGTTTTGTTGATTTTTTACCAGTTTATGTTGTATTTATCTAGGTGTACAATATATTATCTAATGTTATTTGTTCTCTTTGTGTGTAGGTATAATGCGTGGACAATAACTTCATCCGCCTTGCATTCTTGTGACTGTGGGTAATGTAAGTTGTACTATTACTAGAGGTTTAATAGGATAAAATTATTTAAGTTATGATACTAATCAATTATTTTCCATTTTAATTTTTGAATTTTTTTTGCTGTTTAATTTTGTTAATATATATTATTGGCATCCCCAACTTATGGTTTCTTGCAAATTTGAGTGAAGCTCCATCATACCACAAGCATTCTATCCACAAAACCAATGTACTTGTGCTCTAAAAGCTTGTGAAACATATCTCTCAACCTTTAATCTTGACAATAATACCTTAATTATTACTCTTAATATGAAAATGAACCCTTAAACTTCATTAACTAAACATATAGAAATATTGTCTTCAATATCCTGAGAGTCATACAATGAAGTATATACTCTCATTATACAACTATACAAACTATAAAGGCTAAACCTTATCAACTAATTATGTAGAAATATGCTCTTCCATATCATCAGAATCATTTATAGAAGTTTGAATTCTCATGTTGAAACTATTAGAACTAGTGAAAGGATTTTGCACAAGGGAAAAATACATTATTAGAAATTCTTATTCTTTACATTCTTCTTCTTCTTCTTCATGGCCACCTAGATGGTTTCCATTTACAACCCTTCTTTGAGTAACTTTGGAAGTAAGAACCAACATTGCTTTTAAATTTGACCTTGCAATTCAATATTTTGGGACAACCTACTACCTTTACTAAAATACTAAAAGTCACTTGGACATCATTAAAAATAACAATAATATGAGTATGGATTAGTCTTGGAAAGGGTTATATTTCATTATGGAATTCACATTGAGTTGTTGGGAAACCTCTCATCCTAAACTATCAAGCAGAAAATAAAAGAAGGGGACACGATTCTAAGAAGAAAAGGTGGTGTCTAGAGACATCGTTTAAGCACTTAAGCATAGATCATTGTGATCATAACATCACAATGCATAGTTACCATGAGAAACATCTTAAATTGATATGTTAGACAACCCATAGGTTCGCCTATTTATAGTTTCTAGATTTAACCAACTTCCTAAAAGTAGGGAAGATATGGTCCGCAAGTAGGGTTCTTTGGTCCAAACTGTTTCCGTAGAATCTGCAACATACCAAACTTTAGTTGGTTGTTGTAGTCACGTCGACCATGGTTGTGTTGAATATTCAGTCGTTCCGCCAACTCTAGTCAACTGCTCCACTAGTATCCCATCCTCTATATACCTACTATCTCCAGAAGATCCAAAGGTGTGATGAACCATCAAGGTTGTAGGTTCCAACACCCCCCATCCACATAACGCTTTGGAGATTCAGGAGGTGAAATTACTTGTTGTGAACAACCCCCCATAATTGCAGCTTCCTGAATCCCAAGCATAGCCCAAAGTTTCACAAAAGTAGCTTTTGGTAAAGGCTTCGTAAATATATCAACAACCTGATCATGTGCCCTGCAATAAATAAGAGAGACAATGTTCTCCTACACCAACTATCTCAAATATTGAACATTGAGTTTGAAATGCTTCATCTTGCTATGAGAAACATGATTATCAACAACTTGAATAGCTCTCTGATTACCAAGGTAAATAATAGTAGAGGTATGAAGAGAAAATACAAACTCATCTAGAAGTTGTCGGATCCAAACTACCTCTGTTCCTGCATTGAAAACACCACGATAATCAGGTTTGTAGTAAAAAATGAGACTACCTTATGTTTCTTCACGACTAGACCAGAGGTCTAGAGCTCAGAATAAACACATACCAAGAAGTATATTTTTCAGTTGTCAATGTCACCAACCTAGTCAGAATCAATGTAGCCGACGAGTGGGTCTGTACTGCGATAATACTTGATATCATACTGAGATGTACCCTTAATATAACAAACATTTCTCTTTGTGGCTTTCCAGTGACTTTCGCGAGGATCATGCATGAACCTGAAAATGACACTAAAAACAAAGGAGAGGTTTGGTCGACTGTGCGTCAGATAAATATGGCTACCGACCAACTGTTGATAAAGAGTGACATCGACTCATGGAGATTCACAATATTTCAAAAACTTCACTCCCAACTAATAAGTTGTAGCACCTTACTTGCAGTCATCCAACTTGAATCGTTTCAAGAGATCCAAGGCATAATTAGGATGAGAAAGAAAGATAACTTCATCAATTTGTAAAACTTGAATTCCAAGAAAGAAATGCAATAGGCCAAGGTCAGTCATTTCAATGGTATCATCAAGTTGTTTCTTCATACCCAAAATAAGATTGACATTGTTTCCAATTATGACTAAATCATCAACATACAATGCCACAATTAGAGTGTAACCATGAACATGTAATACATAGATGATGTGATCAAATTCACAACATTTGAAACTAAGATTGACAAAGAAATGACCAATCTTCTCATACCAGGCACGGGGTGTCTGTTTCAAACCGTACAATGAATTCTTGAGTTGATAGACAAGTCCAGGGTCAGTCACAAAACCAAGAGGTTTCTCCATATAAATTTCTTTAGTGATATCTCCATGAAGAAATGCAATTTTCATGTCCATTTGGTGAATCTCCCAACCAAACGAGCAGCAAGAGAAACGATCATTCAGATAGAATTCATCTTCGCAACAGGATTAAAGGTTTCAGTATAGTCGATGCCTTCTTGTTGAGAGAAGCCCTTGGCAACCAATGATCCTTGTGGCATTCAATGGCACTGTAAGAGGTGAAATTGGTCTTATATACCAATCAACACTTCACGACATTCTTTCCTCGAAGTCAAGGAACATTTTTCGACGTATAATTCTTCTCCAAGGAATCAATTTCAACAGTCATGGCATTCTCCCATTCTAGAACACCCTAAGCATCAACATATGTATCAAGATCATAGGTTTCAAGTACACATGCAATCAAAACAACATTTCCATATTGTTTTTGATTGCGAGAATGTCGACCAATACTCAAATTGCTAACATTCGGTCCAACAAATTCAATTGTCTTAATATCCCACTGAGGTAAGGAATTTGCTGGTGACTTGGGTCAATTTTCATCAGTCGAGGAAGTCAAACTTCCAACTTTAATAGTAACATTAGACCAATCACCAGTCAATTCAATAGAACTCATTGATCTGGTCGATATTCCATAAACAAATACGGTCGATCCTAACACTTCAAGAATATCAAAAGAATCACTGTTCAAAGTACCGGGAGAGGAGTTCAATAGCTTATTACGTGGAATCGCCTCATTAAAGAATACACTACGACCCAAATATGATCTATTGTTTGATAGGATCAAATAGTCTATAGGATTTCGACTAATCAAAGTATCCCATCATTATGTAAGCATGACTATTTCCATCCAGTTTCTTCCTACAGTCGTCGCTGATATGTGCTCAGGAAACACATCCAAAGGTTTTGAGGTGACTAACAGAGGGTTTTCGACCGCTCCATTTCTCGATGGGATTCATGTCAATGACTGTTCTGGTAAACACAAGGTTTGGAAGATAATTTGAGAAGTAGACAACTTCTACCCAAAATCTCATTGGAATGTCCTTTCCCTATAGTATACATTGATCCATTTATACCAAGGTCTGATTCTTCCTCTCTACGATGATATTTTGATGAGGGGTGTGAGGGACATATATTTACCAAGAAACACCATTATGTAAGAGATATCCTTCAAAATTTCAGCTCACATATTCACCACCATTATCCAATCTCAAACATTTAAGAGGTCGACTGCACTGCTTTTTAACTAGTGCCCTAAATTCTTTGAAATTTTCAATGACTTGACTCTTATTCTTTAAGAAATAAATCCACATACATTGAGATAAATAATCAACAAATGTCAGAGTATACTTTGCACCTGCGAGTGATTATCTTTTCATGCAAGAGAGATCGTTGTGAATAAGCTCCAGTCGTTCCTGTGCATGCCATGCTTTTCCCGAATCAAAGGGTGCCTGATGTTTCTTCCCAAGCATACATCCTCTACAAAATCTATTAGGTGGAATAGTATTTAGGAGACCAATAACCATATTCTGAATTACCATCATCTAAATACTTAGAAAGTTTAGATGACCAAGTTGTTCATGCCAAATTCAAATTTTGTCGTATGCTTGGGCGACGAGTGCAGTTGTTCTAGTCATCCAGGAATCAAAGAATTTATAAAGTCCATCCTTAAGATCCAAAATTCTAGAGGAAACAATTGCTTCTCCACACCTTATATCCTTCACGATAAAGCGATCTGCCTTGAATTGAATAGTCTTCTTAGTTTACATCACTTGGGCATCTGAAAACAAATTTACAGTTATACTTGGTACATGATAGACATTGGATATATGACTGTGTTGACATTCAAAATATTTATTTCTAGCGATAGTGAGGGCATAGTCATCAGCAACATAAATATTCTCTTCAGGAGCACCACTTAAGGAATAGAACAAATAAGCATCCTTTTCCATGTGATGAGTACATCTAGAGTCCACTATCCATTCAGTCTGATCAGTGTGACCATGTATTTCCTGAGAAGTGCTGACAGAGAAGGTATAATTTCTAGTAGTTTGGTTGGCTGATTTCTAAGTCGAGGCATAATCCTCCAAGTTCTTGAATTTTCCTTCTAAGTCCTTCAGTTTCTTCCAAGAGTTCTTCTCGACATGTCCACCTTTGAACAATACCAACATGTCTTTTTTCTCTGACCCTTCTTCATTGACGGCGACAATTCTTAGGCCTTCCCTTTTATAGGTTGGTCGATACATTCTAGTCATTGATCCTGCCAACCACATTCTCTAGGATTTGAATTAACATTGTTTTTCAGCAAGTGATCTTGGTTTTTTCCACCAAGATCCCCTTTTTCAACCAACTTATGTTGGTCCTTGATCAATAAATCATAGAAAGCATCAAAAGTAAAAGCCTTACCATCTTTCTTGTGTGACATCTAATTATCTTGAAAGGAAGAGTAGGAGAGATCATATGGTGTCTTCAAACTCATCAAAAACATCTTGATAATCTATCCATCCTTCCTCAGAAAATACTCTTCACATTCAACCAATTTCAGTTGTAGCTCCTTGATACAAGCTAGATAGTCCTCAATCCGATCAAAGGAAAGAGGTTCCACATAGATCAACTATTTTTCTATCTGCAGTACTTCTCCTTCATTATCTTGTTGAACATTGTCTTCAACTTGGTCCAGATGATGTGAGGACAGTCGATCCCACTTGTATGGAAATGAATCTCCCTCAAAATATAGGTTGTGATAATGCCCACAACATCATCCTTGTTAACATCGATAGAAAAATTGGCATCAACATCCGTTAGATCAACAATTCCATCCTTTGTAAATTTCCATAGTCATTTTCTCTTCAATAAGGTCTCCATATATGTTGGCTAGATATAATATTTATGTCCATTGAGAACAATAAGTTCTATCTTGGAAGCCATCCTTCTGATATAGGAGATATGATCAAAGTTTAGGTAGAGGTATAAGTTGACAAATATTACACCCAGAGTCGATCAACCCTAGATTCGACACAACATGATTTGCAAACAACATGGATAGTTCAAAACCGTCGCTCTGATACCATATTGGGAAACCTCTCGGCTTGAACTATAGAGAAAAAAAATAAAAGAAGGGGACAAGATTCCAAGAAGAAAAGGTGGTTTCTAGAGACAACGTTTAAGCACTTAAGAACAAAACATTGTGATCAAAACATCACAATGCATAACAACTGTGATAAACATCTCAAATCAATATGTCAAGCAACCCATATGGTCATCTATTTATAGTTTCCATATCTAACCAACTTCCTAAAAGTATGGAAGAGCTAGTCCACAAGTAGGGGTCTTTGGTCCAAACTATTTTCGTAGAATATGCAACATCCCAAAGTCTAGTCGGCTTTTGTAGTCACTCTGACCACGGTCGTGTCGACCATTCAATTTTTTTCCCAACCAATTGTTCAGTCGTTCTGCCAACTCCAATCGACTGCTCCTCCAGTCGCTTGTCTTCTATTGGCCGACTGTCTCTAGAATATCCGTAGGTGTGATGAACCATCAAGACTGTAGGTTCCAATATGAGCTTCATTTTGTTATAGGGATCATGCTTGAAGGGAATGAGTCAATATCATTCACTCTTCAACTCTTATTTTCTTTAGATCCAATCATAGATTTTGTGATTGTGATATATATCTTCATCTTCAATAATATGGAGATAATTTTTAACCATTAAATTTTTTTTTTTTTAAATTACTTCCAGAGTTGAAGTTTTTTTTGGGAAAATCCTTTTTCAAATCCTATAAATCAAACTCTTATCATGCCCAACATTACCAACTCCATAATATTATCGAGTAATGACATGTGGTGATAACATTGTGTATGGGAAGTGTTGGAGATCCATCAGTGCATAACTTGTGGTGGTGGTTGAATGTTATGATTAGCTTTGTTGAGGGGTTCACTCTAAAGAATTGTACATTGCATATCAATGTTGGTGGTCATTTTTTCTTACCTTTAGTGTTTGAGGTAATGGAATGTTTGCTAACAATGTGGAGACAAAGTTGGAACACTTGTGGATTTTAGTTGCATGTATTGTTGATAGTTTGACGTATTGATTGCATGCCTTTTACAAATGTATTGTCCACATCATCTATCGTATCATTTTTATTTTGTTTGTGGGTTCCTGCAAATAGTTAAGGGAAACCTCCTTAGCCACTACTTGTAAAATTTAAAGAAACTATGAACGCCAATGATGAGTTTTCAAGATGTGATGGCTTGCTTTATACATTATTTCTTAGGGAATTTATAATATTTCTAGTCAAAGTACCATTCCTTTTCGTAAGCATAACACTCGTACAAAACATTTCATTGTGGCCTTTTTACAATAGAAAACATAACTCTCATTTTTTAGTATTTAATCATGAACGTTGAAGACAAAAATGAGGATAACACATCTCATTCATTCACATGTGGCACATTGATTATCTTCCTCATGAGAACCATAGTGATTTTGTATTATGTGGCATCTATATCACATGGATTTCTTTCCCTTATGGAGTGCTCTAGCTAATGGGCATGATCATGGTTTGAGTTGAACTAGTCATAATGCCTGAAACATGCATGTACCATTTTCTTTCTGCTAGATTTACAAGTCATATTTGTAGGTATAATCTTCATTGATGTCAAAATATAAACCCTGGTCATGAATTGGGTTAAACTACTACTCATAATGCCTAAAACATGTATGTAGCATTTTCCTTCTACTAGTTGTCCAAGTCATATTTGTATGCATGTGGTAAGAAAAGTTATAGGGTTGATTTATTTCAAAGGGGATTTTGAGATTTACTAGAAAAATAGATCCATTCCTTTACTATGTCCTTTTCAGACCTATTAGAAGTGTAGTTGGTACATTTGAACTAGTGCACTCATAAATAAACAATATGCCAAGGGTTTTTCCTTAGCATAGAATTGTAGCTAAAAAGGACGACAAGATTGTGTGCTAGCATGACTATTGATAAATATGATTTGTGCTAGATTGCAAATCCAATATTTTATTCATGTATATCCTTTAGACTTGACTTTTCAGTAGGTGCATGTGACTAGTTTTGATGTTGTTAAGGGAACTCACAAATTAGTCTCTTTGTTGGTTATTTATTTCTACAAATTGAGGTTGAGAAAATGACCTATAAACCTTTTCTAAGGCTTGATTAAAGGTTGCATTCAACCTGTGTTGATTAGATATACATTCATCATGGGGTTACCCACACTTTCTATCTGAGTGTCTTGGTTTTGGTCACATTGATGGCTAATGTTAATGTTTGGAAACCTTTCCTTGAGTAACGTTATATGTCATTTGATGTATTTCACTCATGATGATGTCTTAAGGTTGATTTCCCATGGAAATCTCTTCGATCTTTATACATTTTTATGTCTTAGTCACTCATCTCTATTGGAGTGTTATAGTTTCTTATCATATGGATGACATCATGGTTCCATTAGATATATTATTTAGTAGATTGCTCCCTCACTACAACAAATTTGACTTTTAGGGGCGGTTGTCTTCTGCCTCCAAAAGTCACTTTTGGGGGCGGTCTTTACAAAACCGCCCCTAATAGCACCGACGCAAAAAGTTTTGACTTTTAGGGGTGGTTCTGAACCCCCCCCAAAACCGCCCCCAAAAGTGACTTATGGGGGCGGTTCTAAACCCCCCCCCCCCCCCAAAAAAAAAAAAAAATCAATTTTGGACTTTTTGGGGTGGTTCTAAACCCCATCCCAAAAGTCAATTTTGGACTTTTGGGGGCGATTCTAAAACCCCTCCAAAAGTCACTTTTGGACTTTTGGGGGCGGTTCTAAAACCCCTCCAAAAGTCACTTTTGGACTTTTGGGGGCGGTTCTAAAACCCCTCCAAAAGTCACTTTTGGACTTTTGGGGGCGGTTCTAAACCCCCCTCGTAGGTACCTATGTGGACGGTTCAAAAACCCCCTTAAAAGTCTTTATTACAAAACTTTGGGGGGCAGTTTTAAACTCCCTTGTAGGTATCTATGGAAGCAGTTCGAAACCCCCTCTAAAACTCTTTACAAACCTTTGGGGGCGGTTGTGAACCCCCCTCATATACACTTACAGGGGGGGTTTTGAACCCCCCTCGTTGTAATATACAAGGGCAGTTTTGAACCCCCCTCATAGTGACATATGAAGTCAGATTAGAACCACCCTCGTAGACATAATAAATCATAATAAAATATATTTTATTTAAAACATCAATATTGCAATATCATTAGGGCACGAAGGAATCAAACCTTCAACCTCCTGCTTGTAAAGCAGGCGCTCTACCATTGAGCTAGAACCCTTTAAGAATTGGGGAAAGGGGCAATATTAACACATAAATGTTTCTCCCACCATTCCTCTATCCCGAGGATGCAAGAAACATGGGAAACACGTTCCCAACCCTTGGGGACAAGTCTCTGTGGAGCATTGCTAATATCTCAAGCGATTAGTCACAGCTCACTAATACCTTGAAAGAAGCCAACAAAATTAGTAAAAAAAGGGTAGGTTCCCAAATAATTTATGTAAAGGTCAAGCATGAGTAGTTACTTGGATGCAAGATTTTATTAGAATAGTCTTAGAAAATCCATCAGACTCTGTAGAAGGAGCAATTCGATAAAGTCGACTTGAATGAGGACCGACTTAGTCGATCAACCGACTAAGTCGATGGGCCGACTTATTCGATCAGTCGACTAAGTTGGTCGGCCGACTAAACTAAAAGATTAGGTCAGCTATCTAAAAGTCGCGTCGGTTCACCGAACCGACAGGTAGTTATTTTGTAACCGTTTGTAAATTGTATATATTAGGATGTTGAGCCAAACAAGAACTCAGTTCAGTTCTCTGCCTTGTATGAACTCATTGTAATATAATCTGTTTATTTCTATCTATTCTTATATTTTGTCTCTGTGTTATATTTATATATGTTTTAATGTGTATTATTGGTAACCTTATGTGATCTATGAGATTACAACATTGGTTCCGTTGCCGGTAGTACATGACTGAAATATATGCTCACATATGATACCAGAGCAGGAGATTAAGGACTGGTGGGAATGTAAAATTGCAAACTATTTGCAGAATTACCGACGAAGGAACATATTAACAGTCACTGAAGCCAAAGAAAGATTTTTTACAAAGATGCATGAAAAGCTTGTCAAATCAGTGCCCCAACTCTTGAAGCAACTCTTGGATGAGAAATCCGGACGCAACTAAAGACCAATAGTTGCTGGAGAAACTGATCTGAGGAGGCCGAACAAATTTGTCGGAGTGGTTTGAGAAAATCGCCGATGACTTCTGTTAGTAGCAAGGAGTCGAAGACAGAACTTCTGTGGAAACTGTCAAAGAGAAATTTTACACAGATTTCACCAAACAATTTTTGTGTTCCCTACCAACCTTACTATTCAAATTCTTGATCGACAAAGGAGTAGCACATATCATCGAAACTTGTCCATCACTTCACGAACAACCAACAAACTCCAACTGGGTGGAGAAGCAGAGGAAGTGGGAAAAATTCATTGCCGAAAGGGAGTGGGAATACTTCCTAAGCAAATAGACCGAACTATCCGAGCTTTCTAAAAGCATCAGGTAGGCTATGGGGGGGTAGCTGGTCCTATGTCGAAGATAGAGTATAGTGGATCCTAGTCGACTCAAAACCAGATAGTAGTCACCAGTAATGAGAAGTCAACCAAAAAGGACCTCAAGAAAATAGTATTGTATGAAAGTATGTCGGACACTCAGAAACTAGAAAGGGAAGAAAGGAACCAGAGAAGGGAAGCAAGATGAGAAAGGGCCTTAGAGCTGCATAGAGGACAAAACCCTAGGGAGAACGACAAGGAAGAGAATTCGCCAGAGTCGAGTCATGACCGACATGAAGAGGGCGTCGAGCAAGAAGCGTCCCCTAAGGAGGAAGAAATGTGGATAGAGCAGCCAGAAGCTCTCCAACTAAGAGCTCCCAATGAAGGAATAACCCTTTCCCTAATAAATCCACGTACTAGAATACAAACTATTGCCGACAGAGACCTCCGACTACGAGCTGGTGACCTCACTATATGGAGCCGACTAGGCGACGAAACGTACCCTGGTCGACACCTTATCATACGTCGACGGGTGGAAGGGAACTGGGTGACCTTTCAAGCAGCACCATCCCTCCGAAGTATCCACTTGCTCTTACTGACACAGGAAGGAGCGCCCCCCCTGCCAAATACAGCTTTAGGAGAAATCGAACAATCAAAACTGTGAACAAATAATTGCAGTGGACTATCGACAGCAGAAGTCAACATCAACTGACTGCAATTCGACGAAGAATCAACAACTGATGGAAACAGAAGTTCAGTCGACCCGAATTACGCAGGCACAAATACACCAATAACCCCACCACCCTCATCATCACCCCCACCTCCACCTCCACCACCTTTTGAGAGCAGTGATAGTGATTCAGACATGGGTCATGGATCGGCTCACATTCCTCTTTATGAGGGAGATGAAGACCCCAGACGACATTGGTTCGTCTGCGAATCGACCTGGGAAGCCAACCAGGTTACAGATGAAGATTGACAAATGGCGCAGTTCACAGGAGCCTAAGGAAAAGGGCATTGACATGGTACATGACATTTTCGGAAAGATAACCTAGAGCGACAAAAGTCGAGATTAAGGCGCAATGCCTGTCATTCTTTAAGACGCCAGACGCTAAGCACTTGGCTGCGAAGAAACTTAAAACCACTTCACAAAATCCAGGAGAATCCATCCGTGACTACGACAAGCAGTGGAAATATTTACTAAGCCAATTGGATTACGTTATTGATGAACAGTTACTAATTCAATGGTTTCTTGCAGGACTATCGCAAAAAGTACGTTGACACATTAGTCTGGAGACGTTCAAAACGTATGAGGATGTGCTAACAAAAGCTCTTCAGGTTGAAATGGACGAGGATATACCTGCGTACCCTATGGACCACAGATTGGAACAACAACTCGAGAATGTACAGAAGTCTCTAAAGGAGCTCAGCCTCAAGAATCAGGAGATCTGGTGCACCAAGTGCTCAACAAACAGCCACTCGAAAGATAACTGTCGACAAGAATATAGCCGACAAGACATCTGCTTTGTACAGACCAAATCATTTTGTGACATTTGCCAGGAACACGGGGATCACTCTACAGCAGACTGCCCTTTTAACATGAAGAATAGCAAGGCTTCCTAGTGCGCCATCTGTGAAACCAAAAGTCACAACACCACCGACTATCAGTTAAACCTAAAGAACTGACAAAACTATCACGCGGTATACCAAAAAAATGTAGTAGCACAACACAGCGAGAAAAAAAATCCACCAAATGATCAGAACGAACAAAGATACGACGACCGACGATATGAGTGCTAGTACGATAAATGACGCCAAGGCTATGGAGGAAGAGGTTGATTCCCTGGGAATAGCGACATATGACCGCGTCGACCCACCCAGTCCTTCATATGTTACAAAGAAGGTCACCGATATGCAGAATGTCCATACAAGGACATGACTGATCTCAAATTCTATACCCATTGTGTAGTAGGCGATCACTCGCTTGAGGATTGCCCTACTATGTTAGAAAAAATTAATACCAAGAAAAATGTTAATGTCTTGTCTTGTGTACAAAAGCATGATGTAATAACTACTAAAATTTACATATTGTAACTCGACAAGGCACAAAAACAGGACCTGATAACCCTCAAATTAGTAAGATTACATACACAAATGTTTATCCCGACCCTATGAGGGAAAAACAAACATATCAAGAAGCAACCCACATATTTCACGACATTGCACGACAAGAAGACATCGTTAACAGTCGACTGAACACAATACATCAATTAATCCAACTCGCTCAAATAGACAAATCTGTAGCTTAGTTCATTGACTTATTGCAGGAAATAAAAGGTACCAACCTTGGAAAACAAACAAAAAACATCTGCAGCTTGAACCAAAAAAGACAAAAATGATGCCGACCCACTTGTCGACTTGGAAATCGAAGGTTACCACGCCCAACAAGTAGTGCTTGACTTCGGGTCCCAAGTGAATATCATGACCTGAGATAGCTGGGAAAAGATGGGCAGACCTCGACTCTACGAGTCAGGCATTTACCTGAAACTCACCGAACAAGGTCTAATTAAGCCCATTGGGGTTTGGAAAAACGTCGACACAACCATCAAAGGAATCTCGACCAAGGTTGATTTTGAAATTATTGACCCAAAAGAAGGATCCAACTCCTTCCCAGCACTAGTCGGTCGACCTTGGGGAAGAAAGATGAAAGCATCCATATCCTTGGACAAGGAACGAATCAAGTTAAAAGGAAATGGTCACAAATTCATTGTACCCATTCATCCATCCCAAGGAGAGCCTTGGACGGAACCTATTGATGAAGAAGTTGATGTCAGACAACTTTACAAGATCCACAACAATACAGACTATACAGAACCACACATCCATGGAGAACTTAACTTAGGTAACCAAGACTCAATTGGTTATAACTCAGATGCTGAATTGTATGAATGGGAGATGGAAAATTACGAAACACAAGCAATAATGTGCTGGACTATACAAAAAGTACAGAAAAAACCCACCCGACAGTGCTTCATAGTTTCAATTATCCCCAAAATCTTTGAAAAGAAAATAAGGGAATGCCCTACCTTACAACCAACCAACTTAAACACTACACAACTACCAAGGTATAAAGAGAGGGAGTCACTAGTCATGCACGTTGAACAAGTATCTAAAAATATTGGTGAACATGGCCGACTTCAAAGCTTAGTTGAAACGTTTACAGGTCAAGCAGCTAGATGGTGGGACACCCATCAGACAAAACTACAGACCTGGACAATTGCTTCGACTTATTTTGTCGAGTGGTTTGGTGGAAAGAAGTTAACCCAGCAAGCGCATATCCCTATCTTTACCCAAGGTCAAAACCCAGAAGAACATATCAAGACTTGTGAAACGGAGTGGAGAAGACTTGGATATAAAGATGAGAGAGCTTGGCCACATTTATTCCCCTCAACCCTAGCCGACTTACCCAACAAATGGTATAAGATGGAAGAAGCTACAGGTGAAACCTTCGTTTGGCATGAACTCACAGAAAATTTTATTAAAGACTTCAACTTCATACCTCAAAATGAAAATCTGGCTGCGACAGCACAACAAATCAAACAATTTCTCCAACCGACTGAAAAACAACCCTCCCAAGACCATCGACAGATCATGGACTGTAACAATCTACAAATAGGGCCAAAACCACAGTCGAACTGTTTACAATTAGAAAATGAAAACACAGAAGGCAAGAGCTTCAGATGGAAATCCAACCACGTTGAAACAACAAAACCTATCCACTTGATCCTAAGAGTCACGACAACCGACAAACAAGATCTTGATAGAATGACTGCAGCCGACTTCCCTGCCACATTCTCACAGTTCAAAGAAGGAAGTCAGTCGATCAATGGAGCTAATGCACCAGAGTGGCTAGATGCCAAAGTGAAAACTAAAGAGGTTGACATTTCAAACAACGATCGACCAAAACTAGCAAAAATTGGTGACTACTGGAACGACCAACAGACCACCGAAATAGTGAACTTACTAAGAGAGTTCCAAGACGTCTCTGCCAGGGACTATAAAGACTTAAAAGGATTAGTCCAAGAAATGGGAGAAATGAAAATTGATACTAAACCTAATGTTCGACCTGTTAAGAAACGACCTTACAAACTGGCTCTCAAATACAAGGAAATAGTTAAAAAGGAAATTGATAACATGTTAGCAGTAGGGATCATTTACCCTATCGAATAGTTAGAATGGGCAAGTCCAATGGTCGTACAACCCAAGAAACATGACCCGACAAGGTTAAGAATCTGTGTCGACTTTAGGGAACTCAACAAAGTAACACTGACAGATCCATTCCCAACCCCTTATGCAGATGAGATCTTGAATGAAGTTGCAGGACATGAATGCTATTCATTTATCGATGGATTCTCAGGCTATAACCAAGTACCAATAGCTAAAGAAGATCAAAAGAAGACAACATTTGTGTGTGAATTTGGTTCCTTTGCTTATAGAGTTATGCCTTTTGGTTTAAAGAATGCACCTGCAATTTTTTCTCGAATGGTTGTCAAGACATTCCAAGAGTACATATATAATACCATGGCAGTATACTTTGACGACTGGACAATATACTCCACCTTAAAAGACCACTGCAAATGGCTCAGACTTATGCTGGAGAGATGTCAACAAATTCAACTCTCCCTGAACATTAAGAAATGTATATTTATGACTCCCATAGGGATACTCTTAGGGCATATCGTCTGTAAAGAAGGTATCAAAGTCGACTTTGTGAAAATTAAAATTATCCTCGACCTAAAACCACCAGTAAACCCCAAACAAGTCAAATAACTAATAGACAAAAATATAGAACAGGTCGAGTTTCTCGACAAATACAGGACTTTAGCTCAGTCTATCATACCAGGCCCCATAGAAGTCGACACAGACAGACCGCTTGAAAGAGCGTACCAACTATTTGAAAACACGGTGTCGACCATCTAGGCACACCTCCAGGAAACCAAGGAGGAACATAAAGAGGAAACTTCCAGACTTTTATTGGCGCAACACACTGCCTTCTCGGAAGCTTACAAAGTACTGCAGGACCATATGGAAGAGTCCGTTGTCACCGAAGAAGTCTTAAGAGACTGGCCTAATCACTATGGGAAAGTTTATCAACAGACACGACATACCCGACAAGGGATTCAGGATTTGGAGAGAAGGAAGATCATAGAGGCAGCACTTAGACCGACAATCGAAGAACAAATAGTACTGGAAACCAACAAACTGCAGAAACTGGAATGGGAAGCACATCAGTGGGTGCAACAAGCTCTTCCCAATTTAGAGAAATTCGACATCATCTGCCCACAGATGAAAAGACTCATCGACAAAGCAGAAGAGCAGAACCAGTTCCTGGGTCCCAACATGGAAAAGATCGCAGAAATCCCCATTTCGGAAAATATGTCGGTCCTGTCAAGCTTAACCACATTAACCATCAACATCCAGAAAGCTTTGCAGAGCTGGACAGATTTCCAACATCACCTTGCCATCACAGCTACGGCCATTATTGAGGTCTGTGTCCAGAAAAGACCAACCATCCGTCTTCACAGTCCACCACAATAAAGTTTTTTGAAGGACCAAACAAACCTATTTTTCTATACCTCCCTATTTCTTCGGGACGAAGAAGCATTTTGTTCATGGGGGAGATGTAGAAGGAGCAAGTCGATAAAGTCGACTTGAACGAGGACCGACTTAGTAGATCAACCGACTAAGTCGATGGGCCGACTTAGTCGATCAACCAACTGAGTCGATGGGCCGACTTAGTCGATCAACTGACTAAGTCGGTCGATCGACTAAACTAAAAGATTAGGTCG
The DNA here is from genome assembly GCA_001517045.1 of Pseudotsuga menziesii. Lineage (NCBI taxonomy): Eukaryota > Viridiplantae > Streptophyta > Pinopsida > Pinales > Pinaceae > Pseudotsuga > Pseudotsuga menziesii. The sequence goes on along the minus strand of LPNX010355378.1, from coordinate 23,256 downwards.
ACTATCTAAAAGTCGCGTCAGTTCACCGAACCGACAGGTAGTTATTTTGTAACCGTCTGTAAATTGTATATATTAGGTTGTTGAGCCAAACGAGAACTCAGTTCAGTTCTCTTCCTTGTATGAACTCATTGTAATATAATCTGTTTATTTCTATCTGTTCTTATCTTTTGTCTCTGTGTTATATTTATATATGTTTTACTGTGTATTATTGGTAACCTTATGTCCATATTGCAACTCAAATAGAAGTCAGGGTGTTACTTGGCCATACAGGATATTACAGAAAATTCATAAGACACTATTCAGATATGACCTATCCCCTCGAAGAACTAATAAAGGAAGATCAAGAGTTTCAGTGGACAGAGGAATGCCAGATCTCCTTCAACAAATTGAAAAGAAAACTAGTCGAAGCCCCCATCTTAAAATTTCCAAACTGGTCGACCAAATTCCATGTGCATATCGATGCATCAGGAATAGCAAGAGGAGTAATCCTAACTCAACCAGGGGATGATGGAATGGATTACCTTATAGTTTACAGCAGTCAAAAATTAAATAAGGCTGAAAGAAACTATTTGACTACAGAGAGAGAAGCCCTAGGTATGGTCTTTGCCCTCCAAAAGTATCATCATTACCTTTTAGCCAACCCCTTCACATTCTATACCGACCATCAATCCCTGAAGTACCTTGTCAATAAACCACTCCATCATGGGAGAATTTGTCGTTGGCTACTTCTCTTCCAAGAATTTGAATTTGAAGTCGTTGTCCGACCAGGAAAACTAAATGTTGGGCCTGACCATCTATCCTGCATAGACACAGGCGAGGAACCGACTGGAGTCGACGACGACTTATCAGATGCACATCTATTTTGCATAGAAGCAGTACCAGAAGAACTAGAAGAAATAACTCAGTTCTTAGAAACTGGGCAGGCACCAGAAGCTATGAATACCAAGAAAAAACAAATCTTAGCTATGAAGGCTACACCCTACAACCTCATCAATGGATTTTTATACAAAATGGGATTAGACGACATCCTCAGAAGGTGCGTACTTGAACATGAATGCGACCAAATAATGCACGAAGCACAGTATGGACCTACAGGAGGACATTTCCAAGCAGACACAACTGCAAAGAAAATCCAACAGTCAGGATTATGGTGGCCGATGCTCCACAGAGATTGCAAAAGTTTTGTTATTCGATGTGACAGAGGTCAACGACTTGGTTGACCTCTGTCGAGCACAGAAATTCCCTTGATATCAGTAAACCCCAGTCTCACATTCAAAATCTGGGCTATAGACTTCATAGGACCATTTCCTATCCCAGCCAAAAGATCAGGTGCAAGATATATTATCACTGCAGTAGAATACGTCACTAAATGCGCAGAAGCTGAACCCGTCGAGACATGTTCGAGTGAGGTAGCCGCTAAATTTATCTACGAAAACATCATCACTAGATTTGGATGCCCACTAACACTGATTATCGACTAGGGGACACACTTTATCAACAAAACTATCAAAAACTTGACCAACCAATTCCACATCGACCACCAACGGAGTACAGCATATCATCCTCAGTCGAATGGGGCGATTGAAGCTTTCAATAAAACATTAACAAAAGGGTTAACCAAAATATGCAATACAGACAAAGATGACTAGGATGAGAAAATCCCTGCAGTCTTATGGGCATATAGGACAACCTATAAAGGGTCGACCGACCAAACCCCCTTTCGACTAGTCTATGGACAAGAAGCAGTTGTCCCACTACATTTCCGACAACAAACACCTATTATTGCACATCTACTACATGTCGATGTCGAACAGGGCAGGAAGGACCGATTATTGCAACTCAGCAAGTTGGAAGAACATAGACTCATGGCCATACAACACCAAGAAATTCAGAATCAACAACAGAAATCATGGCATGACCGCAATATCAAAAACAAAAAACTGTCGGTCAGCGACCTTGCCTTACTTTATAATAGTCGATTCAAAGGAAAACCCAAGAAGCTCCACACATAATGGATGGGACCTTATGTTGTCGAAGAGATACATCCAAATGGTTCAGTCCGACTAAGGACAATGCAGGGCCTAGTATTTCAGAAGCTCGTTAATGGAGCCCGACTCAAACGTTACAAAAACTGAAAAAAAATAAAAAAAATAAAAAAATAAATAAAAAATCATATAACGACCATAACCGACAACCAAAATCTATAAAAAGCTCAAAAACCCCAAAAAACTAAAATAATACCGCAAACACAACACCATGACAAGAAATCACCACTTCAACAACCGACATCATCACCTTCGACCATTCTCCACACCGACACCAGCTGACGACCTCGAAAGTCCCATCGCGCATTTATGACCTCGAGCGCCAAAAGCAATCCACCATTACTTCATACTCGCATATTACAGCTGGAACGTTAAGTTCGCCATTAATACATCCATTACCGCACTTCCCCCAAACCCATCACCCCTGACCATTCCCCCACTCCATCACCATTGCCACCATCATCCCCACCACCCCACCACCACCTGATTCACAGCTAGACCTATCACAACCAAATACATCTACACAACTAGAGGTGGTCATATCACCTCCCCAGCCAGAAAACCCATCGACTTCTATCCCACAAACCAAAGAACCCCCCTCAACTGCTGTAGGTACACAGGAGACAGAAGCAGACAAGCACAAGAAGAGGAAGGAACATCATGGAAAGAATCCCAAACTTCGGATTAGCTTAAGAGATGCAAGCTCTCTGACTGACATAGAGGTGAGCCAACTCCTCAAAACCCTGGCCAAAGAAACAAAGACAAGGATTGAGCAAAGAACCAAAGAACTAACAGACAAAATACAGAACAGGTCGAGTTTCTCGACAAATGCAGGACTTTAGCTCAGTCCGTCATAACAGGCCCCATAGAAGTCGACACAGACAGACCGCTTGAAAGAGCATACCATCTATTTGAAAGCATGGTGTCGACCATCCAGGCACGCCTCCAGGAAACCAAGGAGGAATAGAAAGAGGAAACTTCCAGACTTCTATTGGCGCAACACACTGCATTCTCGGAAGCTTACAAAGTACTGCAGGACCCTATGGAGGAGTCTATTGTCATCGAAGAAGTCTTAAGAGACTGGCCTACTCACTATGGGCAGGTCTACCAGCAGACACGGTAGACTCATCAAGGAATTTAGGCTTTAGAGAGCAGGAAGACCACGGAGGCAGAACTTAGACCGACGATAGAAGAACAGATAGTGCTGGAAACAAACAAACTGCAGAAACTGGAATGGGAAGCACATCAGTGGGTGCAGCAAGCTCTTCCCAACTTAGAGAAAGTCAACATCATCTACCCATAGATGAAAAGACTCATCGACACAGCAGAAGAGCAGAACTGGTTCCTGGGTCCCAACATGGAAAAGATAACGGAAATCCCCATCTCGGAAAAATGTCGGTCCTGTCGAGCTTAACCACATTAACCATCGACATCCAGAAAGATTTGCAGAGTTGGACAGATTTCCAACATCACCTCGCTATCACAGTTCCTGCCATTTTTGAGGTCTATGTGCAGAAAATACCAACCATCCGTCTGCACAACCCGCCACAATAGCATTTTGAGGGACCCGACAAACATATTTTTGTACCTCCGTGTTTCTTCGGGACGAAGAAGCGTTTTGTTCATGGGGGAGATGTAGAAAGGAGCAAGTCGATAAGTCAACTTGAACGAAGACCAACTTAGTCGATCAACTGACTAAGTCGATGAGCCGACTTAACCGATCAGCCGACTAAGTCGGTCGGCCGACTAAACTAAAAGATTAGGTCGGCTATCTAAAAGTCGCATCGGTTCACCGAATCGATAGGTAGTTATTTTGTAACCGTCTGTAAATTGTATATATTAGGCTGTTGAGCCAACGAGAACTCAGTTCAGTTCTCTACCTTGTATGAACTCATTGGAATATAATCTGTTTATTTCTATCTGTTCTTATCTTTTGTCTCTGTGTTATATTTATATATGTTTTAGTGTGTATTATTGGTAAACTTATGTGATCTGTGAGATTACAACAGACTCCATCCACTGCATGGATTTCCTACCACATGAATCAGGCAATTAAAAGCTGACAACATATGAAATAGTAGCATGAACATTAAAATAAGGAAGAAACCCAATTAGAAGAATTACATGTACCTGTGGGGTCTGGACATTGATTGCATGGGCCAAGATATTATATTGTCAAAACGAGGTTTTGATGATTGTAACACAATGGCCAAAACATCATAGTGGTTATTATGTAATATATATATATATATATATATATATATATATATATATATATTTATCATTTATAGCATTTAGATTGAAGTCAATAGAAACATACTTGCACACCTTCTAATCATGCACCCATCCAGCATACACTAAGATGTCAATGGTGATCCAATTTATTATAAGGTGGCCATATTGTAGATTTACTGCATTGAACATTATGAACTTGGACCCAATCTTTCAAAAAGGGTATTCACTAAAGCAATGACAATAAATAAATCACTCCAAGAAAATAGAAAAAGATAATATGAGCCCCATGTGACTTTATCAAATGTATCATAAATAAGAGATTTAATATTTTGGAACATAATTTACAGTGAAACTATGCATACTCTGATTCAGGACAACAAGAAGATTTTACATCTCGACAATCAACGATAGAAGAATACCATGGAGTGGTTTCTATTTTCTATAAAATAATAAGCTAAATACCCGTTAGCTACCAAGTACACATAGCCCAAGAGTTTATCCCATTAAGTTCACAGTGTTCACCAATGAATGTTATTGGGAATTTTTGAATGTGGTTGTCATTGATGTCAAACGAGTTCAGTAATGTTAAAGGAATAACCAAGGATATGGTGGCAAATCAAACTCAATGAAATGAGTTCATTAATGACAAAGGAAGTGATGCCATGGCATGTATGATGATGTGGCATGTGTGATGAAGTTGGAAAGACATATAATGGTGTTCCAGTGCTATCAAGAATTCATTATTGCAATATGACATCATTCTGGAAAAGTTTGGCAATTGTGTGAAATTTTGGAGATTGATTAAGTGATGAAAAATTGCCCTAAAGCAGTTGCCTTATGAAAATGTCCACCATAATTCATAGGTAAAATTAAATTACCTCCCTAACCTGCCATGTCGTATCTTGTTGAAGTACCTATCTAACCATGGTCTTATTTCTCATAAAAAGTGCCCGAAGAAAAAGATATGGGTCTTCCAAAACAAGTCTTTTTGGGAAAATTAGTCAAAATTGCCTTGGGAAATGACCACCATAATTCATAGCTTAAGAAAAATGCATGCCCCATCCTGTAAGGTTGTAGATTATTTACCTGGATATCTAACCATGGTCTTATTTTGTCTTAAGAGAGTTTGTGGAGAAAGTTATGGATCCGCCAAAACAGGTGTTGAGGCAGTTTTTTGTACCAAGCTCACTAAAATGCACGCCTAGGTCATAGGAAGAATATTATGAAGATGAAATGAGTTGTGTTGTGCTTAGTGAGATATTATGCATCATCTGGTGACATTGGTTTAGGGTTTTGGTGAAATAAAAAATTCACCTTGAAAATGGCACAGGGCTCCAAGTGTTAAAACCAGTAATAAAAGGTCATTTAGAAATGCCTGGCACATGTTGTTCCTGTGCCCAAAAATTCATCAGATGACATGGGTCTGTTCCTTGGATATCTGTCTATCTATACATGGTTTTAGTTTTCTTTTTGGTGTTCACATGTGAAAGGAATACATTTTTCAAAATGAGAAAAATCATAATGGCCACCAAAGATAAACTATGAAAATGTGTCCAAGTGTTAAAAATAGGAATTGAAGAGGTGGTTTGGAAATGCACGCCATTGGATGTGGTTGTGTAGATAATTTAATACAAATGTGTGGGTCTGTTATCTGGTAAATTTTCTATCTATCCATGGGTTCAGTATCCGTAATAAAGATCATGGGTGAAATATAAATTTTTCAAATTGAAAAAAAATGTCTAAGAAGCCATTTTGAAATGCCCGCCAGAGGCTTTGCGTGTGCCAATAAATATATTAAAAAGTATGATTCTCTTCTCTGATTATCTATCCATCTTTCCATAGTATCAGATCCTCATCTGGTGAACACACGTGCGAGATATGGATTTTCCAAGTTGGAGAAAAAATGTTTTCCTGTTAAAAATAAATGAAATTTGCCCAAGTGTTAAAACCAGTTACAAAAGGCTATTTTCAAATGGCCACCAACTGTTGTCCTTGAGCCAACATGTTGGCAATATAGAATATGGTTTTCATTGATGTCAATAGGATTTCAGTGATGACAAAGGAATAACCAAGGACATGATGGTAGAGTGAACTCACTAAAAGTCAAAGGAAAGACAAAGGTAGTGATGACATGGAATGAATGATGATATGGAAAATATAATGACATGGAATGACATAGATGATGATGTGGCATGAATATGAAGTCATTTTTTCATTATGACATCACTCTAACGAAATATGGCAAAATGGTGAAAATCAGGAAATTGACCGAGTATGGAATAATTAGTCAAAATTGGTCCAAGTAGACTTAAGAGAATGCCCACCATAATTCAGATTTTGAGAAAAATGCTCGCACCATGGTACCCGGATATAGCTTTTTATAGTGGATATCCAACCATGTTATCATTTTTGATTCATCACCTCTGAGTAGAAAGTTCTAGGTCTTCCAAAACACGGTTTTGCATCAAAGCGAGCAAAAATGACCAAGTGTTGGAAAACTGGCTCAGGTGGCCTTGGGAAAATGCCCACCACAAATTGTGTGTTGAAGAAAATTCCAGTACCACATGGGGGTCTTGTATATTGTTGTTCTTTATACCTGACCATATCTTCATATTGTTTTGAAAGTGCCCGAGGAAGAAATTATGGACCTTCCAAATAAGTGTTTTATGAAAATTGGACCTAGTTTAAGAGAGCAAAACTTGTTTAAGTGTAAAACCGCCTAAGTGGCCTCAGGGAAATGCCATCCACATCTCATTGGATGATGATAAAAATATTTTGAGAGTTTTTACCTCTATATTTTTGTATGTATCATACAACCATGTCATCATATTGACCAAAGAGTCTCTGAGGAAGAAGATATCAATTTGCCAAAAGTGCCTCCCAACCATATTTGCACTACTCCAGTAAAATGCCTGCCTAAGGCAAATGAAGAAGAGTTTGAGGGTGATACAAGTTGTTTTTTTCTCAATTATGTCTCCTACATCCTATGGTATCATTTTTTCATGGTTTTGGTGAAATGAAAAATCAACCTTGAAACTGCCTAAGTGGCCTCTATAAAATGCCCGCTATAATTTATATTTGATGGATTGAAATATTATGAAGGTACAGTCCTCTATATTGTTGATTAGTGCACCTAACCATATCATAAAATGGTCAAAAAGGTCTCTGAGAATGAAGTTATTAATTTTCCAAAAGTGCCTTCTGGCAGGTTTTGCACTGTTTAAGTACTGGAAATCTGCCTAAGTTGGCTCAGGAAAATGCATGCCAGATATTAGGTGTTAATGATAAAATTAATATGAGAATGTGAGGATGTATCCTGTTGATATGTGCATCTATCCACGGTGTCAGGTTATGTTCCAGAGATAACACGTGTGGAAAATAGGTTTGCCAAATTGGTTTAAAAAAACAAAATGTTCTTTTGCTGAAATAAAAAAAAGAAGGGTGAGCTACAAGAATTAAAAACTGAAAAAGGAGAATGCTACATGAAATAATGCACAGAAGGAAAAACTAAAGGGCGTGAGTGTTAATTAGTTTAGATAGAAAAGGGGTGGAAGATATATTTAAGATAGGGTATTTAATTTCATTAATTAAAACAGAGATTTGAAGGGGTGTGAGATGCACACAAAGTTTAATTAATTAATTAATTAAAAATATATAAGAAACATAATGATAAATTAATTATCTGAGATTCGAAGAGGTGCTAGGATGAAAGAACATGAGTTCAATCTTTAAGGGTGAAATGGTTAAATGTTTAACATAATTCTGGATTAAATGTTTATCTAACTGAGTTTTTAAAAAGGTGTGAAGATGAAAGGCGTGACTGTTCTGAAAAGGTACAAGGAATAAAGAATGAAGAATGTGTATATATAGAAGAAGATTGAAGTGGATAATATGTGTCTCCGTGGATGAAATATGAATATCTAAAGAAGAAGGAAGAAGTCCAACAACATGAGAAGACATAATTAAAGAAAGTCTCTTTGGTTTTATTTGAAGGTTCTGTAAAGAACAAAAATAAATGAGAATTCTAGGTTATAAAGTGAATAAATTAAGCAACATTGAAAACAAGAAGAAGAGACTGGGCTTAGTGCACATTCAAGAAGAAGAAGAGCATAATAGAAGACAAAGACCAACAAAGTAAAGAGGCCGGTGAAAATCTTCGTAGTATCATGACAGAGACCAAGTGAAGAAAGTAAGAATAACCAAGGACATGATGGCAGAGTGAACTCAGTGATGACAAAAGAATAACAAAGGACATGATGGCAGAGTGAACTCAATGAAAGTCAAAGGAAAGACAAAGGTAGTGATGACATGGAATGAATGATGATATGGAAAATATAATGACATGGAATGACATAGATGATGATGTGGCATGAAGATGAAGTCATTGTTGCATTATGACATCACTCTGTAGAAATATGGCAAAATGGTGAAAATCAAGAAATTGACCAAGTATGGAATAATTAGTCAAAATTGGTCCAAGTAGCCTTAAGCAAATGCCTGCCATAATTCAGGTTTTGAGAAAAATGCCCGCACCATGGTACTAGGCTTTAGCTTGTTATAGTGGCTATCCAACCATGGTCTCAGTTTGACTTCATCACCTCTAAGGAGAAAGTTATAGGTCTTCCAAAATAGGGTTTTACATCAAAGCAAGTAAAAATGACTAAGTGTTGGAAAATTGGCTCAGGCGGCCTTGGGAAAATGCCTGCCACAAATTGTGTGTTGAAGAAAATGCCCACACCTCATTCGGGGCTTGTAGATTGGTGTTTTTAATACTTGACCATATATTCAAATTGTTCTGAAAGTTCCCGAGGGAGAAGTTATGGACCTGCCAAATAAGTGTTTTATGAAAAATTGGACCTTGTTTAAGAGAGCAAAAATTGTCTGTGTAAAACTGCTTAAGTGGCCTCAGGGAAATGCCTTGCACATCTCATAGGATTATGATAAAAATATTTTGAGAGTTTCGAACTCTATATTGTTGTATGTATCATACAACCATGTCATCAACTTGACCAAAGAGTCTCCGAGGAAGAAGATTTCAATCTTCCAAAAGTGCCTCCTAGCCATATTTGCACTACTCCAGTAAAATGCCCGCCTAAGGAAAATGAAGAAGAGTTTGAGGGTGAGACAAGTTGTGTTGTGCTCAGTGATTTGTCCTAAATCCTTTGGAGTTCAGTGATGACAAACGAATAACCAAGGACATGATGGCAGAGTGAACTCAGTGAAAGTCAAAGGAAAGACAAAGGTAGTCATGGTGACATGGAATGAGTGATGATATGGAAAATATAATGACATGGAATGACATAGACGATGATGTGGCATGAAGATGAAGTCATTGTTGCATTATGACATCACTCTGAATAAATATGGAAAAATGGTGAAAATCAGGTGAAAATCAGGAAATTGAGCAAGTATGGAATAATTAGTCAAAATTGGTCCATGTAGCCTTAAGAGAATGCCCTCCATAATTCAGGTTTGTAGAAAAATGCATGCATCATGGTACTAGGCTATAGCTTGTTATAGTGGCTATCCAACCATGGTCTCAATTTGACTTCATCACCTCCGAGGATAATTTTATAGGTCTTCCAAAACAAGGTTTTGCATCAAAGTGAGTAAAAATGACTAAGTGTTGGAAAACTAGCTGAGGTGGCCTTGGGAAAATGCCCGCCACAAATTGTGTGTTGAAGAAAATGCCCGCACCCCATGGGAGTCTTGTAGATTGATATTTTTTATACCTGACCATATATTTATATTGTTCTGAAAGTGACTGAGGGAGAAGTTGTGGACTTTCCAAATAAGTGTTTTATGAAAATTAGACCTAGTTTAAGAGAGCAAAAATTGTTGTGTAAAACTGCCTAAGTGGGCTCAGGGAAACACCCTAAACATCTCGTAGGATGACGATAAAAATATTTTGAGAGTTTGTACCTCTATGTTGTTGTATGTATCATACAAACATGTCATCATCTTGACCAAAGAGTCTTTGAGGAAGAAGATATCAATCTGCCAAAAGTGCCTCCCAACCATATTTGCACTACTCTAGTAAAATACCCACCTACGGCAAATGAAGAAGAGTTTGAGGGTGAGATAAGTTTTTTTGTGCTTAGTGATGTGTCCTACATCCTATGGTATCATGTTTTCATGGTTTTGGTGAAATGAAAAATCCACCTTGAAAATGGCACAAATTGGTTGAGTGTAAAATCTGCTGGTAAAACTGCCTAAGTGGCCTCTGTAAAATGCCCGCTATAATTTCTATTTGTTGGATTAAATTATTATGAAGGTACAATACTCTATATTGTTGATTGGTGCACCTAACCATATCATAAATTTGTCAAAAAGGTATCTGAGGATGAAGTTTTAAATTTTCCAAAAGTGCCTTCTGGCAGGTTTTGTACTATTTTAGTACTAGTAAATCTGCCTAAGTTGGCTCAGGAAAATGCACGCCAGATCTTAGGTATTAATGATAAAATTAATATGAGACTGTCAGGATGTAGCATGTTGATATGTGCATCTATCAATGGTGTCATCTTCTTTTCTGGAGATCACATGTGTGGAAAATAGGTCTTCTAAATTGGTTAAAAAAACAGAATGTTCTTTTGCTGAAATAAAAAAAGGGTGAGCTACAGGAATTAAAAACATAAAAAAGGAGAACGCTACAAGAAATAATGCACAGAAGGAAAAATTAAAGGGCGTGATTGTTAATTAGTTTAGATAGAAAAGGTGTGGAAGATATATTTAAGATAGGGTATTTAATTTCATTAATTAAAACAAAGATTTGAAGGGGTGTGAGATGCACACAAAGTTTAATTAATTAATTAATTAATTAAAAATATATAAGAAACATAATGATAAATTGATTATTTGAGATTCAAAGAGGTGCTAGGAGGAAAGAACATGAGTTCAATCTGTAAGGGTGCAATGGTTAAATGCTTAACATAATTCTGGATTAAATGTGCAGAATCATTATGATGATAATTCTCATAATATGGTGCAAAATCATTAGCTTTAAAAATGAATTGACAACAAACAAGATTACAGAAATACAGTGTCCTCTTTCGATGTCAACAGCTACGACAAAACTAACAGAAAATGACTTATGCATAATATTTTCTATTTTTTTCCATTCTTCAATCAATGTGTAATAATGGAAAAAAAAACCCTTATCCTGTCAGTTTCCATAACAAAAAAATTAAAAATCTAAAGAAATGGACCTCAAAACTACCATCATTATTTAGGCATTTCAAACAAACTTATGATATGGTGTCACTTACATTTCATCTGTATCGAAGAAATACACAAAAACCTTCCTAGGATCAGGTAGTTGGTTGTTCCCAATCTTCAGGCCTGCTTATCTACAATTTTAAGGAACATCCATTATCAAAATATAGTCCATCTCCATTGCATGTTAGATTAAGCTAAATTTTCTATAAATACGACCATTTCTTATAGGGTTTTGACAAGGAGTTCCTTAAAATAAACAAAACTTTATTATATCAAAATATAATACTTCATGTTTCTTTTAAGAACCTGAAAAATAATAAATATACTTTAAATTTTAATCTAATTTGATCCATGTAAAGGAAATTGGTTGAAGACCCTGGCCTATAAGAAGAGCCTCCAGCTCATAGTAGAAACCTGTAATTTGATACAGGCTTCACATAAGGTATTATCTATTTCCACTGCTAATGGACAAAAAACAAGACAAAATTTAATCTATGCAAGGGTAATTTAGATGAAGACATAATGTCTATTGAAAGAGGCCCTAACTCACAGGATAACCCCATGATTTGACACAAGTGCAAAAAAAGTATAATCTACTTTTCCTACTAATAAATGACAATCCAAATTTGCAAACAGATAGACAAAAATTCGGACGAAATTGTAGAGACAGGTGGCTTCTTTGACCATATGACCAAGAATTATCATCTAATTGTACATACCATGGTCCATAACTTGAACAAAGATAAAAAGTGCAAGATCTTATATTCAAAATCAACTTATCTATGCTAGTCAAACTTGCTTCATCGCGGATGAGGTCGTGGTCAGCAGTGGAATATCAGTTCACTCGTCTGGTTAAATTCCAGGTGCAAGTCCTGGGTGATTTTGACATAAGAGTATGCACTTAGGAAAAGGAAAAATAGTTGTAATTACTGATTCAGATTTTTAAGGGCCATCATATTGATAAAAACAGGCCGCTTGTGGGACTGACGAATTCGGGCCAATTGTAATCCACTTGGAGCCATACAGAAGAAATTTCCACCTAAAAAACACAAGCTTGCATCCATTGCTTGGGTTTAAACACAAAAAAAACACAAACTTGCATCCATCGCTTGGGTTTAAACACTAATATCTGATATAGGGTTTGATTTCTCGTGCAAGGTTTAAAATAATCCCCATGCAGCAACCAGGTTTTGTAATTATAGGATTAAGAAGAAAATATCGACACATATTGGGCAATCAAGAAAGATGCCGATAGCCACTGCAATCGGTGCAATGGAAATGAAGCCCTATGAAAATCTATAAGCATTCATGCAATTTCCAAGAAAATAAAAATATAATATATATAGTCGGCAATTGAGGAGGGTTTTTATGAGATCGTTGTTTGATAGATCCAAGTATCTTAGATATTGGACATTCACAAATAACTGAAGCGAGTAGAGGCCTGAAAAGCTTCCCAAATAGGCAGGGATGTCATTGCTTATATTGTTTTCAGATGTAATGAGGGTGTGAAGTTTATAGGATTTTTGAAGAACGAGGATGCTCCCTATGAGCATGTTTTGGCATATACCCTAAAGTAAATAGATTCTAGATTGAGGAAGGAATCTGGGAATGCTTCAAATACAATATGAGTAATTGCATTTGAATTACTGAGAATAACACTTAGTACATACATTCAAAGTACCAGGCAAAATATTTCAAGGATTTCTAAGATTAAGACAAAGTGCGAAAGCCAGTTTACAAATAAACTTGAAAGAACATTCAAGGATATTATATAATCAGAATACCATCACCAACAAGTGTTCCAGATTCAGCATCAAGAATAACAAACAAAGTATCAGATATCAATTGTAGCAATAGAGCATATTTTAATGAAAATGGTTGTTTTAGTCATTAAGTTCAAAGAGTTGTTTCCGCCAAATCAAGATGCATTTTCAGAAAATGATAGAGGATTTTCTTCAGCACGGGCCAATATTCAAAAACCTCTCTCAATTTTTACACAAGTATTATATTTTGGGAGAATTTAAGTCATCCTCACAGGGAATTTTTCCAGAATTTCGGTTTACTGTTTGAGTCATTAACTTCAAAATCTGATTCCAAGGATCTGGAGGCGCATCTGAGAAAATGAAGACATGGGTTTTGTTGGGAACATGGTCAATTACAAAAAAATATCTCATATTTCACACAGCTATCACCATTTGAGATATGAAGGTGGGGTTTTGAAGCCTATTTTTCAGCAGTTTGCTTCCTGAAATGAAGCAAATCAATTGTAACAGATTCTATTTTTAGAGTTCAATTAGATTTCGAATTCAAAACTAGGTAGAGGTTGTTTTAATATAAATTCATATGTATTTGATATACAACAGAAAGGATTCAATATGATGTTTTCCATGGAAGGATATGCAGTATAATTAAACAAATGCAATGAATGATTTTTATTGATTATCAAAACTAATGAAAACAACTAGAAATGTGAAATTGGAACATAGTGAAAAAATAGCAACCATACCGCATCAACAGGACGAGAACACCATTTCCGAAGAACAAAGCACATGGGAAACATGAAGAACCCACCAGCAAGAGAAATAAATCTCTAGGATGAGAATGTCAGCAAGAGGTACACCACTACCGGTCCTCGCTGAACCAAAAACTCAAGACAATAGAGAGATGCGACATCACCCGATCCCTAATCACTAGAGAAGAAAGGGCATAATATTTTTGAATAAGGAAAATGTAGAGTAGTATGAAGAGTCGGCCCAAAATTATTACAATACAATACTAATGGAACATGTAGAGAACCATGAATCCAGGCTTCAAATTTGAACATGCACTGTCAACTATCCATTTTTTAGGTTCAGCTTCCAAAATATCATTTGCATTACTAAAATTTGTATTTGAAAGGGGTTTCAACCATTTCTTTCCAAGCATACTCTAATGTACCTCTTGCCATAAGACGATTTGGACGCCTCTGTAGCAGAAGCTCCTGCATAGCATGTTATTGCCTCTCTCGGACCTCTTCGCTCTTTGTTCCACATGCAATGGTTGGAAGGCTGGATCAAAACCCCCATTCATGTGCCATAACTTGTTTTCAAACTTTCAAAGAATTTGCAGCGCTAAAACTTTTTATTTTTATTTTTATTTTGATGGTTTGTTGTGGTGCTAAAACCCTTATCTCAGAAAGTTATGTCTTCTAAAATGCATATTTTTTTTTTTATCTTGATGGTTTCTTTTATGTGTCTATGTGTGTGTGTGTGTGTGTGTGTGTGTGTGTGTGTGTGTCTTTTTGTTGGTTTCGTTTATAAATATATAATAATATATATTTAAGGTACTATGGTCAAGTAAAGAAGCATGAGAATGTAAGTGTAATTTCAAATTTAGTGGTGGGAAAGGACAAACCTTTTGTTTTTTTGGGTGGTGTTATAGGATGTAATTTAGGTGTTAGCAATATAATATAGGTGTTATTGAGTAGACATAATTCTACTTTTATTAAATTCATATAAATTATTTTTAATGTATTTTTGATGTTATTATGAACAACATCGTAGAGTTTAGTTTTGCAACAATCTTGATTTTTTTTGTATTGGAGCAATGTGTTAGATACCTTCATAGACTAAAACTAGGTTGTATTCAATCTAGAAAGATATATCGCTTATTGAAATTAGAACCTCTTGGAAGGTATTTAGAGAATGATGGAGTCAAAATATGAATTACAATCTATCTATTTTTGTCATCTCAAGAGAGAACACAATCAAGAAGCAAACATATCATCCAAGAGGGCATCAAACTAGCAGTCAACCTCCCTATTGGTTATTGGTTATAGTGAAGGTGAAGAACTATCTAAGGTTTCTTCTTTACAATATGGACCCTCTCTCACTCTATTCATCGATGGGGCCTGCAACTATCCCATCATGTAATTTTGGCCTTGTTAGCTCCTAACATAGAGGGCTAATGAATGTCCATTGGCCAATGTTGTATATCGAAGTCATCATCAACAATATTTTCTTTTATGGCTTATGGGCTATTTTCCAACTCCTAGGTCATGACGCATTGTCTAAATAGGGAAAGAAATATACACAGAGATTGGATCTGGGATCTATGATCCAAAAATAGTGAGTATGTCATCGTACACATTGGAAGTGTCTCTCATAATATACGAAGTCGAATGAGGAAAACCTGAAATAGTAATATGTCTAAAAGGCCTATAAGAACTAGAAGGGGAGCTATAATGGGTGGTGTGTCAACTTCAGGCGTGGGGAGCCTATTGTTGTGTTTTGGATGCATACAACTGAGTGTTGGGATGGGGTCGATACTAGCAACATCGATGGGGTTGGGAGGACCGTAGAGGTGGTCTATGGTCAGAAGCAGTGTCATCCTTTGTTGATCTGTAGAAGCCCCTAGAGGAGGGGAGCACTGGAAAGAAGGAAGTGATTTGCTGAGTGGAGGCCAGTCCCGACTGCAATTGTTGTTGGAGGAGGGAACAAATCAAATAGTAAACATGTTTTGTGGAAACTATGGCATGAACCTACCAATTCAGGAGCCTCACACACACAATTCTTAATCTTTCTCCCAATAATTACGTCAAAAACATCAATTTCCTAAAGTTCACAATATTGCCATAGATTTTATTGACTAAGGCCAACTGAGAAAGGGTTGAAAAAATAAACATTAACAGGGTTTCATAAGTGTGGTTTTTTTGGATGTTTATATCATGGTTATCATGTTCAACCCCACTTTTCCCCATGTTTGGTCCCTCTTTTTGTCTAGGATTTCTCTAACCAACAAGAGTTGGAGTGCTTCATACAAGTACAAGTACCAGAGTACGATGTCCCTAGCCTTTTTAGAATTCATATGTATTTGTTTATGGTACTACCAGACAAATTTGTGATACAACCTAGTCTAGGACTTGTGTTGCAAAATCTTAATGGAAGTAAAGGTTGACTAGGATTTGTGTTGGTGGTACTCAATAATTTGGAAATTCAAGTGCCTGACGAAGACCAAGATTTTTATGTGTCTAATGCTCAGTAATATAGTTCTTATTTGGGATTATATGTAGAGAAAAATATAGAAGGTGTCCAATATGTAAGGTAAGCAAAGAAATCACATGTCGTTTGTATATTGACTGATTTTTGTTATTGTTGTATGGGTAGAATTAGAAAGAGGTATTTGTATCAAAGGCTTATGAGTTGGGGTCTTTATCAATGTCTACTTAAAATTTGTGTGTGAGAACATAAAATTGAAAAAGTATAGAGATTTTACTATGTACCTAGGGGGTGTGGCTGGAAAAGAATGGTGAACTATTTGATGGTAAGTTTAATGTCTCATGGTAGACTATCGCCCTCCTCACTCAGGATCAAACCACCCCAAGGAATGCTATATATCTTGTACCATCCATCGTGACATGATTCCCCAGTGGGTGTCAGTACTAATAAAATTGAGAAAAAAATTTTAACGTCTCACAATTGACAACGAAACAAAGCCTAAGCATCGTAGAAAGCTTTAAACAAAAATCATTAGTGAAAGGAAAGGGAGTGCTGGTCCCATAAATTATTGAAAAAATTGTGCCATGGGCTTATCTTGACGGGACAACCCAAGGGGAGACTTTTGTGGGAGGCACAAGTGGTATTATAAACTTCTTAAACTCACATTTTATAATCTTAATGGCACAGATTGGGAGGGTACCAACAACAAAGCAAAATTGCTAGCTCTAAAATTGATATTAGCTTAGGTTGTCGGAAAAAGAGTTCAGAAGATTCATTTAATGAGCGACTCTATGGTAGAAAGAGGACTAATGGACCTATTGTCATGATTTCCAATAGAAGCAAGGGGAGAGTGTGCAACTGTACACTACCTAGTTCGAAAAAATGGCCATTATGTTGGATATATATACCAAGAAACTAGAGGTACTCATAAAATATTTGGGGTGTCTAAATAGACATTTAAGGAGTCAAGTGACACTCTTTAAACACATGACAATTAATGAGGCATGTGTGGAAGCACAATATATGCAGAATATGGGTACGACTAAAGGACAACCAAGTGGTTCCAAAAAGAAAGGCAACCAAGATGCTTCCAAGGAGAAAAAAAAAGTGGAAAGGAGAGGATAAGAACACAAAAACCACTACAAATCAATGCAAGGATCCAAATAACCATTTCAACCTTGTAATATAGATGGTCCCACCAAATATAAGTGTTGGAAGCTACATCTTGATGTGAATCGATAGAACCACAAGAAGAATACCAAGAATACGAACATGCTAGTAGTGGATTCAAGCAACTAGGTAGGAAGTAACCATGTCGTAAAATAGTAGTATATTCCTCCATAAATCACTTAATTTACCATCTAAAGAGGTTTATGAAAAAGAATCCTTGTGCTTATATTTATTTAAGGCCTTGACTATTATTCATTTCTAATATTTAAATCTATATTTAGAAGCTTTGGTCCTGACTTTGTCAACATAGATTTGAGATAATGTCCTTGATTTGATCAAATATAAGCTTGTTTAGGTTAGCCAATCAAAACTTGGATTTCAATATTTTCTAAGGAATTCAATTTTGACTCTAGGAATTAAAATATTTCATACTATGTTGATTCCTCGACTCCTAAACAATCTCAAGGTTGAGAGCCAATGCAAGCACTGCTGCCCAAAACATTTCCTGCATGTAACAAAATAGTAGATTCTCTATAAAGGGAATATTTGGTGTGCATGTGTTGCATGGAAATCATTATGAGGTTGTGTGCATCAATGATGGATCTCACTACACCACATTACCCATGCAAATGAATATTTGGCCCACATTTTCCATATGTGCCATTTCTAAAGATGGATATATGCAACATCAAGCAAACATTCTCCCAGTGTTAGTCACATGACTTGGATAAGGGTAGATGAGTCAGAATGGGGCAGTGAATTATCCCAAACACTCTATGATAGAGTGGGGAGACCAGTCCCAAGATGACTAAAAATGGGACCGTACCTTCTTCTGGTAACTCTGTTATGGAGTGGGGATATTATTCCCATGTTAACTCCATCGTTGAGAGGGAAGGATGATTTTATAGTGACATTCTCTGAGACACTTTTTGACTGAGTTGGGAGATATCTTAGACACCATGTGAAGGGGTAGAGAGACCACTTCATTGTATCATACACTTTATGATGTTGTGGGGAGATCTCTCAAACACCCTGTGAAGGGGTGGAGAGGCCATTGCATTCTCCTATACACTCTGTGATGGAGTGATGATATCCCTAGAACACCCTGTGAAGGGGTGGATAGGCCACATCATTCTCTCAGAAACTCTATGATAGAGTGGGGATATCTCTTGGATACCTTGTGAAGGGGTGGAGAGGCCACTGCAGTCTCCCTAACACTTTGTGACGGAGTGGGAGATCTCTCAGACATCCTATGAAGGGATGGAGAGACCAACACATGCTCCTGGACACTCTATGAATGAGTGGGGATATCTCTTGGACATCACGTGATGTGATGGAGAAATTTAGTGCATTCTCCTATATACTCTTAGACGGAGTGGGAGATATCTAAGACACCCTATGATAGGGTGGAGAGACTAGTGCATATAACTAGTGCATACTGGTGCATACTAGCGCATATTACATGTAGGCTCTCCAATGGAATGGATTGAGATGGTGTATGTGGACCCACCAATGTACTGGGTTGAGTTGTTGAATCCTTGATAGAATAAGTTAATTTGTTACATGCAGGTTCCCCAATGGATAGGGTTGAGTTGGTGCATATTGACTCCTCGATGGACTGGGTTGAGTTGTTGACAGTTCTCGATGGAATGATACTGTGTTGGAAGAACTTGCTTATGATATATATATGTTAGAGACAATTTTGATTTACAAATGATATCCATAGGCGGTGTTCTAGTATGATGATTCTTCCTTGACTAAGAGGGATTGTTGATGTAGTAGCTGTGTGAGGCATCATCACCAAGTCGGCCTTAGAAAATATAATAATAAACAATGATTATTATGCATAAAAGACAAGTCAGACCAGATTAAGTGGGCAATTTGGCCCCGGTTAAAGTGAAGAAGCAAACACAAAGTCAACTATAAATAACAAGGTGCGTCGTTCATTTTCACCCAACCAAGTTCACTTCACTCAAAGAAGTTCGCTACCAGTTAGAAGAAGTATTTTCCGTTGTTCCCTATATTTAGAGGAGTTTCTCCTTTGTTCTTGGGGTTTATCGATATTATGCTATATGTGATTACTATGTATCTGGATGTATGGTGTAATTTCAACTAATATATCTATCACAAGGTTGTTGTGTTTTATCCCTTGTGGTTTCCTAGGTCAAAATATTGTGTCTATTATGTCTATGCTTGGACGTTGTTCTTTTAGTGATCCTACTATATATTATACTATAATATTTGAATTATACTGCTACCTTTAAAAACT
>LPNX010355355.1:12206-28001 GCA_001517045.1 Pseudotsuga menziesii | reverse complement strand
ATTTAATAGAATATGTATTTAGAGATTTACAAAAAAACTCAATGTGGATGAAGTCCTTGTAATAGAATATTTCCAAATTTAATGAAATATGTGTTATATGCATTACGATTTTCTATAAGGGTCCTACAACAAACCATTGGATTACAAATTGTTCGTCTATGTAATACTACAATTGGATTAGTAGGTATTTGAATCTCTTATCATACTCCTGAATTGTTTTGGTCGGTTTATGGACTGTAGTTTACAACATATTTTCTTCCAAATATTTTTCATCGGTTGTTTTGAAGAATGTCATAATTTTTTTTATTTGTGATTTAGTGGCATTCCTTGTCTTTTCCGTATACATCATGTACCATGTTAGTGCTTGTTTTTGCAGAGCACTAGCAAACTGGGTCATTCGTCATTCTCCATCAGTAACAACATTTGATTCTCAAGTTGACTCACGGAGGAACCAGTGTCTTCTGGGATATTCATCACCCTCATAGAGGGAATGTGTGTATACATGTGCGCCATACATTCGACATATATTTCTTCTCTTGGCGGTAGAGGGGGTGGTGGTGGTGGCAGGTTACTTTCTATAACTATTTTTTCTTCATAGTTATTTTCAACATAACCTTTTTTTTTCGTTGGAAGATTTTTCTGTAACAATCATGTCCTCCTTTGAATAGAGGTTTATTTATTTCAACTCCCTCGATAGATATCCAAGTAAATTGCCAAGATTTGGGTACCCTTAGTTGTGATTTTGACTGGTCCTTTTTGTTATCTAAAGTTGTGATTGGTTGGGGGGTGCTCCTTGATGATATGAACAGAATAGATGGATACTATGTGTTATCCCTAAAGTTGGACCTAGACTACAGGATCCAAGCTTAAGGAAATCTTTGATTAAAAGAGTTCAATCAGATGAAATCAAATCAAAAATAGAGGCTGGTATCAAACCAAGGAAAATAGCAATTTACAGATACTAGGCTAATGTCACTTGTTTGTACAGTTTACACAACTTTAAGTATGAGAGAAAAATATCACATACAATTTACAATATACATAACAGGTATATGGCACAGATAGGTACACGAAAGTATTCATCAGGGTATCAAAGTGTTCAAGCAATGGTTGGTACGAATTAGAGCTACAGGGAAATGAAACCAATTATGTATAACATAAAAGTAATGACAAAGTCCAACATCAAGGTTTTATGATCCTAAATATGAAGTGAAACTATTACTGTTTATATAAAGGAAATATAACTGTCAACTTATAACAAGAATCATGCATTGGAATGTGAGTGACCAAGTACACAAATTTTTTATCAAAGAGACAGTTCATACAGTACAGAAACAAATCAACATCAAATTTATTCAAAGCTAAAACCTGTGTTGAAGTTGCAAAGATTTCATGACATACAGAAGTATTTACACATGCTCCAACATATCTCCCCAAAACAGCCAGCCCCTTCTCACTAGTTCGAGAGCTGTTTTTATACCAAAAAGATTCTATCTAGAACTAACAATAGATCCTATAAGTTTGGGTCGACTTCCTTCAAAAGTGGGAAGTCAATCCCTTACAAAATGATTTTACACTACATGTGTCCTACAGATGTCACATATAATTTTATGAGTTTGAAATAAAAAAACTTTAAAACATCTACAAGCTTCTAGAAGCTTCAGCTAAAGTACCCAAATCATTAAGCACCTGGGAGCGCCTCCGAAGTCTAGCCAGATCCATATCTTTATCATTATCCTTTTCCTGGGCTTTGAAATGCTCAAGCTGTTGCTGCATAGCTCGTTTCTCTTTAAGGATATTTCTGGAAACCATCAACAGTTTTTGAAACTCTGCCTCCTTTTCTTCCATATCCTCCCTTAACCTCTTGTTTTCCACCAATAGCTTTTCATTGATCTCCTGCAAGTATCTGGTTTGTTCCTTGTATGTTTGAAGGGACTTTTGACATTGAACAAGCTCTGGAGTAACATCTATATCTTCTTCTCTCATATAATCTTTTTCTTCTGGCAGATTTCTTGGTTTTGAACCTTCATTAAGCCTATTTGGTTCATCTGTGCAAAATATTTCTGGTATGGCACCTGCCACTCCTTGCATGTCGATGAATTCCTCCATATTCTCAGAATATTTATCTTCTACTGTGTTTATTGTTCCTTCACTGGCTGCGTCTTCTATAATCACAACCTCTCTAGCACCTTCCTGTGCTATTCTTTCTTCTGTTTGCAGTTTCTCCTTTAATCTAGTTCTTGGTTTATCCTCTTTGAATAGCTCTTTGCACATTGTCTTTTTAGAAGTTATACTTTTAAATATATCACTAAGCTTTTATGTACCTTCTCGTATGCAGGGTGTTTCAGGATCAACACTGCTCTGTACAACTTTATTAACAGCATTTATTTCTTCATTTTTATCCTTTTGATTTGCATCTGCAGGGTTTTCTATTTGCTGGCTGGCCTCATCAACCATTTTCTTACCCTTTTCTCTAGGGTTTTCATTAAAACCTAGCTCTGCCAACAAAGCACTCCATGACCTTTCTTCCTTGTGCAGCTGGGCTAATACCAGCAACTTAATTAATCCTTGATGATAAATTGATCTGGGTGTATGTGATGGGTGTTTTTGTACCTTAGAAATCATCTTTTGAAGGCTCTTGAGTAGGTAAAAAGGAAGGTTTAGTTGTGTAACACCTTGAATATGCAGTAAAAGCTTCAAATGACATTTTAATATTCAGTCATACCTTCCATCGCAGGTAATATAATTCTGGACAACTTCTAATGGCACTCTCCACGATGGCTTCATCCTACTGACGTGAACACCGTTCTTCCAATCAAGTTTTTCATTACCCAGAATCAAAAACTCACTAAAATCCTCTTTGAATTTTTTTTGTTTGAACCATATCTCACCTTCCGCTGGCACATTGATAGCTTCAGCAATAGATTGTTCATTAACTCTCACAGTTAAGCTCTCTAACTGGAATCTGTCATCATCATAATTCTCAACGAAAGCCATTGTCAATCTGGAATTATATCCCTGCAATTTGTCACATAAGTTAAACCAACCTGATCTCTGTATCAACCTAGCAGACCTTGGGAATTGTTTAATCCACTCTGTATTACTGGGTTCCAATCTGCATATGAGACCTCCAGGTCTTTTCTTTACCACCAATTCTGGTTCTTCCTCTTCAATCTCCTTTGACATTTTGAAACCCTACAAGGATTTCAACTTAACTGTGAAGAGCAATAATACTCTATGTATCAAACCAAAACAGAGATAGCCTGCTGCATACAGCTCTGTACTAACACCTGGGATGTGAATACATCCCTTCTTGTACTGGAGGTCAAACTTTATAAACTAACAGAGTGATAATTCTGATGAAGTTTAAATTAAACTAATAGTAAGTCTTAACCCTGAAGACCCTGTCAAACCTTGAAAATATCCACACAGTGTTATCATGAACAGAGCATTTCATATTATGGCTGAATGCTGAAACAAACGGTGTTGAAACTGAAAATGCAGGTAGGAAATTACACGCTCGAGGGTTTTGCAAAGCAACCCTGATTTTCTGAATATTCACAAAATATTACTCTTAACTAGGGAAACTCTGTCAGTCAACAAGCCCTCAAACTGTATATCCTGCACAGGAAATGTTAAACTGCTGTATAATCTTCACGCTATATAGCAAACCCAGAATTGCTGAAAATGCAAGGAAACAAATGCATATACTTCAATCCTAACCCTGCAAACCCTAGGGTTCGAACATAAAACCAGATTTCCTGAACATGGTATAACACAGCTCGTGAAGATGGACATTGAATGAAACCAGCATTTGCATACTCCCTTTCAGCAGACAAATGAAACACGATTTGGGGGGAAACGAATATTTAGTTGTTTCTGCCACGATGACCATCTGCATTCATTATATGAACGGTCTCCTTTGTGAAAAGACACCACCTGTGTTCCTTCATTATTGCTACCGTATTGACTCATCATTCATGGTAAAGAACATAAAGACATATAAAATGCCAAATGCTCATGCTCAAAACATATATCCAAGATTATGATAAAGGCTTATGTTCATCAAATATTTCATGACATAAGTCATAAACCTTTCAAAAACAAACCATATGTATATTATACCATCAAAACTCAATATGCTGCACGCTCTCACAATGCTGCCAGTTTGGGAAGATGCTGCCAGTTTGTAAAAATTAAGCCTGTAATACATAATCCTTTGCACATACATAGGTTTTTAGCTGATGAATGGAATTCTTAATGATTTATGGTAACTAAGGGAAACATAAAGGCAAAAAATCAATCATACAACATAAAATAAAATGAAATTAAAACAAGAAAAACTAATGGAAATCAAAAATTTGAAAATACACACTAGGAACAACCCTAGAGATAACATCTGGCTCCGTCTAGGGACAAAGTTTCTTTCAGAGACTTTGAGAACTTGCTGACCAGTGCTTTATTCATTGGGCTGGAGTCTTATTTGCAATCAATGATATATACAATGACTATATATAGTGACACTTTATCTTTCATTCTGTGTAAAAAGGTTTCAAGAAACGTCCATTGACTGGACCCATAATCTCTTCACCTCTCAAATTTTGCAAGACAAAGGTATTATTTCCCAGGATCTTCATGATTGAAAAAGGTCCTATCCACAAATTATCAAATTTCCAGTGCTTACCTTTTTCATCTTTTCTGGCATCCCATCTAAGCACCAAATCACCAACTATGAACAAATATTTTTTAACCCTTTTATCAAAACTGTCTTTCATCCTTTTTTGATGTTTCTCAGCTATATCCTTGATGGCTTCTCTTTCTTGCTGCAACTGCACTATTTGAAACATTCTCCTCCTGATATCATTTGGCTCTTCTTCAATTTCCTGCACAAACTTCATGACTGGATTGACTAAATGGACAGGAAAAATAGCATCAGTCCCATAAACCAATTGGAAAGGGGATGTCCCAGTTGATTTTTTAGTTGTTACCCTATCAGCCCATAGAGAAAACTTCAGCTTGCTGTCCCAACTTTGTTTATTTTCAAACAGCATTTTCTTGATGCTTCTTACAATGTTTTTGTTCCTGGATTCTGCTAATCGATTTCCTTGTGGATAGTATGGTGTGGATTGCTTAAGATTAATGTTATTTTCTTGACAAAAATTTACCATCTTTTTTGACTTGAAGGTAGGGGCATTGTCAGTGAGTAATTTTCTAGGGCATCCAAACCTACTCAGAATGTTTTCTTGGAGGAAAGTAATTATTACCTGTTCTGTTGCTCTCCTTGTTGGAATTGCTTCTACCCATTTTGTGAAGAAATCGGTAGCAGTCAAGATCCATTTATGCTGTCCACTAGATGGAGGATGAATTTCACCAATGAAGTCTAGTCCCCACTATTGAAATGGACCATTCACAGAAATAGGCTTTAATGGTAGGGATTTAAGCTTTTGCTTACCTGCAAATTTCTGACACTCAACACATGATCTCACCTGCTGAAATACATCTGAGAACAGGGTAGGCCAGTAATAGCCTGCTCTTAAGATTTTGAAGGAAATTGCTTTCCAATATTTGTGTCCTCCACACACTCCACTATGCAACTCTGCAATTACAACATCAATTTCATATTTCTCCAAGCATTTCAACAGTATACCTCCCGGGTCCTTCCAATACAATATCTGATCTCTCAGAACATACTTCATTGCTTTGAGTTTCAAATATCTGCATTCACTTCTGTTCAATTCCAAAGGACACTGTAAATACAAAAGAAAATACACTACATCCTTATACCAATTAGATTCAGCATACCTGTTATAAATCTGCTCCTTATTGTGCTCTGTACTCAGAATCTATGCTGACTGTTCTGCCATGATGTGAAGGTTCAAAACCTGACAATTTGACTCTGTGAGAAGCTTAGCCAACCCTTGTCCTTTTACCAATTTTGTTGGCTTAATTTCTATGTCATATTCCATGACTTTGGCTATCCATCTGCCCCTCTTTCCTTCGTTGTCAGGCTGTGCCAGAATTTCCTTAACTGGTGTGTTTGGGACATAAGCCACAACCTTATAATGTAAAACATATATTCTAAAGAATTTTAAATCTTTAACTAAGGCATAGGCCTGTTTTTCCATTATGTTATACTTCAGCTCAGAATCCCTTAATGTTTTGCTGAAGAATGATATGGGCTGTTCCAAATTATCAGAATTCTTTTGTAACAATACAGCAGCAATAGTATCCTCTGATGCAAAAGAAAATATGGCAAAATCTTTTGTGTAATCAGGAGCCATCAAGACAGGAGCTTCTATAAATGCTTGTTTTATGTTTTCAAATGCCTGTTTAGCTTGTTTAGACCATTTAACCTCGCTATCCTTTTTAAGCATTTGAGTGATATGCTTTATTATCTCTGCAAAATTTGGAATAAACCACCTCAAGAAGTTGATTTTTCCAACAAAGGACTGAATTTCTTTTTTGTTTCTGGGGATGCTGATTTTGATAATAGCCTTGACTCTCTCTGGATCTATCTTTATTCCCTCAGCAGAGACAATATGGCCTAACAGTTTGCCTTCTGTCAGAGCAAAATGAGATCTTTTAGGATTGAGTGATAGACCAAACTTCCTGCATTTGACAAAAAATTGTCTCAAGTGTTTAAGATGCTCTTCATTGGATTTAGAAAACACTGTAATATCATCCTGGTATATCACTACAAATTTTTCATTTTCGCCCACAAAAGCTATATCCATAGCTCTCTGAAAAGTGGCACCTGCATTCATGAGCCCAAAAGGCATTTTATCATACATAAAGGTTCCCCATGGCATGGTGAAGGCTGTTTTCTCTCTGTCTTCTGGCTGAACTGCAATTTGGTTATAACCAGAAAATCCATCAATCATTGAAATCCTGTGTGCACCCACTACCATATGTAAAATCTAATCTATATTTGGCAATGAATAATTATCTTTGAGGCAAGATTTGTTTAGGTTACGGAAGTCTACACATAATCTTATCTCTCCATTTTTCTTCCGTACAGGGACTAAATTAGCCACCCAAGATGAATATCTTAATGGCACAATGATTTTTGCATCTAACAGTTTTTTAACCTCTTTTTCAATCACTGGCAGCAATGCTGGATTTAACCTTCTAAGCTTCTGTATGAAAGGCTTAGTATTTGGTTTCAAAGGGATCTTGTGCTGAATTATGCTAGTATCATATGTTTTCAAATCCTGATATGACCAAGCAAAAATGTCTTTATATTCCTTCAGCAAAGCTAAATATTTTCTTCTTTCATCATCTGACAACAATTTTGATAATTTTATCATTTGAGGATGCTTTTCAGAACCAATGTAATACTCCATAACATTTTCTTCGGTAGTCTGTAGGGTAGGTTTTATCAGTGTATCATCTTTGGAAAACAATCTCTCTAAAGGAACAAGTCCTTTAGGAATATAGTTCCCTTTTAACTCTACAATTTTATGATCAGCAATTGAATTATTTATGCAGGGTTCATTTTCTTCATTTTCTTCCCATTCTAAATCCTGCTCAGGCTCAATAGTGTCATCTGAAAACTCACCTACCAATTCCAGAAACTCTTTAATTTCCTGATCATCATTAAAAACCTTCCAGTGTTTAATATTGTCTGGGACAACAGGTCTGTACCTAACATCAATTGGATATTTCAGATGAGTAACCTTTGGCACTTTGAAATAGGCTGCTGCTAAGGCTAAGGAATCAGATGTTTCATTATACTCTCTTGGGACAAAAGTGATATTAAAGGCTATGAAATAATTTTCCATTAGATCCCAAACCTCATTTCTATAAACTTTCAACAACTGCTGGTTTACCTGGTACACCTTTTTTACTTGCTGAATTATTAATTCGGAGTCGCCAAACACAGCAAGCTCCTTAATGCCCAAGTCTTTTGCTGCCCTTAATCCAAGGATCAGAGCCTCATATTCAGCAGTATTGTTTATTGTTTTAAATTCCAATTTGAACATAAGGGAAATAGCCTCACCTCCAGGTGAAATCAATAACACTCCTGCACTTGCCCCTTCCTTACTTAATGCACCATCGAAATACATTTGCCACAAGCCATCAGGTTCCTCTCTCTTTACCTGAATTGGAATATATTTTTCTACCTTTAAAACACCTTCAGATTCATCATTCAATTGCAACATACAAGAACCCAAGTTTTCATCAATTGAATAAATAGGGTGATTATTTGGGTGTTTGCTGTCACTTACCAAGTATGCCATTTGCACTTCCCTGTACAGTCTTCTGAATTCACCCCCAAAAACTGGAATTGTAGCATACGAGAGATCCATCTGCAGAGTTCCTCCCACCTTTTTGGCCCAAGATCTAGATAACAACATGCCAAACTTAGGAGAAATATCTGCAACCACAATATCCATCAATATACTTTTCATGGGTACTTGTGTTAAATTTACAACCAAGTCCTTGATCACTCCAATACATTTTACTGCCCTGGAGTCAAATGCATATAAATCATGGTAAGGATTTGTTACACTCAGTCCTAAAGCTTCCATGACTGATTTGGGCATAAGGTTGTGTGAAGCTCCTGAATCCAGTAAATAGTTATGTAGCAATTGATCGTGTACAGAAAATGTCACATAAAATGGTGGAGGATATTCTGAGTTATCATCTGGTTGATCAAAGGTTTTTGATCCTACAATGATAGTAGGATTTTCATCCTGCAGATTGATTTCATCAGAAGGAATCAGACTAGGATTCACTGCATTGCTAAAGGCTTTAAAGGTTGCCTCCCTGTAAATTTTAGTTTTGATCAGCTCAGTCAAAGGCACAGGAATCTTGACTTTGTTAATTTCATGTTCAAAATTAAAGCCACCAATAGACTTATTACTCTCCTCTGGATTCAGATCTTCATCCTTTCTTTGTTTTAGAGTTTGGTTTTGGTTTACAGGCGGATTTTGTTTCAAAGAAGAAGCTTTCACCAGCTTCTTGGTTTGTGCTGCAGGTGTCACACCTGACCTCAAGCCATATGATTTTTGTGGCAACTGCTGACATACCTCTGGCATGGACATTTGATAAGCATCTTCTTCATACTGCTGTAATTCCATGGCATACTGATAATCAGCTCGAGTTACAAAATGTGAAGGAGCATCATCATCAAACTGACCAATATCCTGTTCTTCATCTTCCAGTTCATCTAAGTCACCTTCATCAAATTCATATGATTCATCCCCTCGGAGATTATTGTTTTGAAAAGGGGGTTGAATTTTTTGTTCTTCGTTTTCTTGTCTTTCCCTTTGTATATCATTATTTCTTCTTTCTCTTGGGAAAAATCTAGGAGCAAAAGGTCTTTTGAATTGATTCAGATTTCTTTCATTTTCAGGGAAGGTCCTATTTTGATTTCTATTTCTACCTCCCACTTCTAATCTGTCAATTTTATCAGACAAATGTTTTAGAAGTTTACCCATTTCATCAATTCTGCCATCTGATGACCTTCCTACTTGCTTGGATGTACTGACTGCTTTCTTCCCCTTTCTGTCTATACTATGGTGTTCTGTTTCATCCTTTAATCTGTTAGAAGCCAAAATGTTTGATTCAACCTCTAACGCTACATTTTGCATGTTTTGCAGTGAATCTGATTTTCTTTCCCTTAATAACAAGGAGAATTCAGAATTGAATGAGTTTGCATAAGACAACATTGCTGATGTCTCAGTTGGTTTTATTTGAGCTGGGATCTTGCTATATACCTTGTTAAACATTTTGGTAAATTCTCCAACAGTTTCATCCTTTTTTCTCCTTAAAGACTCAAACTCTGTTTGATAATACATGAAATCTTTTGTGTCCCCCCAGTGTTTTATAAATACTTCTTGTAAAGCATCAATACCATCTATGGAATTTGCTGGTAAATTCCAGAACCATGTTCTAACCTCACCATCAAGACTTTGGACAAATAATCTCATCCAAACAATAGTATGTTCATAATTTTGATTATCTATAAAGGCTATAAACATATCCCAATGTTGTTCTGCAGTAACATCTCCTTGGGCATCAAACCTTGGCATATATTTCTAATAATCTCCTCCTGGGAGAGCATTAAGGGTTGAGTCAAAACAAGGGGGGCATATCTGGCTGCTATCACAGTAGCCATTCGATTTGGTGGTGGCTGGGCCATTTGAGGGTTTGTATTCAATTGAACACCACTTGACTGTTGGGATGAAGAGGACAAAGTATTGGGACTTGGTTGGTTTACTGGGACAGTCCTAAGCAGATGGGAATGGATTGAAGGAGTTTTTAATGCTTCAAGCTTAACTTGTTCTGGTATTAAGGGATTTGTAAAGACCTGCAAATTTTCAACTTTCAGCGAGGTAAATAACAAATCTAATTCCTCACGCTCTTTTTCTAACTGTGGATTTAGAGAAAAACTTGGAAAGGATGCAGATTCAGGAATTTCTAAAGCTTCTAGTAGTTTAAATTTCTTTGATGAAGTAGCAACCAGATTTCTCCTAGTCTCCCTTAATAATTCTTCCGGATCTGAGACTCCTGGATTTAGAGGAGATGAGGGATTTCCTCGAGTCCCTATCTTCCTTGAAGCCACTGTAACTGCTCAAAAGGTGATTTGAATGTAGTCTATATCAGGTTTTGCTGATTCTGTTCACCCTACCAAAATCAGTTTCAAAATGTCGATCACCCAGGGACGATTCTTTCCTTTATCCGTCCCCGGCAATTGCGCCAGAAGATTTTATCCCTAAAGTTGGACCTAGACTACAGGATCCAAGCTTAAGGAAATCTTTGATTGAAAGAGTTCAATCAGATGAAATCAAATCAAAAATAGAGGCTGGTATCAAACCAAGGCAAATAGCAATTTACAGATACTAGGCTAATGCCACTTGTTTGTACAGTTTACACAACTTTAAGTATGAGAGCAAAATATCACATACAATTTACAATATACATAACAGGTATATGGCACAGATAGGTACACAGAAGTATTCATCAGGGTATCAAAGTGTTCAAGCAATGGTTGGTACGAATTAGAGCTACAGGGAAATGAAACCAATTCTGTATAACATAAAAGTAATGACAAAGTCCAACATCAAGGTTTTATGATCCTACATATGAAGTGAAACTATTACTGTTTATATAAAGGAAAGATAAATGTCAACTTATAACAAGAATCATGCATTGGAATGTGAGTGACCAAGTACACAAAAAATTTATCAAAGAGACAGTTCATACAGTACAGAAACAAATCAACATCAAATTTATTCAAAGCTAAAACCTGTGTTGAAGTTGCAAACATTTCATGACATACAGAGGTATTTACACATGCTCCAACATATCTCCCCAAAACAGCCAACCCCTTCTCACTAGTTCGAGAGCTGTTTTTATACCAAAAAGATTCTATCTAGAACTAACAATAGATCCTATAAGTTTGGGTCGACTTCCTTCAAAAGTGGGAAGTCAATCCCTTACAAAATTCTTTTACACTACATGTGTCCTACAGATGTCACATATAATTTTATGAGTTTGAAATAAAACAACTTTAAAACATCTACAAGCTTCTAGAAGCTTCAGCTAAAGTAGCCAAATCATTAAGCACCTGGGAGTGCCTCTGAAGTCTAGCCAACTCCATATCTTTATCATTCTCCTTTTCCTGGGCTTTGAAATTCTCAAGCTGTTGCTGCATAGCTCGTTTCTCTTTAAGGATATTTCTGGAAACCATCAACAGTTTTTGAAACTCTGCCTCCTTTTCTTCCATATCCTCCCTTAACCTCTTGTTTTCCACCAATAGCTTTTCATTGATCTCCTGCAAGTATCTGGTTTGTTCCTTGTATGTTTGAAGGGACTTTTGACATTGAACAAGCTCTAGAGTAACATCTATATCTTCTTCTCTCATATAATCTTTTTCTTCTAGCAGATTTCTTGGTTTTGAACCTTCATTAAGCCTGTTTGGTTCATCTGTGCAAAATATTTCTTGTATGGCACCTGCCACTCCTTGCATGTCGATGAATTCCTCCATATTCTCAGAATATTTATCTTCTACTGTGTTTATTGTTCCTTCACTGGCTGCGTCTTCTATAATCACAACCTCTCTAGCACCTTCCTGTGCTATTCTTTCTTCTGTCTGCAGTTTCTCCTTTAATCTAGTTCTTGGTTTATCCTCTTTGAATAGCTGTTTGCACATTGTCTTTTTAGACGTTATACTTTTAAATATATCACTAAGCTTTTCTGTACCTTCTCGTATGCAGGGTGTTTCAGGATCAACACTGCTCTGTACAGCTTTATTAACATCATTTATTTCTTCATTTTTATCTTTCTGATTTGCATCTGCAGGGTTTTCTATTTGCTGGCTGGCCTCATCAACCATTTTCTTACCCTTTTCTCTAGGGTTTTCATTAAAACCTAGCTCTTCCAACAAATCACTCCATCACCTTTCTTCCTTGTCCAGCTGGGCTAATATCAACAGCTTAATTAATCCTTGATGATAAATTGATCTAGGTGTATGTGATGGGTGTTTTTGTACCTTAGAAATCATCTTTTGAAGGCTCTTGAGTAGGTAAAAAGGAACGTTTAGTTGTGTAACACCTTGAATATGCAGTAAAAGCTTCAAATGACATTTTAAGATTCGGTCATACCTTCCATCGTAGGTAATATAATTCTGGACAACTTCTAATGGCACTCTCCACGATGGCTTCATCCTACTGACGTGAACACCATTCTTCCAATCAAGTTTTTCATTACCCAGAATCAAAAACTCACTGAAATCCTCTTTGAATTCTTTTTGTTTGAACCATCTCTCACCTTCTGCTGGCACATTGATAGCTTCAGCAATAGACTGTTCATTAACTCTCACAGTTAAGCTCTCTAACTGGACTCTGTCATCATCATAATTCTCAATGAAAGCCATTGTCAATCTGGAATGATATCCCTGTAATTTGTCACAGAAGTTAAACCAACCTGATCTCTGTATCAACCTAGCAGACCTTGGGAATTGTTTAATCCACTCTGTATTACTGGGTTCCAATTTGCATATGAGACCTCCAGGTCTTTTCTTTACCACCGGTTCTAGTTCTTCCTCTTCAATCTCCTTTGACATTTTGAAACCCTACAAGGATTTCAACTTAACTGTGAAGAGCAATAATACTCTATGTCTCAAACCAAAACAGAGATAGCCTGCTGCATACAACTCTGTACTAACACCTGGGATGTGAATACATCTCTTCTTGTACTGGAGGTCAAACTTTATAAACTAACAGAGTGATAATTCTGATGAAGTTTAAATTAAACTAATAGTAAGTCTTAACCCTGAAGACCCTTTCAAACCTTGAAAATATCCACACAGTGTTATCATGAACAGAGCATTTCATATTATGGCTGAATGCTGAAACAAACGGTGTTGAAACTAAAAATGCAGGTAGGAAATTACACGCTCTAGGGTTTTGCAAAGCAACCCTGTTTTTCTGAATATTCACAAAATATTACTCTTAACCAGGAAAACTCTGTCAGTCAACAAGCCCTCAAACTGTATATCCCGCACAGGAAATGTTAAACTGCTGTATAATCTTCACGCTGTATAGCAAACCCAGAATTGCTGAAAATGCAAGGAAACAAATGCATATACTTCAATCCTAACCCTGCAAACCCTAGGGTTCGAACATAAACCCAGATTTACTGAACATGGTATAACACAGCTCGTGAAGATGAACATTGAATGAAACCAGCGTTTGCATACTCCCTTTCAGCAGACAAATGAAACACAATTTGGGGGAAAACGAATATTTAGCTGTTTCTGCCACGATGACCATCTGCATTCATTATATGAACGGTCTCCTTTGTGAAAAGACACCACCTGTGTTCCTTCATTATTGCTACCGTATTGACTCATCATTCATGGTAAAGAACATAAAGACATATAAAATGCCAAATGCTCATGCTCAAAACATATATCCAAGATTA
Source organism: Pseudotsuga menziesii (assembly GCA_001517045.1). Classification (NCBI taxonomy): domain Eukaryota; kingdom Viridiplantae; phylum Streptophyta; class Pinopsida; order Pinales; family Pinaceae; genus Pseudotsuga; species Pseudotsuga menziesii. The sequence continues at coordinate 14,069 of LPNX010355355.1, read as the reverse complement.
TGATAAAGGCTTATGTTCATCAAATATTTCATGACATAAGTCATAAACCTTTCAAAAACAAACCATATGTATATTATACCATCAAAACTCAATATGTTGCACGCTCTCACAATGCTGCCAGTTTGGGAAGATGCTGCCAGTTTGTAAAAATTAAGCTTGTAATACATAATCCTTTGCACATACATAGGTTTTTAGCTGATGAATGGAACTCTTAATGATTTATGGTAACTAAGGGAAAGATAAGGGAAAAAAATCAATCATACAACATAAAAGAAAATGAAATTAAAACAAGAAAAACCAATGGAAATCAAAAATTTGAAAATACACACTAGGAACAACCCTAGAGATAACACTATGATTGGATGGATAAGGTTGAAAATTAATCTAGTTTCCTTGCTGTGATCGGTGAATTACAATATGATTGACATCATTTCCTTCACCATCTAGTCGACTCTATACACCTAACTCTCCATCCGGTAGTCTTCAATCTTCTTGAATAATATCCTACACTCGGGCACTTTGGTTAGGATTTAATGGTGAATGAGGTGTAATAGGGTAGGGTATATCCACTTGGAGAGATATACCATGCTCTATCAACAAGTATTCATCCATTGGGGATAATTCTTCATCAATGCCCTCTTACTCTCGGTCATGACGTGACTCTGGTGGATTCTCTTCTTGTTTTGTCACTCTATTCGTCATTATTCCTTCTTCGCACACATCATCCTACTCTCTAATATCTTCCTTTTTTTTCTCCTCTTCTCTCGTTCTATCACTACTATGTAGAGGGGGTTATTAAGACAATAATTGAGACAATATTTTTGTAAATTAAAATATTGTTTCAACTGAAGACAAAAACAAAATTGTGTTTTGTCTTAAATATTATCTTTAAGCAGGTGTCTTAATCTATTGTCTTAAACTATTGTATTAAATTTAAGACAATAAAATTTGTCTTCAATTTAAGACAATAGTTTAAGACACCTGCTTAAAGACAATTGTTAATTCAATACATAATTTTGTTTTTGTCTTAAGTTGAGACATTTTACAAAAATATTTTCTCAATACCCCATCAATGTACAATGTAATAGTGATTAAATGCAAATATTTATGATAGGGAATAGTTTAATCGAACCACCAACCTTTTGCATTATATAATCTAACTGCTCTACCATTGAGCTAGAACCCTTCAATACAAGAAGGATGTTTTATATAAGACATTTTTTAAGAATTAAGCATAAGAGTCCTGAAATACTCATTGTATGTCACTCATTCATCTATAGTTATCATGTATTTAGAAAAAAAGACAAGAATACTGAAATACTCACTGTATTTCACTCATTCATATCATGAAGTCTTCCCAGGAGGCCTTATAACATGAGGTCTTTGGATGGAATTCCATTAGACGTGATTAGACCTTACCTTGCTTTATCGCCCAACCTCCCTCCCATAAATAAATTATATGTTTTAACACCATGAAGGATTCCAAGTTCCCAGTTTAAAGTTCATGGATCTATCAGGTTATCTCACTTGCACTTTGCTTTATCCAAATAGCCGATTTCCCAAACGGTTGTTCCTTCCAATAAATCTAGGTGGGAGGAAGAAACTGGGGGTGTTTTTAGTGAATCCAAAAATATTCACCAAACGGGGTGAAACCCACTCACTATTCATATGCTGAGGCACATTTTAAGAAAAAAAGATTTGGTGTGGACGAGGTCATAGACATATTCTCCATCTGGGTTGTAAAACTCAAATTATAAGTGACTCAATTCATAGTTCACAAAACACCACATTAGAAACCCACAACACTTTCCTACTCCCATGGCAATCCCCTGCAATTTCAAGCTTCAACTCATTGAAAATGCT
>LPNX010355355.1:0-11924 GCA_001517045.1 Pseudotsuga menziesii | reverse complement strand
TTTGTAGTGGATATGCACATAAAGGTCTCCAATGCTCCAATACTAACTCTTAATCCATGTTATCCTTCAAGTACACTATGTCCCCATGAAAAATTCCCTATCCAAGCATCCACAAATCAAGCACAAATCTCCATGCAAGCAACAAAGTGGCCCATGCTACCTAGGATTGAATTCCCTCCTCCTAGATCCCGAATTCTCCTCCACCAAATGGGTTTTCCTCTTGCGTAATAAAATAACCCATCTATGTGACCTCATCAAGAATGTCACCATGGAAAATATGTGTCCAACCTCCAAAGGAGGTGCACCACATAAGCATCAAATTAAGCTCTAGCACTCCATAAGTATGTATAATATCCTGAATTTTTGAGATAACACTTATGGGAATAAACCCCATTACTTATGATGTTGCTTTGATGTTTTATTTTGTATATTTGAAACAACACCCCACTACACATGACAATGATGATATGTTTGATATTTTTGGCATAAGCCAATTGCATAGGTTTTATGTATATGATTTCATGTGATAGGCATGGACCCTGAAGCACATAATTGATGAGATGTTTGTGTTGAGTGCAATATTTGAGGAACATTAGTATTTGATGTTTTTTGTTGAGTGAGAAGCTCTAGAACACATGAGTATTCAATGTTTTTGTTGAGCGAGAGGCTCTGAAGCACATGAGTAATTTTATGTTTGTGTTGAGTGAGAGGGTTTGGGCACATGAGTATTTTAATGTTTGTGCTGAGAAAGAGAATCAGGAGCACATGAGTTATGAAACCTTTTTCTAGAGCAGGAAGCCTTGAAGCACGTGAAAATATAAGAATTGGAACTATTGGGCATAATTTCTAAAGCATTCCAAGTTGATGTTGAGCATAAGATCCAGAACATTGGATCCTTAGCCATTGTATCCCTAAGTGTATCCTACAAATACATCCTAGCATTACTGCTAAGTGAGGAGCGCCAAAATTGCACTAAGTTTGTAACTCCTTGTTTCTTACCGTTGAGTATGGGATCTAGATAAATGCTAGGAGTTACTAAAAATTTAATATGTTGAGTGAAAACGACTATGATAAAACATTGATTGCATCTTACTTATTTTTAAGTGCTTAAATGAAATTTCTAATTTCTATATCTCATCAAGTACTTAATAACTACCATGTTAAACAAGGTATTCCAACATGCAAGGAGGTTTATAATTTCCTAACGTAGTTGTCCTAACCCCTACCTGAAGGCTGTAATAAAGAAGTGACTATAAGCTAAAAGGAAAGTGTCAGGGATCATGCTATATGATACCTAAAGTTAAAATGTTAACAAATATATATAGAAATATATATTTTTATACTTAATATGTATAAAAAATTAAGTGCAAGAGATAATACTAGTAACTATGAATAATAATGAAAGGATCTATATATTATTATTATTACTAATGTTAATTAAATATTAAATAGCTACAAGATTAAAAGTAGGAAATAGTCAAGAAAATACTAAGTTAAATTTAAATAAATATTAAAATTACCTAAACTAAGTAAGAAGGGTTATTTCAAGAAAACAAATGATTCTTGATTTAACTACCCCTTTTCCTAAAACGTATGTCTATAAAGACCCAAGCCAAAGAGAGGCTTGGGGATCTTGGGATTATTCCATGATTCTACCTTGTTATTATCAACATAGTTCTTGGAGAGTACTTTTCCCAACTTAAAAAGAAAACTTATACAGAACCTAATATCCCAGATAGGGAAGCCTTATATTAGGACCTCTAATCTACTTGCATGTTGGAACTAGCTCGGGGTTATCCATATTGTTACCAGGAACAATTTTAGGTCATGGTTGGGTGAAACGTGGTAGTTCCCAAGTTATTCGGTTATCTGCACTATGTCCTTGTTAATGTTGCGTGTTTGAGTGTACAGGGTTTCCAACCATTAGAATAGCTTCAACTTATAGGTATGAGGTTTCTTGACCTTCCTTATAAATAACATAGGTTTTCTTATTAAATAAAGGGATTAAATTCTAGAAGGATAAATAGTATATGTCTGTTATAGCTAGGTTATTTTTCTTACTTAAACATCATTTTATATTTAGGGAAATATCAATATTATTAATGTTTGTAGTGATATACTGTCACCTATAATTTTATACATTTTCAAAACCATAGGAGAAGTTGGCCTCTGTTATTTCTGCATTATTCTTTCATCATTTACATGTTAAATGTAGTCTTCTATAAAGAGCATGTTTTGTTTAAACAAATTTTAGATTATTTAAGTTAGCTAGATTTCCTTGTTGTTGTTCAACTTAAATAAAAGATTAAATTAGAGTTTTATATGCACATAAACCAAATTAAAATTTAATATTAAACCTTCAACAAAAGAACTAATTAAAATTCACAAAAACTAAATTATCATCATTAAAATCCAACCCTACATCTTTCTGTACTAGGAAATTTCATACTCCCAATAGGCTCATTATTTTCAACCAGCGAAATTATTCGATATAGTTTTAACATAAATGACATAAACAAAATTAACATAGTTAAACCATAAACCTAAAAATAACATAACGATGATAATTATCAAACAAACCCCAAACAATAATTTCCAGTATATAATCCTCTGCATAACATGCCAACCATCGAGACCTGTTAAGGTATGGCCGTAGTCCTAACTATTATATCAAATATCTCTATTATTTACTACCAAACTAAGAATCGATTCTATACATAATACAAACCAAATTTTAAACAATGTATCCATTTAAAGGAGCAAGGATCAAATCAGGTTGGCATCTATTCCAAAACAAAACACACACATGTTGTATTGAAATACCAATCCATGCATTCGACAATTTAGGATTGAATCTTGTAGGCTCACATTACTTACCACATGAAGACTAAATCAAACAATTACCCAAGAATCGAACCCTGTAGGGACTGATTTTAAAACATCAAATATAAACTATGCTAACAGAACTAAATACACATATTAATATCCATCAAACTATACCCAAGTTGCATATTTGCATGAGGGTTGACTTGTAGCTATCAAAGCTCAACTATAAACCCCACCTTAAAATCCATAATTGAAATCATTACTCTGTCATAGTTCTGCATTAAATAAAACAAAAAAATATACATGTCGGGCTTCCATATTAAGGCTCATGGCCGAGAGGTATAACCCAAACCATTTTAAATGCCAAAAGAATTCATTTAAACCCTACTGTCAATGTTGTTATAGCCACGACATTTAAAAAATTATACAACTCTATGCCAAGCTAAGGGTGGTAGCTAATAAACCCCATGCTTGTTAAATAAACCATATATCTCACAATAATAAACATTTAAAAGTAAAATACACACAACCACGCTTCGACAAAGTGCCATTGCAAGCAATGGAATTGCCATAGATTAACACATCATTTAAAATGAAAATGCAAAGTTCTCCATTAAATTATCAAATGATACTATTAATATACCAAAACCAAAAAATGATTATAGAGCCGAGTCTTTGTTTGGACATGCATGGCTCAAAGTCTCCACACTTAAACCGACATTGAAATAACATTTACAATGCATCCCTGAATTCCCATTATCGCAATGGACCCATATAGTCGAACCCATAATATTTGCAACAATAAACCTTTCAACAGAGAGCTCAAAGCTCTGCTAAATAATTACACGCCGAGGTAAAAGGCCTAAGCTATCACAGGTATTACCCTTGGTAGGGTATCGTAGACATACCTGTTAAAAACCAACAAGCTGAGAATGGAAGCCTCCCTGTCACCTGCATTTCGAAATAGAGAAACATCATAAGTGTGCTAAAACCTGAACCTAAAGAAAACAATAATATAATGCTTCAAAACCAGACAGAGAACATACCTTCCAACGTAGAATGAGCTTGTTTCTCCATGCTGTGATAAATCTTGAGAGCCAAACCATGCAAAAAACCAACAAAGGAGTCAAATGAATCCAAAACAATGCTAGACTTGAAGGTATCATTTCCCCCCCATGCCAAGGAGTCTTAATTGTGCCACCTTGCCTCCCACCATTGACATGATTCAATACCCACACCCATATAGTTCGAAACCCAACATTTGTGATTTTGTAGTAAACCTCCATCAAAACCCTTGTTGGCACAGCTAATCCATAGTTTCATGGCATATGGATTATGCCATGAAGGGTCTTCCACATAAACCATAGTATTTACAAAATTTAATATAAGATTTTTCAAGTATTATAGTTGAAGCCTATAACCTTTGGCTTTACAAAAATGTTATAAATACACAGAGATGGGATAAACATTATCATAGTCTCAATCAACAATAATAATGTCAACCATAAAGATTCATTTCTTACAACCCCAAATCTGCGTAAACAATAGCAGTAGCAATAGTTAGGCCAAGACTTTAGTCCTTTTGTCTTCGATAGGCATAGGATAGTGTGGCATGGGTAGCATGTTGTAGGATGTCACACTTAGCTATCATAGATAGATTTCGCCATCTAATGAACCTACAAAAAAAAAAAGTTTGCATTAGTTCAAACGTGAATTAAGTAAACTCCATAACAACAAGTAGAACCATTTACCTCTCCAAGTGGTCCCATAAGGGATACAAATCCCGCCACTCCACTCCTTGACAGTTAAAGGAAATTCAAAACTTTTCGTAAATAATGAACAAAACATATAACCAGGAAGTAAAATACAACTGAATGAGCATACACACATGTATGATAAATAGTAATAACTAGTAGAGTAATCATTTAAACCAGTTGAATTAAAATAAACATAGTGCATAATTACATCAGCAGATTCATAGGGAAACACATAGAAAGGTAAAGACAATTTATGACACTATGAATTAGTAAACAATAACTACATATTCTATAGAAGATGAATTAATGTCTAGAATAGGTAGTATTTAACTAGGCAACAAAAAAAAATGAATTTTGGTGACATTACAAATGGTATCAAAGCCCAGCTTCAACACTAAGAGACCTAATGGGTGTTCCAAACATTCATTTGAGAAAATAAATTATAATTTTCAAATTTTGTAACTAACACAATTTTTTTTGTTATTAAACTTTTAAATTGTAGGATTCAAAGAACAATTCAAATCATGAACATGGATTGAGACATCAACCGACAAGGAACATTGAATACCCCCACGCGAAAAGAAGAACTGGTGGTTGAATTAAATTATGATATACTGAAAACCATACAAAGAATTCAAGCAGACTTACAAATTTTAAAGTTTGAGAATATGAATGAAATAAAATAACAGAAAGAAATTAATGAAGATTTGTTGCGGAACATGACGAGAAGAAGCCCGTAGGGAAAAACCACTCATTCAACCAACAAGTTCAAGAAAGAATTCCATCATAAACGGGCCAGCAACCCAAATGAAGAAGGGAAACAAGAACACACCCATGAACCTCCAGAAAGAGATTATCAGTATTTCTAGTGATAATTCTTGTTGAAAGAAATAGAGGAATGATGACAATTTCCAAGGAGTGTTCAGAAAGTTAATATCCGCAACCTATGAATGGGAGATGAACACCAAGGAACAAGCTGAGGAATGGCTTGTCATTATGAGTAAATACTTACGCTCATACACAACTATTCACCTGAGATGAAATCCCATCTAGACATCTATAATTTAAATGGAAAATTAGCTATATGGTGGAGAGACCTAAAGCATAGCAAGAAATATGAGGCAAAAGAAATTCAATAGAGTAAGTTTCACATAATTTTTCAAGAAAAATACACGTCATAAAGATTCTTCGACAGAAAGGTGAAAGAGTTTCACGATTTAAGGATGGGTTCCATGACTATGGATGATTTTATTAACATATTTTTTGATCCATTACATTATCTACCATACAGAAAGGACGAGAAAGTGAAATACAACAATTTTTAGGATGTCTTCCTCCCTACTTTTGGGAGAGGATTGAATTTCACATGCCTAAGACATTAGAGATTGTTACGGAGAAACATTCCTATGGCTTGGGGTGTACCACAATAGATAGAGTAACTACAGAAATCAATCCCTTCCCAATATGAAATAGAAATAAAACATATAAAACTAAAGGATCTCGAAACATACCTTATTCTGGATGGTTCAGTGTAGATCCCCATTGAGCTTTTCCAATCTCACTTGTGTTAACAATTTGCTCTCTCAACAATTAGCAAACAAGACAAGCATGCTATATAATGGTGTTAGACCTACTCTAGCATATATAATCAATAAAAGCATCCATGGATTCAATATTCATTTAAATGCACATCATTGGATAGGAAAAGATATTTCCATTAAAATAAATTAGAGATTACAAGAATGACAACCTCTGTCAACACATCTGCGAACCGAAGAAACTGAGTGCTCCACTTGGGACTCCACCACTTCAATCCTCCATATCTCAATAGCAAGATCACAAACAAAGGAAATATTGGGAAGAACAACAAGTGCTCCAAGGGATAAAGGGATGCAAACTCAAGTATAAGAAAGCTACAGCAACAATGGACTATAGTTTTCTTGCTCTTCAATTCCTCTCCTTTCAATGTATCCAAAGGGTTCCGTATATAGTGCTTCAATGTGGTAATGGAAGGTCAAATCTGAGCAATATCAAGGCATATGGAAGGCCAAGAGACAAGTGACTCAGATCCACATCAAGGAACACTCCAAAAATCTTTGGCATTTTGCACACATCTCGATGTATGCAGGTTTAAGGGTTATATCCGCGTGTATACGTGAGAATGGGTTTAAAAGTCCCATATATAAAATAACAGGTGTTTTCAGGGATGATATTGGCAACATCAAAGGTAAAAAAATAGTCCATGGGGTACAAAGAGTTTGCAGAGGGACAAGAAAGGCCATAAATATGTGATCTACCATGTGTGGTAAAATCAGCAGTAACAGATTCCACCTAAATACATTATAAGTCCATCCCAGAAGTGGAGTGATGAAGAACCAAGTGGAAGAACTAGCCATCCAACAATATAGTACAAATATCTCTGCATATGACTGCAAGTACATACAACATTCCCAAATACATAAGAGTACAATGGCCATGAATAGGCATGATACAAAATATGACATTTGTGATCATCTCCATGTACAATATACATACATCATAATATCCTTGATGAATATATACAAAGGATCATGGTCTCCATGAAATCTGAAGATATACAATGGATCAAGATCTCCATTATGGCTAAAGATATCTAACATACACTCGAATCAAGTCACAAGAGCTGAAAGATGAAGATATACAATGGATCAAGATCTCCATAATGGCTAAAGATATCTGACATACACTCGAATCAAGTCACAAGAGCTGAAATCTCATGAACATTGGCACGATCAAGGAGGTGGCATAAATGAAATGCCACCAATCTGGAAAGTATTCTACACAAACCAATATGAGTAGATGTCCTACTATGTGAATAGAGGTGTCGAGGTCGAACATAGTAGTCCATCATTTGATTACCGATCATTGATGTATACCATTAATAGACGTGAGATCACCCATCGATAATGAAAATGAGAATCAAGGTACTAGAGTGCAATGTAACAAGTGTGACTAAATGTGTTGAGGTTGAACACTTGGAGGAATCCATCGATCAGGGGAGATTGATGTATTCCCAAAACTCTCGGTGGTGAGAGAACCTACCACTGGTGACTGTAAGTCTCAAGGAACTCAAATGACTCTAGACTCCTATCCCAAAATAAATAATCTGAAGTTGATGGGATGAAATATGCTGGAAGGAGGGCATTAAGGCATCCCCCATCATCCAACACGAGGTACTCACCAAAGATGTATAATGTGGAAGGACTCGATCATAATGTGCTCGAACCAGGAAAAGTACCGAGAATGGCTGACATGCAAAATCAAGAAAACTGAGGAATGACTAACTCATGTTTCAAATTCCTTTGAACAAGAGCATAAAGGTGAATGGTGACTGAATGTGGGCAGCATAGACTCAATATACAAAACTGGGACATCTTTGTGACATAGGAGGCATCGATAGAGGCTCCACAGGGATTGGAAGCTTAACCCATCGGTGGAGATAAAATCAGAGAAACGAGTACAACTCCTAAATTCAAACTATTAACCCAACCAATGGATGTGATATACAGTGCTCTATTCAAAGGTGACCTGACTCGATTGCTGCCAAAGATAACATCTTTTCTAGTCTGACTTTTTGGTTTTTTGATTTTTTGGACTTTTTCAGATATTTTGAAAAGCTTGAAAAGGAATAAAAGTTCTTTATAGTTACAAATGTAGGATGAGACAAGTGTCAAGGGGAAAACAAACAAGTTCCAAGCAGTGGAACATACCTATGCTCAATACACAGAAACATGTATAGGATAACGACACTCAGGGGAAAGTCCCCTCTCGGTAAAAATAGGGAATCAAGCTGCAATATATATATATATATATAATGGCTCTGCTTGGCTATACATGGGACACGCTTAGGATATATGGCTGATAATCAAAGTCAAGGAAGCCAACATAAGGCTCAATAAGGAAAGAAAAATTCATGATAATGCAATCACAACTTGACATAAGGGAGTCCGGGGGAAAATGATAGCAAAAAGATCAATAAGAGTGTGAGGCTCTTACACAAATTCATGGCGATACTATACAAAGGACTCTCACACACTAAAGAAAAAAAGTTGGCATGGGCAGCAAATGTAAAATAAGAGCTAACTAGAGTACCATGTATGGTCAAGCTCTACCATTCACATCATGTCACTGCTAAAAGCAACAAGAAGGTTCCGTGACAAGAGAGAATGGGTTCGTACCTAAGGTTATAATGAAATGGTCATAAGGTCATGCAAAGTGGAAATGGATTTGAAACCTAACCTGTATTCCAATTTAGAGATAATACCTGAAATCGGCACGAACGGGTCAAACCTTGCTCAAAACAGACATCTACATCATCAAATTAGTTCAAAATGGTCCAAAATGGTCAGAAAGAGTCAAAACTATAGAAAGTGGATAAAAAATTTCAAAAAAATCTACAAATAGTAAAAAATTTAAAAATTCCATATCATTTGAAATTTTTACCCATTTGAGCTCAAAACTTCCAACATGAATGCCGGGAGCATCGTCCGGCAAAATTCAACACTGTTTGATCTAGGTAACTACTCATGTCCTCCTCTTCCTATTTCATGCAAATTTTTTAAGTTTCCAATGTCCATTTAATTTTTTAGGCCATCCCAAGTTATGCATTTTGGCCCACGTAGGTATCGGGATTTTTTGCACGTATAGGGCTCCCCATACACGGAAAAAACACCCAAACCGACGTACATATGTGGCTATTTTGCAAATAGTCACGTATGAGGGGGTTTCCTTAATTAAGAATATGGAGAGGAGGAAGTGCAGAGCCAAAGGCTCGCACATACAAACTGGAATGGTATCAAACCAATTCAATTAACCAATATCAAATGATTACAATATATAGTGTTCAATCATCAACAAACCAAATCTTAGATCCTACACTCATGGATCTCAAACCTATCTCTTGATCTTAGGAGACACACACAATCCAATCCCAAGCAACATGCCTATAATTTCTACATTATTCCAACATACCCCCTTAATGTAGAAATGGATTTTATATCTAACATAACAGAACATGCCTGCTGGTCTCAGTTTGAGCTAGGCTTACAAATTAACAATTTCATCTTGACCTTTCTTGATGTTAGATAGTGATGCAGATGTAGCTTCTTCCTTGACTTGCTACTCCATATATGTTTCATCTTGACTCTGTTCTGCTTCACAACCCTTTTTACTTTGTTCTTAGACATTTTGAAATTTGACTTCTGATTGTGGTTCTTTGTCCTCAAAGCTTTTGCATATTCTTGAGAAAATTTGTCTTTAATGTTTACAAATGCTTCCAATTCCACATAAATGTGATGCTCCCATTTCTGGATGCAGTCATCAATGTCCTGCTCAATGGACTCTTGCAACTTTAGTTCATAGTAATACTTGATTTCTTCTGGGCTCCACTTCATAAAAATTTCTTCAACTTCAGAATCTTCATCCTCAATATCCATTGACTCAAATTTTGTATCTGTAATGTAATCTGCACACTCAAAAACATTCATTAGAATATCAAAACAATTTTTGCTATTTTCATTTTTCTCTTCTAAGAGAGCTTTCTGATTTTTCTCCTCTTCACCTTCCTTCTCTGCAACAATAAAGTTGTCTTCCACTTGATTTGTGCATGCAAGTCGATCGTTCTTATCACCAAACAACAACTCATCAATAAAATGTTTCTCATGCATCAAGTTTGACCACTCTTCATGAGATAAATTGTCTTTATCAAATCTGACTTCATATGTCTCTCCTTCAAAGAGACCTTCCTCCACAAGGTTTTCATTCTCATTATCACAATAAGCTACATACACACTTTCATCATCAATCATTGAGATTTCAATGCAGTCATTTCGAGTCTTTATTTCAGTTACAAGACTGACAATACACTCACTATTTTCAACAGCAGTGATGTTATTAATTTTTGCTTCAGCATCATCAATCATTGAGATTTCAATGCAGTCATTTCGAGTCTTTATTTCAGTTACAAGACTGACAATACACTCACTATTTTCAACAGCAGTGATGTTATTAATTTTTGCTTCAACTATCTTGCTCCTCCTCACACTGAACTTCATCTCTAGAATATCCCAAAACATTTTTGCCTTCTCTATTTCACCAAATTCATATAACACATCAGACAATATGTCATTATCCAATGCTGAGCTAACAAGATATAATGTTATTTTATCTTTTATCTTCTGAGCGGGATCTTCATAACCATTTTGAACAAATTTCCATAAATCTACTGAACCAAGTAAACCTTCCATTTTCATTGCCCAAGTTTCAAAATCTTTACCTGAAAAAGATGGTAGAACTGGCATTAACCTTTTCAATATTTCATCTACTTCTTCATTTTCATCAATCTGCTCCAGATCTGCAAGCTGATCCTTGTCTCCATCAGGTATGTGTTCCTCGGCTTCAATCTGAATCTTTCTTCCCATCTGTTTGAGTTCCCTTCTGAAATGTTTAATTCTACTTTTCCGGCCCATGACAGCTTCCTTGATTGCACTCAGGAACAAGTCATCTAAATCTCCAATGATGTGCACACTGAATCGGCGGCTGCAGCACCCTTCACACCGTCTCCTCCACGCTGGCTCCTTCACACGCAGAACCAATCTTCACGCCTTTCACACAACAGTTCTGCCTATAACCGATGGCTCGCTCAGCAGGCCACTAAGGGCTCTTCACAACAGCAGGCCACAAAGGGCTCCGCAGCAATTTAATAATGTGAAATTGGTTGCAGATCTACTGCAGTCGGCTCTCTTTCAATCAACGCAGACTCCTCCGGGTTCACAGGAGCAGCACTTTCAATCAAGGCAGGCTCCTCTAGCGATTGCGTCTAATTCAGGGTCCAGGCAGGTTCCTCTACTCTTTCCAGGCAGGTTCAGCGTCTAATTCCTCCAGCGAGGAATTGGCAGCCTCAAATCTCAGTCTTAATTAACAGCAGCAACAATCTACTGCCTCTTTGGCGGCTCCTCCGCAACGATCTCTAGCTCTCTCCAGCGATTTGGGCAGATCTAGTATAGTAGGGACGATCTCTCTCTTCTCTGCAATGGATGGTGGGTGACAGCAATTATACAAACAACAGCTTCAAGTATTCTCAGTCACGGGAAACGGCTTTCCTCCACGGTGTCTACAGGCAGCGATTTCTAGGCCTGCGGCTTCAACGAGTTGGCTCCTCAAGCATGACGCAAAGCCTGAATACGTTAAGTCTTCGACACAAACAACGATCTGCCTTCTCACAACAACGAAGGGCTTCTTGATAGGCCACAAAGGTTCTCACGGCAGCAAAAAGGCGACTCTCTCAACATGCCACAAAGGGCT
>LPNX010355352.1:238183-257112 GCA_001517045.1 Pseudotsuga menziesii | reverse complement strand
TTTACATTTGTGGGAGGAAACTTAGTTACATGGAGGAGTAAAAAGCAGAAGGTGGTAGCATTATCCAGCGCTGAAGCTGAGTTCCGAGGCATGGCTAAAGGATTATGCAAGCTTCTTTGGCTTAGAGGTTTGCTAACAGACGTCGGATTTCCTCCTAACTCTGCAATCAATTTATTCTGTGATAACAAAGCTGCCATCGACATATCTCACAACCCAATTCAACACGACCGCACCAAGCACGTGGAGATAGACCGACATTTCATCAAACAGAACCTGGAAGAAAAGATCATTCAGTTCCCTTTCGTTAAATCTGAAGATCAGTTAGCTGACATTCTTACCAAGGCAGTTTCCAGCAGAAACTTCAATGACTCACTTGACAAGTTAGGTGTTAGAGATATCTACACACCAACTTGAGGGGGAGTGTTGGCGTGAGTGCCGCAATTAGCCAGAGACTGAACAGGGAAAACAATGGGCGAAATGGAAATTCCCGGATTGCCGCTGCTGATTGTATCGGACTTGCCGAGTTTTCCTGCAACATTCCAATGTCTACGCCTTCTGCTGCGATTAGTAATGGATCAGTTTGATCCATTATAAGAGGCAACGTGGATACTGGAAAATTTGGTTTTTAGGAACTCGAATTGAAAGAAAGTTACGTTTGACACATTAGCCATCGAATCCAGCCTTGATTGTAAACCATTGTTTTCTGTTCTGCATTGTTGTAAAACCCTCTCATTTTGCACCGTCTCACCATCGAATTGAACTAGTCTGGCATTAGATTCATTCAACTGGGATTTTAAGGACTGTGTTCCAGTGCTCAACTCTCTAATTTTCTGGCTGAGCAATTCCCTTTCATTAGCCATCGAATCCAGCCTGGATTGTAAATCATTGTGTTCTGTTCTACATTGTTGTAAAACCCTCACATTTTGCACTTTATCACCTTTGGGTTGAACTAGTCTGGCATTAGATTCATTGAACTGGCCTTTCAAGGACTCTGCTTCAGTGGTCAGCTCTTTATTTTTCTGGCTGAGCAATTCCCTTTCATTGGCCATCGAATCCACCTGGGATTATAAATTTGTTACAGCAGCTTGATGACTGTGAATTTGTGATTCCATTTTAGCGAGCTTGCCTGCACGTGAAGTCTCCATATTTTTAACAAGTGCTTGCATGCATGTTGGATATTTCATTTTCACGTGAGTGATTAAGTTTCGGCAAGTTGGATATTTTGTTTTCACATCTTGTGCACTTGCTGGACTGGAATATCTTCTTTTCGTCGTCTGTGCATATGTTACCATTTCTCTTTTGCCTGCTGGCTTTTCCCATCTTGAACCCCAAGCACCTTCCACAACACACAAACATAAACCAAAAGATAAAGATATCCAGACAATTTTGTTATCCATATTGACAATTATGAGGGAAAATATAGCACAGCTGGGATTTAAAATAAAACTGCCTCAGGTCTCAGAATTGTATTATCCATGGAGAGAGAATTTACATTGACATTATGACTAAGGGAGTGGAACTAATACCTCTACTCTCTACCTTGTGCAAGTTAAAAAAGATAAACGCGGTTTTCCTCGAAGTGGGCGGAACCTGCAGCGCAGAACCAGAAGCACCTGCCACAAACAAAAAGAGAATAGCAATTTCGCTATATATCATTGCCATTGCTTTTAAAAAGCAGGTAGAAGAAAGAAGGGAAAATACCAATATTGACGTTAAGACAAGGGAGCGCTAAATTGGAAACCCAGTTGATGATTTTGAAATAACCTTTGCTCTATGCTCAAGGATAAGATAATGATTACCAAAAGATGATTTCCGTCTTTCACCAAATCTGGCAATTCTTAACATTTTTTAACAAGCTTTCTATTTCCATGATTCAGAATAATGCACCCAAGCTTGACATTATGAGGGATCCATTAATACACATTCATTTCAATTAATCTTTTGTTAAGTAACTACAAGTTGGGGTTTGAACCTCGCCACATTTGTTGTTGTTGGGCATTGGCATGCATCCACAAGTCATTGATTGAACTTGAACCCCACATGGCGCCCTATATTAGTAACTTGCTTTCACCAACTAGCCAAGTCACTTTTACAAAATGAACATTTTTCAAAAGAGATTCATTTTGATTTTTCCATAGTAAAAATAGGAACCTTATTGTAACCAACTACCACACTTCTTGGAACTCTATTGCACAAGGGAACCTATCACTTAGGAAGAATTTGACAGATGGGTTTGAGCCCTTCTCCAAACTGACTTGGTAGAGGGACAAAACCAAAGCAAATGCTTGGTAGCCTCATCTATGTGGCTTAAAGGGAACTAGGGCCATTAAATTCCCAGTACTTCAAGTAATGACAAAGAGGAATGTTGTCTAGTAGAAAGGACCAATAAAATACAACCTTCTCGCGGTAAAGAAAAATTGGCATACTGAGTGGACCTCAAGACCAAGGAGACTTCATAGATGCTAATCTCTAAAGTTCATGCAAGTGGCAATAAGCATTGGCCTAATGCTCAACCACCAATACCCATTAGTTGGTTTATATTTCATGAAGCCTTTAGAGTAATTCTATTTCCAATTTCTTCACAAAAACATCGGGACGAGAAAACCCAACTTAAACGAAAAGGTTATTGGTGACTAAACCACGTACCTACTCAATAATGGGTTCATCGAGCCTAAATAACTACAATTATTCTTTCAGAGCTACCAACGCCTTTTTGATCTATAAAATGCCATGGGTATTCTCTGGACGGTTCGTCAAAACAGATCTTACAACTAAATCCATTGTGTTCTAGCTTAATTCCATGGATTGATAAATAAAGTGGAACTAAAAGGAAAATAAGTAGAGAAAAATAACACATCCACACTAACAACACAAAATATACCCTCGAAAAAACCACTATGGGGAAAAACCCGGCCATAAGTGAGGACTATGTCTTGCTCTTTTCTTCTCGAAATGTTATGGACCCCAAATATGCAAAGTAAGACCTACCCCTACAATGGGTCGTACAAGACAATTCATCGAATATTTCCATCAAGAAAGCACCAAAATAGATGACAAATTATATATTAATCCATTTCAAAACATACTCCCTATTTTGAGAGAATTTTGGTCCCCAAAAACTCTTACTAAATGAGGTGAAGAAAATTTTCCTCTACCTTCTCCTTGGAGTACCATTTAGCCTTGCCTAGAAGTTGACCTTTCAACCCAATTTTCCAAAGGTCATGCTACCCATATATAGTAGTTCTAAGATTCTTCTGCAAAACGTTGTCTTCTGTTAACTCTACTCAAGCATTGGCGCTAAGTCCTCTATGGTAGGTAGGACCTTCTCCTTCTCCTAATCTAACATGGAAGGCTCATAGAGTTTCAAATTTTCCACATTCACTACTGAGTAAATGTGCATATATGGGGGTATATTGAGTATGTAGGTGTTATCTCCCATCTTCTTCATTACCTCAAAAGTGCCATATTGCAAATCCTTGGCCCTTGATCTTCTTACCAAGATCCTATAGTATTTCCTTGTTTAGTTGTAACCAAACTCTATCCCCCACTTTGAATGATTTCTCAACCCTGTGTTGGTCATGTGTGGTCTTGTGTATTCTTCAATGTCTCATGTTCTTGTAGATGGATTTGCTTGATCTTATTAATGAATTTTTTAGCTCTTAATTCTTCATCTATGGTGTCTTCCCTAAATCCCCCTTGTTGTCCCTGTACGACATCTAAAGGTGGAGGTGGCATATATCTAAACATGTCGCAAATATCCAAAACAAGTTTCAAAAGGGGACCTACCGATGGAAGTATGGGATGCTCTATTATAAGAGTGTTGAATATAGATCATATTTTCATTCCAAGTATGTGGATGCTTCTGATTGTAACCACTCAAAAGATACACCAAAGTCATGTTGACTACTTATGTTTACCCATATGTCTGTGGATCGAATGTTGTAGATCTCTTCAACTTAGTGTCCATTTCTCTCAAAGTGTAGTAAAAAAGGAATTGATGAATTTGGTATCTATATTTGAGATGATGCTCCTTGGTATCCCAAAGTGTATCCATACCTACTTAAAGAGCATGTGTGCTTCTTCTTGTCCATTGATGGTATTTACATGGCATAAGAATGCACATCTTGTTGAATCATGTGTCAATTGCTACAAATAAATAGTCATGTCCCTTCCTAGTAGTTGGTAACCCACCCAAAATATCCATGGAAATGCTTTCCCAAGGTCTAGTCGGTACAAGTAAGGTATGATATAGACCTTGCTTTCTATTATTGGGATTGTTGGTACAACAAAGTATGTATCCCCTAATATATCGTGCTACATCTACTTGCATTTTGGGCCAATACACATACCTTTGTAAGTTAGTAGTTGTCTTCCCAAGACCAAAAAACTCTACAACTTTGGAAAGGTGCACCTCTTTGATAAGCTGCAATATTTCACCTTTAAGAACACATTGCTTGTATATCTTGTATAGTAACCCATTATGGATATGATAGTCAACGTTACTGCCACCTTTTTCTTCATGAAATTGACCATGTAGATATTGAAACATCTCCTTGAAGTCCTTATCTTATACGTATCCTTCTTTGTATGCACCATGAGTAAAAGTTTCCTTGTGCATAAGAGTCCCTAAATATGTAATCGTGGGTATGGGTGGCCTTGAAAACATGTATGCCAATTTATTAGTGCTTCCCTTCTTATAGTTGGTCACTAGATGAAACTCTTGCAAAATCCCCATCCACTTGTAATGTCTTGTTTGTTGCAGCTTACTTTGCGATGTAAATACTATAGTGGTTGGTGATTTATGTGGACAGTGGTTTCCTTGCCTATCAAATAGTGCTTCTACTTCTTGAAAAATTTAACCAAGGAATAGATTTCTTTATCATAGGTAGGTTAGTTTAGGGCTCCCCTATGGAACATTTTAGAAGGATAACACATCATCTTACCTCCTTGCATCAAACTGCTCCCACGACATACCCGCTTGTATTTGTATTCACTTCAAAAGGATTCTACAAGTTAGGAAATGCAAGAATTGATGCTTGAATAGTATTTCCTTTTAGATCACCTAAATCTTTATGTTGACCCTTTCCCCACGGGAAAATCTTACGCTCGTTGTTATGGTGTGGAGTGGTATGACCACCATTGAAAGGGAAGCAATAAATTGTCGTGGGTATTGTGCTACCCCAACAAAGATCATAACACCAATGACATTAGCAAGAACTAGCCATATTATAATGTCCTCCATCTTTGCAAGGTCTATCTTGAGTTTCCCTCCACAAATCACATAGTACTCAAATACACCAATGACTACTGATCAAACTCACATTTCTTGAGATTAGCCTAAAACTAGTGTTTTTTCAGAGTCTCTAACACCTGCTTGATATGTGAAATGTGCTCCTCCCAGGTAGATCTGTAAACTAGTATATCATCCAAATACACTATAACTATATCACAGATCCTGTAGCATCATGATTTTACTATGTAAAGCTTATAAATAACAACATAGATGATAATCAGGCTTAGCAATGATGTAACGCAGAAGAATACACTTTGACATATGAACTTTGTACTTTATGTTGCTCCATAATAGAATATTGATGTCCTACACTAATGCATTGGTGAGTTGAGCTTTTAAATTGATTAGTGGGCTTGTTTCTCAGAGGAAGCAGGCCCCCCTTCGCCTCAGGGACAACACCTGGTTAGATTTACTATTTGCGTATTAATTTGTGTGTCATATTTACTTCAAATATATTGTTACAATTATGATATGTTTTAGTAAGGCTTGGATTTCCTGTAGCACACAATTTCATGAGTTGTTAATGAATGCATGACTGATTGAGTTGCTAATTGTTTCATTTGATAGATGGTATGGATTTTATTTCCTGTATGCATTTCATCTTGATATTTAGAGCTTCATTGATTAGGGGATTATTGAGCCAAACAAATGTTCACTCACACACAATATTACCAAAATACTTGGAATATTAAATAAGCCATGAGTAAGAAAATAATATTGAATATTGAATAGATAATCGATGATTTTTACATTGACAAAGAACCCGTATAAATAGGTCCTCATGGTGACTATTCACCCAAATGAGGTGTCCCTTAATCACCCTAACTATTAATTATTTAATTATTACTTATTATGTTCATAGAATTGCCTCTCTCTTAGAAAGGCTCTGTCCTTAATGCCTTATAATGTTGTCGCATTGTTCCTTGCAGCATCGTAGCTGATGAAACATGTCGATACGAACTTCTAAGTGTAGAGCATAACTTTCAATATGTTGAAAGATCAATCTATCCCAAATTGATTTGTTGCTGACTGTTTGGATTTCCTACTGATTTGTTTTTTTTTGACAAAAACGGTTAAAATTTAATGAAAGACTGGCAAAGGGGCTACCAGGGCCTTACAAAGCATATTCAGATTCACTCTTCTGAACTTCCTTTCCATCTTGATTCCTTTACTACTGCTGATCTTGATGGTCTTCCTTTCCTTATTCTTAAGGGATTGGGCAAAATGAGCTTCCTCCATTGACAATAAGCTGGTTTTTGTTTAAAAGAGCACCACGGTTGGCTTCGGCATCCGCAAGACTGTTTAGATTCCTGAGCACATGCTGAGCCTTATAAATTCTGAAGTGAGAGAGGAGAAGGCTGACTTTCCTGAAGATTTGGCCAAGATGAATGTCCGAGGGCATCTTCTTGGTATGAACCACTTTAATTATTAGCCTGGAGTCCCAGAAAATATTAATCTTTTGGATGTTCAAATTTCTTGCCTGAATTAGGCCCTGCCACAGCGCCAGAATTTCAGCTTGGTTGTTGGAAGCATGTCCCAAGCCCCATGCATAGGACAGGTGGATTTTTCCTGTAGGTTCAAAAATAATACCGCCTCCTCCAGCTTGCCCGGGGTTCCCTTTCGAGGCCCCGTCGAAGAAGAGACACCATTCATTTAGCACTGATCTCCATTTGATAAAGTCCATTTCAGCCAGTCTAATTTCCCAGTTGGCCTTGTGGGGCAAGTTCATGGCTTCATTGTTGTTTTGAGCTGGCTGGAACTCCTTAAACCATTGATCTTCTTCCA
Organism: Pseudotsuga menziesii; assembly: GCA_001517045.1. Classification (NCBI taxonomy): domain Eukaryota; kingdom Viridiplantae; phylum Streptophyta; class Pinopsida; order Pinales; family Pinaceae; genus Pseudotsuga; species Pseudotsuga menziesii. The sequence goes on along the minus strand of LPNX010355352.1, from coordinate 250,034 downwards.
TAGAGAGAGGAGCCTTATTACTTTTGAGAGCCTTTGTTTTTAAAACTTTAGACAGCATTACCCGGGCTTTGATAGCGATTTGAGCTGGGGCCCTGCTTTCCTCCCTGAAGATTCTATTATTGCGCTCCAGCCAAATTTTCCATGACAGGAACCTGGGGATCCACATCCACGTGGTTTTGATAAGGTTTTTTTTACTCAGATCGTGGGGATAGAGGTAGAACCAACGACTTACCATCTCTACTGCAGAGCTGGGAAAACTTACAGCGATTGGACCAAGCAAAATTTTCCAGGCCTCTTGGGTGAAATCGTAGGCTGTGAACAAATGATCTGTGTCTTCTTCAGCGTTTTTGCACAATGGGCAGCCTGAAGGGCCAGCCCAGCCTTTCCTCTTGAGTTTGTCATATGTGAGAATGCTGTCATGAAGCATTTGCCAAGTAAAAAAATCGATTTTAGGGATGGACGGGTAATGCCAAAGAGCATTCCACGGGCCTGGGTTGGGGGGAGCCCAAGGACGTTCCAGAATTGAAGCATAACCAGCAGAAGCAGTATATTTACCTGTGCCAGAGCCCCAGCCACGTTTATCTTTAGATCTGGCAGAGATGGGCGATTTTCCATGGAGAGAGTCCAACAACAACAGCGCCTCATCCTTTAGCTCGTCTGGATAATCTCCCAGGTTCCAGCTTACCCAGGGTTCGTTTTCATCATGTCCCCATGAGGAAATATCCCACAGCGTGTTGCAATTGTTGTCAGTAAGCCAGATTTGGATGTTCCTTAGCTCGTTCAGACTGATCAAGGGTTGATCTCCTAAAATAGAATCGTCCCAAATTTTTATATTTGCACCATTTCCAGGTATCCAAGTGAGCTTGGCTTTGAAGTAAGGCAAGACTTTTTTACAGAGCATGAAGATCGGAGAACCAATCTGTCTTTTTGGAGGTTTATCAAGACATCTTTTCCTGTTGCCTGTGAAGTATTTTTTCCGGAGGATCTGCTTGTTCCAGGTATTCTTGCCAGAGATCATATTCCAGAGAATTTTGCCACCCATGGCTATATTTTGGGTGGCTACATCTCTAATCTGAAGGCCCCCCTCAGTCTTTGGCTTTTTTTATCTTGTCCCAGCTGACAAGATGCAACTTCTTTTCATTATTTCGTCCCCCTTCCTAGAGGAAACGCCGAAGCATCTCTTCAATCTTATTCGTTATGGTTTTGGGAGCTAACAGAATAGAACACTGATAAATAGGAAGACTGGTGAGGATAGAGTTAATCAAAACAATTTTACCTGCCTTGTTGAGCCAGGATGCTCCCCAAGCTTGGATTTTGTCTTTGAGTTTGTCCAGAAGGGGCAACCAGTGGGCAACTTTAGGAGAGGCTTTGAAGATAGGGATGCCTGGGTAGGTAAAGGTGTCCCAGAATGAGATGCCTTCCATGTCAAGGATTCGAGAGATGTTCAGCATTTCGAGAGGGGAGCAGTTCCAGCCATAAACCTTACTTTTGAGGAAGTTTATTTCACTTCCAGAGCTGTTCATGTAGCAGTCAAGTTCTGCTTTGAAGTTCCTGGTTGTTCTGAGGTTGGCCACTCCCAGTAGCAGAGTGTCATCAGCGAATTGGGCGTGGTTTACATCCTTAACCTTGGGAGCAATTCTTATGCCAGAGAGAGCTCTGTTTTGGAGACTATTATTCAGCTGGAAACTTAAAACCGAAGCCTGGATGACATAGAGAACAGGGGAGAGAGGGCAGCCTTGCCTTAACCCTCTTGAGGCCTGGAAGAACTTGGTAGGCTGGCCATTGATCAGCGGAGCAATCCAGGGAGCTGATATGCAGGATCTAACCCACTGAGTAAATTTCTAATTGAACCCGAAATTTCTCATGGCAGCAAAGAGGAAATCGTGCTTGACTCGGTCAAAGGCACTGGCTAAGTCCAACTTGACTGCCATTCCTTTCTCTTTATTCCTATAGCTGGAGTGAATGGCCTCTTGGACTAAGATTATATTGTCCAGAATCTGTCTGCCTCTGACAAACCCACCTTGGTTTTCCGGAATCAATTTTGGCAGAATTGTTTTGAGTCTGTTGGCCATTATTTTGGTTGTGATTTTGTAACCAGTATTGCAGAGGGAGATTGGCCGGAACCTATTGAAATTCTTGGCCCCTTTTTCTTTTGGAATGAGAGCCAGGAAAGAGGAATTCGTGCTGCCTCCCAATTTGGAGCAGATCTGAGTCTTCTTGATCATTCTGTACAAGTCCCTTTTGATTATGTCCCAACAAGAGACATAGAACCGGGCTGTAAATCCATCCGGCCCGGGAGCTTTGTCCGGGTCCATGTTGAAGAGGGCTTTTTTAATTTCACGGATACTTACCGGATTGTTCAGCAGCTGGTTGTCCTCTTCACTTATCAGCTTTGGAATCTCTGTGAGAGGGTAGGAGTTCGGATCCACCGGGTCCAGGTCCGGGGCAGAGTAAAGCTTCTTAAAGAAGGAGTGGGAAGCCTCCTTGATGCCATTGGTGTCCTTTATAATTTGGTCTTGCAACTGAATCTCATTGATGGAGTTGTAGATTTTTCGAGCTTGGGCCTACTTGTGAAAAAAATTGGTGTTTTTGTCTCCAGCTTGAAGCCAGAGCATTCTAGATTTGACTCTCCAGTAGATTTCCTCCTCTCTGCACGCTTTTTGGTACTTCCTTTGGAGATCTGCTTCCCTATTGAGCAAGTCCAGGGTGATAGGGGACTCTTCCATGGTTAGTTGGTGCCGTTCCAGAGCCTTCTGGATTCTTTTCCTTTCATCTGTAGGGGATCTTAGACCTTTTGCCCAAGATTTCAAATCAGCTTTGAGCCTTCTTAATTTTCCTTCCCAGACGAACAAGGGAGACCCCTGAATCGGTTCATTCCAGGAATTGTTCACGATGTCAAGGAAACCATCCTGATCTACCCATAAAGGACTGAAGCGGAAGGGGATGGGGCCTAACGGAACTTCAGGGGACAGGGTGAGCGAGATTGGTTTATGATCTGAGGTATAATGAGCATGGATCTTAGAGGAAGCCATGAGGCCAAGGGTAAGGAAAGCGGAGTGAATGAGAAACCGGTCTAGGCGGGCAGCAATATGGCCAGGCCCAAATCTTTTGTTGGACCAGGTGAACTTTCCTCTGTCAGGGGGGATATCTACAAGGTCCCAATCCAGCATCACATTTTCCACCCACTCTCTGGTAGGATCCCGGACTATTGATCCCCCTTTTTTTCTGCTAGGGCTAGGGTTACATTTAGATCTCAAGCTACAACAAGATTCTCAGGGTTATGCTGGTTAAGGAAGATTTTTAAAGAATCCCAGCACTCTTTTTTTTCCACAAGAGAGATAGGAACATACAGATTAAAGATACTTACGTAGAGACCGGAGTATTTATGGTACAGCTTGGTGAAAATCCAATGCGTGGTGCCTTCTTCTTCTACAAGGTCAAGCTTTGCAGAGTCCCAGAAAGTTGCTAAGCCTCCCGAGGCTCCTCTAGCGCTCACAGCCCTACCTGGGCCTTTCTTCCAAAACGAGTTCCTTGCACGGAGGAGAGCTTCTTCCTCCATTTTCGTCTCCTAGATTAGGAGGACTTCCAGCCTCAGTACTCTTACTAAATCCCTTATAGCTTCTTCTTTTAGGGAGGTGCTGAGTCCTCTGCAGTTCCAGGAGACGTATTGCATTATTTACCTGTTTGAGGGGGATGGCCCCCTTTCGGGGTTTTCCCAATCTTCAACCTGGATCTAGTGTTCATCATTTCTGGAATGGTGTGCTGTGAGCCTTGAACTACATCCTTATAGGACTGTTCTTCCCTTCTTTTCTTTTCAGGCTTCCATCCTCGCTTTGGTTGATTTGGAGAGACAGACGGACTGCTTGCTTCAGTATCACCCTCCTCCGAGGAATCAGCTCCTGTTTTCGAGCCCAGGCTCGAGAGATCCTTTGGCAGACTGGAGGCAAACCGATGGAGACCAGAATCGCTTGGGCTATGTGTCCCCGGAGCTTCACCAGCTTCTGTTCCATGTGCATGGTTTTGGACCTCATTGGAAGTTTCTTGGAGATTGGGCACTGGATTGCCTTTCTTTGGTGGTTCTTGGATCGTTTTCTCCTTATTTTTGGTGTTGCTGAAAGTTTTCCCTTTCTTTGCTTTCTGCCATCCTTCCGCATCTTCTTTTTCAGCAGCCAGTTTGGGACAGTATCTTTGGAAGTGTTCGTGCTCTTGACAGTTCCTGCATTTGAAGGGTAAATGTTCGTAGTCCAATTTCTGGTAGTGGGTCCAGGATCCAACTGTGAGTTTTACTGCCTCAGGTAGGCCAGCTTCAAGATCCACTTCAACACAAATTCTGGCGCAGGAGTATTGTCCTTTGTTGTCGGCTTTATCAATGAAATGGCTGATTCCGTTCCCTATTCTCTTCAGAGTGTCAAAATCCCAGTAGTGCATTGGGAGATTGGGGAGCCTGACCCACACAGGCACCTCTTTGGGGAGGTCAATCACACGGTCAAAGTCTGGCGTCCATTTGTTCAGGTATAGGCCTTACGTTCCCATGAAATAGGGACCATTCCTGAAGACTAAATCCCGATCTTCTTCAGAGATGAATTCAAACACGAAGAACCCTCTTCCAACGGGGTAGCAGGTTATACCTTGTTTCAGGTTGGGCTTCCAGTTCCTCTGGTTCCAGTCATCTGTGGTCTTGGCTGAAGGCCATAACCCCATGAAATGGCCCACCAGGCCTCTTTTACTTAGAGCCAGGGATGTTTTCATTGTTTTTTCTTCAGGAAGGGCGATTTCGGGGATTTCCTTCAGCTTCTTGATGAATTTTGGGATGACCGGGGGAGATATCTTTTTTCCTCTACTCTGGAGGAGCCTTCTGAAGGCATCCTCATCCGATATCGAAGGGGGGGGCGTCCTCCCCTCCCCCAGGCTCTGCCGTAACTCACACGACGAGCCTCAGCTCATGCCACAGCCTGCTCGTGCCCTAGCTCGTGTTGTTCAGCTCCTCACGCGCTGCCAGAAAAAAAAAATGCCTTGCCATGATTCCTACTGATTTGTTGTCAGGAGCTTTGATCACATTAGTACCATTTTCTCTCGACATTTCCCCCTTTTTAGGATATCAGTTTTTATGATTGGGGTGTCGATAGATCATTTTTACAATGTAATTTTATTTTATGAGCGTCAACTTTTGAACATTAATCTAAGCTAGAAATTGTATTTTCATCCCTTGAGGTTTTAATTTTTTGTTTTGTATATTTTCCAACTTGTTTTCTAATTGCATGTTGTCATTTTGGAACTTTTTAATCAATTCTACTTGCAACTTTATGTCATATTCAGACTTTTTAAGTTGTTCCTTAAGATCTTCATTATGATTTTTGATGCAACTATTTTCTTCTTGCTTGTCTAGAAGTTTTGCTTCAATGTCTTTTGTCGAGTGTTCTGCCTTCCGACTATTTTTCAATTTCTTAATTTTTGTGAGTAACGTCTCATTATGGTTCTTTAATCTGAAAATTTCTTTGGAATTGTTGGATAATGCCTTATTACTTTTCACGATTTCCAACTTGTGTGCCTTTTTAGAGTCATCATTCTGTTGTTGAAGAACTTGTATCTGTTGTCGACACTGGTTGATTTCTGATTCTTGATCTTCTAATTTATTTCGTATCCGCATTAGTTCTTCATCCTTGTCGTTAATTTTTTGTTCAAGCATATTATTTATGCTTCGTAATCGTTTCTTTCTTTCTTTATATCTTGATTTTTTTAATATATGATTGAAATCACTTTCGTCTTTTAATTCCTCGATTTGCGTAGACAATTTTTCTATATGATTTTTTTGGTCAGAATTTTTTTTTCCTTGAACATTTCGTGTAGCTCGTGTAGTTCAATCAGTACTTCCAATTTTGTATTTATGTTGTGTAAATCTTCATTGTCTCTTCGATAACCCCTTAAATTTGTTTCTATTTTTTCTATTTATAGTCTCAACCAACTTCCATGGTCTCTAACTTCTTCAATGATAGATAGTCGTTCTTATGACTTTGAGTTCTTTGACGAGCCTTCAATTGGCTTTGACTTCTTCAAAGATTCTTCCTTTGATTTAAACTTTTTCAGCAATAATTTGTCTTCCTTTGACTAATTCTTTTAACTTTGACTTATTTTCTTCTTAAAACTTCTTTGTGGATTGTATGTAGATTGGATGGTTGGGAAGAAGGAATGTCACCCTCCCCACCCAAGTTCAAATCTCAGGGATTAAATTTTATAAAAAAGAAATATTAATCCTTGTGAGTCACCCTTTTAATATATTTTCTTAAAATACGATTGATCCTTCACACACAATATTACCAAAATACTTGAAATATTAAATAAGCCATGAATAAGAATATAATATTGAATATTGAATAGATAATTGATGATTTTTACAATGACAAGGGACCTGTATAAATAGGTCCTCGTGGTGATTATTACCCAAATGAGATGTTAATTAATCAACTTAACTATTAATTATTGTATTATTTAATTATTAGTTATTATGTTCATAATAATTACACAAGAATATAGTATATTGTACATGATATAAATTGTTACAATTGCATTCCCACAATTTGTTTGGTATTCCTTTATGAATTATTGGAGTTGAAGGATGCATTTGCATGATTTTAGATTTCATTTCCAAGACTGCATCTTTGAAGTTAATGTTGTTTTAGATTTAAAGGAGTATCTTTCTGTCATAAAAGTTTATTCCTTGTGTTTCCACCATTAAAATCTATGAACAAAAAAATGTCAAGGTTCATGTGAAGTATCTATTGTTAAGGTTCATGTCGATTAGAGGTTCTTCACATTCACACAAAGTATATGAAGCTTGATGAAGAAGTAAGCTCATGAATCTTAACATATTAGTTTCTCTTTTAGTTATGCTCTATTCATCCACATAACATATTAGCATCATTGTTGTTACTACCATGCTCTAGGTTGATCTTGAACATATTTCCAAGAATACACATGGACTTGTTGGGGAAAACCTTATAGCTCTTTGCACTGAGGCTGCACTAGAATGTATCAGAGAAAAAATGGATGTAATTGATTTGGATGATGAAATGATTGATGTTGAAATTGTGATTCTATGGTCATTACAAATGATCATTTTAGGACTGCATTAGGCACCAGGAGCCTATCAACCCTCTGTGAGACTGTGAGTAGTTATAAACTTAAGAGAGATCTTAAGAGATATTTTGTGTTTCCCTTTCAATTGCTTCTATAGTAAACATGATAAATATCGATATCCACTGAATTTAATCATTTAATGTGTCAGGTCGTGGAGGTGCCAAATGTTTCTTGGGAGGATATTGGGGGTTTAGAAAATGTCAAGAGAGTGCTTCAAGGGGTATTAAAATTATCATATAATTTATACACTTTCTCTTTTCCCATATCATTGGTTTTGGTTTGAGTTATGATGTTTGTTTTTCTTGACATATTACTACTTGTATGATCTGAAAATTTTAGGATCATTTTAACCATATAAATTGCATGTGAAATTTTTATGTTAAAACTCAATAAAATGATTATCAAAAATGAATTTTTAATGCTTGAATCAATAATATAAGCAAATAAATAGTAAGCAAACCGTGAAATTTGATAGACAACAGATGATAACGGAGTTCACTCCTCCCGGGCTACATCTCCGGGCCACTTCTAATGAGAAGGTCAATCTTATTAAGTATTCAAAAGATTACATACATGAGTTATGGAAACATGTATGTTTTTTGTCAGTAAAAAATAGAAACATACAGCACCACAGTGACCCTCTCAAAATTTCGAGAAAAATAAGTATAAACTCGACCTGGTTTGCCTGATGCCTCGTCTGGCACTCAAATCTAGAGAACCCATGCCTGTGCTGTACGAACTGCACTTTCTGTACCTTAAACGCTTCAATATCTGTGCATAAATCGGTCTTTAAACTTGGTTTATTAAATTGAGCAATAGATCTATGGATCAACACACAACTCACAAGAATAGATCACACAATTTACTCAGTAATTGAAGAATGAAACAGTGCAAAAATGGCTTGCAACTGTGAATGCTTTCATTAATCAAAAGTAATTAGATAATAATTACAAAGTGTTGATGTATTTGTAACTTCAGAATGTATTCATCCGTATATCTTATGTATTGTACCTCGATGTTTATTTCAGGATGTGTCTGTAATGTATTTGAGTCATGTCATGCCCCGATGTTCCTATCGGGAGATTCAATAATGTAAACAAGTCATGTCAAGTCATTGTGGGTAACCCTCCTATTGATCAAGGGTCAAAGTCCCCGCAGTTTGGGGGCCCTAGGGTTATTAGACTCTCCTAGTGAATTCGGCCCTAGTGAGTTATTGTCAAGTTGGGAATTAGTATAAATAGAGAGTGAGCCTCTCTATTTAACACACACTCACTCACACTCAATTGTAGCGCATAGCTGATGAAGAAGAAGCTGTTGGGGCTAGAAAGAAAGAGGCTATTGTTGTTGGGAGATCATCTTACTGTTTTGGGGTTTTAATTTTGGTGTCGATTCTATCTCTGAGGAAGTTGCAGGGTTTTCTCCATTTATGGTTTCCCCGAGGAAAAACATTGCGTTCATTGTCTCTTGTGTTTGATTGATGTGCTTGTTATTCTCTCAGCTAAAGATCCTAATATAATGCTAGCTTGAATGATAAAAATCTAACATGGTATCAGAGCTAACCTGAGAAGAAGACATTGTGCAGCTACGGGAACTAGGGCTTTGTACTTTTTGGATCTCTCGCCATAGATTTTCAGCAAAAGAAGGTTGGGCTGACACTCCTCCCTAGGGCACATCTTTCTATCGAAGCAAAGTCTGATTCTGAGCATTTTCAATTTTTGACCCGACACTACTGCTGGAAATTAGGGATTTCCACAAAAGTGGAATTTTTGAGTGAGCCCAGGCCTGGATTGATCTCCTCCTCAAAATTGAAGTTTAGAGATCAAGATCAAAGAATTTGGTTGAACAGAACTCTAGGAAATTCAAACCCTAATCTGCTCCTGAACCAACACTACAGAAATTCAGCTCCGAATCCAAATTCGACATCTTGACCTAGTAAGATCTAAATCTTTTGTATTTCCATTTGAGGTTCTCAGTTAAGATGTCTCATCATACCAAGCTTGATGAAAAGCTTGAGGGAGCTTATAACTTTCGAGCCTGGAAGTATAGGATCTCCCTGGTCCTAGAAGAAAATGAGTTGGACTCCTATATCAATGAGGAGGTTCCAGTTCCAGACGAAGATGAGGCTAAGGCCTTACACAAAAAGAAATTAGTCATGGCTAAGAGGATTATTGTTGATTCAATCAAGGATCACCTCATACCACAGGTGTCCTCCCTAAAGATGCCTAAAGCTACATTTGATGCCCTAACCAAACTGTTTGAAGGAAAGAACATAAACCGGAAGATGACCTTGAGGAACCAGTTGAAGAATGTGAAGATCTAGAATGAGGAGACCATACAGTCATACTTCACAAGGGTCTCCCAGATCAAAGAACAACTTGAAGCAGTGGATGAAGAAGTGGAAAATGCAGAGATTGTAATGACCACCTTGAATGGTCTCCCTAGATCATGGGACTCCTTTATTCAAGGAATCTGTGCCAGAAAGAAGCTAGTCAAGTTCAGCAGACTATGGGAAGAATGCTCTCAAGAAGAAGCTCGAATAGCAGCTCGAGAGGAAAAGATGGGAAGTGAAGATCAAGCTCTCACGATACACTCCAAGAAAACCAGAAGAAGTTCTCATCACCCCAAAGGTAAGCACTTTCACAAAGATAACACTAGAAAATATTTGTCTAGAATCAGATGTTATACATGTGACGAAAAAGGACACCATGCTAGAGAATGTCCTAGAAACAAAAATGTCTCTCACAAGAAGAAGGGAAACATGAGAAGACATCATGCTCATGCTGCAGAGGATGATGAACCTTCCACAAAGAGAATCAGACATGAAAGTGAATGTTTCCTCAAGTGATGAAGAATATGTTTTGATTTCTGCTCTCACGGGAAACATTACACATGGAAGCAATGATTGGCTTATAGACAGTGGGGCTTCCAAACATATGACAGGATTCAAAGAATCCTTTGTGAAACTATTAGAACATGAATCACCACACAAGGTGAAACTTGGAGATGACTACTAGTATCCAATATAAGATAGTGGGGAATCCTCCTATAAGCTAGACTCTAGAAAGTCCATGACAATGAAGGATGTATTGTTTGTACCGGGACTAAAGAAGAACCCCCTCTCCATATCTGCATTAGATGCAAAAGGCATGAGGGTTGCATTTATAGATGGCCAAGTTATCATGTGGCCAAAGGGAAAGACTATTAATGATGCAGTAGTGATTGGGGAACAAGAGGGAGGTCTATACAAATTGAAGGGCCATCCAGAACAAGCCTTGGCCCATGACATAGTAGAGCCAAATGAACTTTGGCATAGAATGCTTGCACATGTGCACTACAGAGCGCTACCACTTGCAAGCAAAGTTGTTGAAGGTCTTCCATAAATTCAAGCAAAACATGATGGAGTCTGCAAAGGATGTGCGGAAGGAAAGAACACAAAGAAGACATTTCCAAGTAGCGAGAGCAAGGCAAAAGGAATCTTGGAAATCATCCACTCCGATGTATGCGGTCCAATGTCATCAAGTTCATTAAGCAAGTATGTATACTATGTGTCTTTTATTGATGATTTTTCTAGGAAGACATGGATATACTTCATGAAGAACAAAGATGAAGTATTCAGCAAGTTCAAGGAATTCAAAGCCTTGATCGAGAACCACACAGAAAAGAAGATCAAGACCTTTCGATCATATAATGGCGGAGAATTCACATCAAATGAATTCAAAGAGTTATGCAAAGATTCAGGGATTAAGAGGGAGTTAACTACTCCATATAATCCACAACAGAATGGGGTTGCAGAAATGAAAAATAGAACGATCATGGAAGCTGCAAGGGCTATGCTTCATGATCAAGATCTCCCCATGCATCTATGGGCAGAAGCCGCTAAAACATCGGTGTATGTATAGAACCGTACTCCACACAGTGTACTCAAGAACAATACACATGAAGAAGTCTTTTATGGCAAGAAACCAGAAGTCAGCCATCTCAGAATATTCAGCTGTCCAGTGTACATACACATTCCGAAAGAAAAGAGGACAAAGTTAGATCCTTCAGGAAAGAAGGGTATATTTGTGGGATACTCTAAAAGCTCGAAGGCTTACAGAATATACTTCCCAGGATTCAAGAAGATCGACATCATCAGGGATGTAACATTTGACGAAGACTCAGCCTACAACAAATCCAGAAAGAAACCTGCTGAAGAACCTGAAGAAACTGAAGTACCCAGAATTCATGACACAACCATGAATGAAGAAATTCAAGAAGAAGATCGAGAATTAGAAGAACCTCAAGAACCTGTAGATCCACCTCAGGAGAAGAATCCTCACAAGAGGAAACCTTCTTGGGTACGAGAAGCTATCCAAGGTGCAGAAAGATATGGGGCTCCAGAAGAAAATCATAGAGAAAGAAAAAGAACCAGGTCCTACTCTAGTTATGTAGCCTTATTATGTGACTTCATCGATAAAGAACCTTCCAACTATGAAGAAGCAAAAGAAAGGAAAGAATGAAAGGATGCTATGATCGAAGAGTATCAATTGATCATGAAGAATGATGTTTGGGATGTTGTCCCGAGATGAAAAGGGAAGTCTATTGTAACTTCCAAATGGATCTACAAGATCAAGCATGCTGCAGATGGTAGCATAGAGAAATATAAAGCAATATTTGTGGCTCATGGCTTCTCCCAGAAAGAAGGAATAGATTATGAAGAAACTTTTGCACCTGTAAC
>LPNX010355352.1:159178-238107 GCA_001517045.1 Pseudotsuga menziesii | reverse complement strand
CTCTGGCTGCAGTGATGAAATGGAAGATACACCAGATGGATGTCAAGACTGCCTTCTTGAATGGTGTAGTAGAAGAGGAAGTGTATGTGGAGCAGCCACTCAGTTTTGAGACACATGATAGGGAGACTCATGTGTGTAAATTGAAGAAAGCCCTGTACGGTTTGAAACAGGCACCTAGGACATGGTACGACAGAATTGACAGTTTTCTATCCAGTTTGGGCTTTACCAAGAGTAAGGCAGATTCCAACCTTTACTACAAGGTTGAAGATGGTAACCCAGTGAGTAATGTATGTAGATGATCTGTTTGTAACAGGTATGGATGGGTTGATTTCTGATACGAAGAGGAAGATTGCTATCAAGTTCGAAATGAAGGACTTGGGTATGATGCACTATTTTCTAGGCATGGAGGTGTGGCAGAATGCAGATGGAATTTTCCTGGGACAAGGGAAATATACGGTAGAGATCCTGAAGAGATTCGGGATGATGGACTGCAAGGCCATGACCACACCTATGGCATCAAACCTGAAGCTATTGAGCGATGCTTCATCAAAGTCAGTTGATGCTGCAATGTATCATCAGATGATTGGGTCCCTGATGTACCTAATGAACACGAGACCAAATATTTGCTTCGCTGTGAACACCTTGAGCCAATTCCTGACAGATCCGAGACATGTTCACTTGATTGTTGCAAAGCATATTCTGAGGTACCTGAGGGGTAGAGTTGATTATGGGCTCAAGTATGAGGTGAATCAAAAGATTAACCTGGAAGTTTATGTTGATTCGAATTGGGCAGGCAGTGCCATCGATAGGAAGAGCACTTCAGGTGTTGCTTCAGTATGGGATCAGGTGTGATCTCTTGGTTTAGTAGGAAGCAGTCCTGTGTGGCACTGAGTACAGCTGAAGCAGAGTATGTTGCAGCTTGTTCAGCTAGTTGTGAGGTAATATGGTTAAGGAAGCTACTATCTGATTTATTTGATCTCCAGTTGGATGCTACTTGTATATATTGTGACAACCAGAGTTGTGTGAAGTTGTCGGAGAACCCGGTGTTCCATGACAAGTCGAAGCATATTGAGATCAAATATCACTATATCAGGGATATGGTGCAGAGAGGAGCATTGAAGCTCCAGTATGTTGTGACGGACAAACATATAGCTGATGTGTTGACAAAGCCATTAGCCAGAGTGAAGTTTGAATACTTCAGGGAGAAGCTTGGTGTTCTCCAGATCGAGGTTCCCTCCAAAGGCAAGTGATGAGTCTATGAGCCATTCTGACATGGTGAGAGGATTGGTTCCTTCCATGGTCAAATGTAGGGGTTGAGCGATTCTATCATGGTGAGAGGATTGGCTCCTTCCATGTTAGATATGAGTGCTAAGCCATTCTGATGTGACTGTAGGATTGGTTCCTACATGATCAGATATAAGTGCTAAATGCCATTCTTAGAATGGAGGCACCTGGTCAGTTACCAGGAATACTCAATCTGGGGCTAAGGGCCATTCTGATATGACTGTGGGATGTGTTCTCACATGATCAGATATAAGTGCAGGTCCATTATGATGTGATTGAGGGATGTGTTCCCACTTGATCAGATATAAGGGTTGATGCCATTCTCTGGGAGAATGGAGGCACCTGGTCAGTTACCAAGAATCCTCAGCCTAGGGCTAGGAGCCATTCTGATGTGACTGTGGGATTGGTTCCCACATGATCAGATGTAAGTGCAGAGCCTTTACACATATGATAGTAGGTGTGTCCTATCATGCAGCTAGTGGATGTGAGTGCCGGCATTTTCACAGATGGTAGTAAGTGTGTCCTACCATGCTGGTGATTGTAAGTGATGTTCCTTTTCAGAGATGGTAGTAGGTGTGTCCTACCATGCTGGTGATTGTAAGTGATGTGCCTTTCCGCAGATGGTAGTAGGTGTGTCTTACCATCCTGGTGGATGTGAGTGATGTGCCTTTCCACAGATGGTAGTAGGTGTGTCCTACCATGCTGGTGGATGCAAGTGCTGAGCCTTTCCACAGATGATAGTAGGTGTGTCCTATCATGCTGGTGGTTGTGAGTTATGTCCCTTTTCACAGATGATAGTAGGTGTGTCCTATCATGCTGGTGAATGTAAGTGCTGGGCCTTTCTAACAGGGTTGTAGGATGTGTTCCTGCATGGTCAAATGTGAGTGCTAGGTGTGCCTTTCTGACATGGTGTTGGATGTGTTCCTCTCATGGTCAGATGTAAGTGTTGGGAGGGCCATTCTAACTTAGGGTCAGATATAAGCGTTGAAGAAGACCTACATGGAGTCTAGGCCTACAACCAACATGAAAAAGGGCTGGCTCTATAGAACTTCCTGTGACGAGAAGAATCATGAGATAGCACCCGTGATGATGATCCAACAATGATGATCCAGATCCAGTGATGATCCAGATCCAGTGATGATGTTCCAGTGATGATCCAGATCCAGTGATGATACAGATCTGATGATGAAGATGACTTGAAGATGAAGATAACTTGAAGATGAAGATGACTTGAAGATGATGAGGACTCGATGGTGATCCAGATGATACATAGAAGAAGACTTGTGCTGATAAATTGTGTCGAGAGAATACCTTCCTAGTTAAGAGGGAGTGTTGATGTATTTGTAACTTTGGAATGTATTCATCCGTATATCTTATGTATTGTACCCCGATGTTTATTCCGGGATGTGTCTGTAATGTATTTGAGTCATGTCATGCCCCGATGTTCCTATCGGGAGATTCAATAATGTAAACAAGTCATGTCAAGTCATTGTGGGTAACCCTCCTATTGATCAAGGGTTAAAGTCCCCACAGTTCTGAGGCCCTAGGGTTATTAGACTCTCCTAGTGAAGTCGGCCCTAGTGAGTTATTGTCAAGTCATGAATTAGTATAAATAGAGAGTGAGCCTCTCTATTTAACACACACACACTCACACTTAGTTGTAGTGCATAGCTGAGGAAGAAGAAGCTGTTGGGGCTAGAAAGAAAGAGGGTACTGCTGTCGGGATATCATCTTACTGTTTTGGGCTTTTACTTTTGGTGCTGATTCTATCTCTGAGGAATTTGTGAGGTTTTCTCCATTTATGGTTTCCCCAAGGAAAAACATTGTGTTCATTGTCTCTTGTGTTTGATTGTTGTGCTTTCTATTCTCTCAGTTAAAGATCCTAATATAATGCTAGCTTGAATGATAAAAATCTAACACAAAGAAGTACAATGGATAAATAGCCACATGCAATTCAGATCCATGTGAGGAAATTCAAATTGATTAGACTCTACTTGATTGAATGGTTAACTAACCTTGTCTAAATCATTATCGGAGTTCATTGGAGTTCTAAATCACAAATCAAGTGTCTAATTCAGTGTTAACTAAGCCTAACTGACTGTGGTAGGTGAGAAATGCACCTCTCCTGCATGCAGCCATGAAAACCTAGCGCTAACTGAATGTAGAGGACTACAATTGAATGTAACTGACTCCTAACTGAGCTTGACTAGTCACCAACTCAACTCAACTAACCTTGGTTGGTATCGGCACTCCCAGCAGCTCCTAATTTGTAGGGATTGATCTAGGAGGATCCTAAACTGATGCATGCAAGTGAAATCAATGGCAGTAGGCCTCAATTAGTGTTCCCCACACTTTAGTAACTAGAACATGTGCCCCAATCAGGCCAAGTGGACCCAATGGTGCTAGTTACTAAAAATATACTGGAAGGACTCCTGATTTAGAGATGACTCCTGATTTAGACATATGACCAAATTGGACAAGGGAGGATTAATAATCCTAACACCCCCGTGAATGCTAACTTAAACAATCTATGGGCCCCGGTAACTAAGATCATAGGTCACCCATTACACAAAGTAAAGTAACTGCTCAATACAAGGAGCTGGAGAAAAAACCACATGGGAAAAAATCCCCCCCTCTAACTAAGCAGATAGAATCAAGATTCAAGTTTGAAAAACATGAAAATGTGTTGCTACAATATCTGTGATGTAGTGAACCAGCATGCATGATGTTCTGTGCACATGTATCCTGGGGCCTGGCATGTAGACTTCTCCATCTTCTCCCAAAATGATGATGGATGGAAGGAGGAATGTAACCTTTGTCTCTTGTTGGATGAAGAGGTGTATGATCAACTCTATTCTTCTTAATGTAGTGAGACTGATCCCTTTCCATGTAGCATATTACAAGGAGTCTATTGTATCTCTCTGAAGGAGGTGAGATTGCATGACATAGCACAAGGGTGTTTCCCTTCTGAGTGTCAGATTGATTTCCAGTCATATTCCTAGCTTCCAGTTTGGAAGTAGGGACTGGATCTGGATCTGAATCACCCTGTATCTCAATCTCAGAAACTGATACAATGGGATCTATAATAATAGTGGAAACTACAAAAGATGTAGATGAAATTTTTTTACCTTCCCTTGCAAGTGGCTGTTGAGAGTGCACTGTTTTTGAAAATGGCATGAAGTGTGAGAACTCATATGCCTTGGAGGCATGATTTGCAGCACCCTTCGCTATGGTGTTCCCAATAGAGATATCTGTGATCTCCATTGAGTCAGGACCAACTATGACTTGCTTTGGAGAGCCAGTATGAGTCATCTAGTATACAGATAACAAGTTTGCAGCTAGGGAGGGAACATAAAGCACATCTTTGAACTTTCCATGTTCAAGCTTGATACAGCCCTTCCCTTTGGCTTGAACTTTAATGCTATTTCCCATATGTATACTAGGACCATAAAAATATTGTAAGGAATAGAATGATTCTCTGGATGCAACCATATGATTGGAAGCTCCAAAATCAATGAGGAGGGCATGTGCTATGGAGCAGCTAGCCTTCAGTGCATGGCATGTCTCTTCATATTCTTCAATTTCTTCCTTATGTTCAGCCTTCCTTGCGCTAGCAAGTATAATAATTTTATGCTTCATCAGAAGAAGAGCCATCTCATCTATTGTTCTTCTCATACAATTGCTTTCTGGATGAAAGCCCCTTCCACAGTAAGAACAAGGTGTGTTTCATTTGCCATTCTTCTTTCTTCGCTTCGAACTTGAAGGCTCTTTTGAATGCTCTTTCTCTACAAGAGACTCATCCTTTTTCTTCCCTTTATCATTCGCTACCTTAGGTCCTCCTGCAACAAGTGATTGATCTCTGAAATATCGAATGATCCTCGTTTAGATGAACTTGTCATGCTCCTGAATGAGAGATTCAATGAAAGAGTTAAGAGTAGGAATCTTCTAGTTTGGAGTAGAGAGATTCATAGAATGAAATGTTGATACAAAGACTAAATAGTCTACACCAAGCTTGGAGAGAATGGAAAGGATGAGTTGATCACCCTCCTTCTAAACCTTACACAGCTTCAATTGGAACACTAGATTCTTGAATTTTGTGAAGAAGTCATTGAGTGTTTCAAAATTGGTTGGATGAAGAGAAATCAGCTCATTCTCCAGCTAATAGACCCTCAGATCATCCTTCTTGTCAAATAAGGAGGCAAGCTTATCCCAAACCTCCTTGGGAGTATTCAATCCATTGATGTGGAAGAGAAGATCTCGATAGATTGAGAGGCACAAGCATCCGTAGGCTTCATCAAGCCTATTCCAATACTTTTCTTTGTCAACATAATGAATTAGATCTTTCTCTGCCTCCATTGTGAGTCTGAAGAGTCTTTTAGAGTGTAGCTGCATCTCCATGTCCTCCTTCCACTGCTGATAGTTGAAAGGAGTGAGGAGCTCCATTGGAGGGGTCGTCTAGAATGCAGTGGAGAATACTGAGCTACTGTAGAGAATGCTGTGAAGGAGACTGAGTTGCTTGTAGAAAATGCAGTGAAGAGGAATGATAAACCTGTAAATCACACAATCAAACTAACAAAATAAGTTCAATAGTCTACACTTTTGGAATTTCCTTCACACCCAACATAGTTGATCAAGCAAGCTTGATCAAAAATTCCTTAACTTGGGATATTAAGTGGTAAATTCTCCGCTTCTGGTGTAGTACTGGAAGGAGAAATTTCGCTAAAAAAAATGATACAAGTATGGATCTATAGTAGGAGCAGTGCCTTGTCCTATCAAGGCTCTGATACCATATTAAATTGAGCACCTAGATCTATGGATCAACACACAACTAACAATAATAGATCATACAATTTACTTAGTAATTGAAGAATGAAATAGTGCAAAAATGGCTTGCAACTGTGAATGCTTTCATTAATCAAAAGTAATTAGATAATAATTACAAAGAAGAACAATGGCTAAATAGCCACATGCAATTCGAATCCATGTGAGGAAATTTGAATTGATTAGACTCTACTTGACTGAATGGTTAACTGACCTTATCTAAATCATTATCGGAGTTCATCGGAGTTCTAAATCACAACTCAAGTGTCTAATTCATTGTTCACTAAGCCTAACTGACTGTGGTAGGTGATAAATGCGCCTCCATGCAAACCTAGTGCTAACGGAATGCAAAGGACTAGAACTGAATGTAACTGACTCCTAACTGAGCTTAACTAGTCACCAACTCAACTCAATTAACCTTGGTTGGTATCGACGCTCCCAGTGGCTCCTAATTTGTAGGGATTGATCTAGGAGGCTACTAAACTGATGCATGCAAGTGCAATCAGTGGCACTTGGCCTCAATTAGTGGTCCCTAGTCCCCACACTTTAGTAACTGGAACATGTGCCCCAATTAGGCCAAGTGGACCTAATGGTGCTAGTGAC
Source organism: Pseudotsuga menziesii (assembly GCA_001517045.1). Classification (NCBI taxonomy): domain Eukaryota; kingdom Viridiplantae; phylum Streptophyta; class Pinopsida; order Pinales; family Pinaceae; genus Pseudotsuga; species Pseudotsuga menziesii. Next base: position 231,399 of record LPNX010355352.1, on the reverse strand, counting down.
TAAAAATAGACTGGAAGGACTCTCGATTTAGACATGACTCGTAATTTAGACATATGACCAAATTGGACAAGGGAGGATTAATAAACCTAACAGGTTTCTTGTGGCTCCAAAAGGGTGGATTTATAAAGGTTTTTTTTGCGCTGAAAGTAAGGCCACACACCCTTTTTGGCCCCAAAACTCTTCCTTCAATTCTTAAGCAAAACGACCATAAGCCCTCCAACATATGGGATTTGGTGTTAATTTTTCTAATCTAATTCAAATTGATTATGATATTTATTTGAAAGAATAACAAGCACAACAAGATGCATAAGATAGAGCAAATACACAAGGCACAAAGATTTTCCTCCGGGAAACCATAAAGGAGAAAACCCCGCAAACTTCCTCAGAATAGTTCTGTCACTAAAACAATATCACAAGATATAAAAACCCAAGTATAAGAAGTATTTTGTATCTCTCTCTCTCTCCTCCTCTATCTTCTCTCTCTCCTCATGTGAACTTGAGTGAGTGGGTATGTGTATACATGAGGGATGGTGCTTCCATATTTATACCCTTCAAGCGACTGACCTTACAACTTGATTGGGCCAACTTGTTACCCTAACTAGGCCAACTTCTCCTAGAGGGACCTAAAAATACAATTTATTACATTTGAATTGGGGACTACTACCCCGACTTACAACATAGAGTTTACCTCAATGACCATAGATAATAATGACATCTCAAAAGGAGGGAAACACATCTCCAATGGTGGTACAACAATATACAATAATAATATGCATCAAGATATCTTCCAAAGTTATAATTACAACACCATTCCCTCTTAACTAGGAAGTTAGTCTCTCGTTGCAGTCATCAATACATTTAGTCACATTATCATAGTTGAATCATCAATGCCATTGCTATCATATTTCTCATCTTGTCAATCATTGAATAATGACATCTATTTGTTTATCTGGCATAGGAAGTTTCTACAGAGCCAACCCCTATTTCATGGTAGGTGTAGGCCTAGTCCTCATTTAGGTCTTCATCATATGCAGAGGTACAACCCAGGACCATTCATTACATTGCCAATGTAAACACCTGTGTCTCCTAGCATCATCTTGTCATGTATGTATCATCTATTCGTATCTGGATCATCCCGTCATTGTACACGGATAAGAACCCAGATGCATATCACTAACTACTTGCTCTCTACAAACATATGAGCACACCAAGACTCATTACATCACCAAGACAACATGTGTTTACCACTATACGAGAATCTCCTAAGAGCACACCAAGTGCATTATGTCTCTACAGTCAACTTGCATTATGAAAACATAGGAGCACACCAGGACTTATTTACGTCACCAAGAAAACCCGTGTCGACCACTATGTGAGAACCCCCCAGACGCACACCAAGTTCCTTGTGACCTCTCATCATCTCCAACATGAGACCACATAAGGACTGATTACATCGAAGGACAACTTATTTACCACGTCAAGACTTATTAAATATAAGGACAACCTCAAGGACTCATTACATCTAAGGAAAATCTGCATACCACGCCAAGACTGATTACATCCAAAGACGACCTTCCAAGACTCATTATATCTAAGGAAAACTTGCATACCATGCCAAGACTGATTACATCTGAAGATGACCTCACAAGACTAATTACGTCCTAGGACAACCTGCGTACTATTCCAGGACTAATTACATCCGGGGAAAAACTGTATGCCTTCCCATTTGAGATCTTATACTCTTGCATCTGCGTCTTTCGGTCTTCTCGAAATCTCCAGAATGGGAGCACGCCAAGACTGGTTATGTCACCAAGACAACCTGTGTCTCCGACCATGCAGGAACTCGTCACTCCCTCTTTCTAGGGACCTCAATGTGGAGAACTCCAAGTCTCTCTCTGAAGTATTCGAACTTCATCTGGCCAGTAACTTGGTCAATACATCCACTATTTTCTCATATGTCTCCACGTACTTGAGCTTTACTACTCCTCTCTGCACCATATCTCGGATATAGTAATACTTCATCTCTATGTGCTTCGACTTGTCATGGAACACTAGATTCTATGACAACTTCACACAACTCTAGTTTTCACAGAAGATACAAGTCACCTCTAACTCGAGATCAATCAAATTAGACAGTAGCTTTCGAATCCATAATTTCTCACAACTAGCCAAACAAGCTGCAACACATTCTGCTTCAGTTGTACTAAGCATCATGCAAGACTGCTTACTGTTAAACTAGGAGATCATGTCGAATCCCAAATTGAAGCAACATCCCAAAGTTCTCTTCCTATCAATGGCGTTGGATTCCAAATCTGAATCAACATAACCTTGCAGGTTAATCTTTTGATTCGCATCATACTTGAACCCATAATCAACTGTACACTTCAAGTACCTGAATACATGCTTTGCAGCTACCAGGTGAACATGTATCGGATATGTTAGGAACTGACACAGGGTGTTCACAACAAAGCATATGTTTGGTCTTGTATTTTTCAAGTACATCAATGAACCAATCATCTACCAATATATCATGGCATCAACTGTCTTTGATGAAGCATCACATAGTAGCTTCAAGTTCTATGCCATAGGTGTGTCTATCATCTTGCAGTCCAACATTCTGAATATTTTCATAATCGCCACTGCATGCTTTCCTTAACCAAGGAATATACCATATGTACTCTGCTACACCTCCATGCCTAAGAAATAGTGCATCATCCTAGGTCTTTCATCTCAAACTCAGTGGCAATCTTCCTATTTGCATCTATGATGAGTTTGTCCTCTCCTGTCAAAAATAGGTCATCAACATATAAAACCCCATAATTAGAACATATTTCACCCCATGACCTGCATTAACTTCTTCAAGATTTGACTCAAAACAGGGAACAAGGTACAAGCATAAGCAAACAAGGTGGTCAACAACCTTCAATAAACATTACACTTTCAACTCTTTTAAGGAAACTTCAACACCATAGACAGGTGAACTAACAGACTTATTACACGTTCACATTTAAACAATTTACTAACTACTATTAATCCATGAGCACTTCTCTAAATTTAAACACAATGGGAAAATGTCTTTGTGGATTCCACACTCCACCTAATCGTAGGTCTCTTCCCAACCTATATTATTTCGGTGCTCAGAGACAACCCCTGAGTTGGTACTTGTGACATCATCAAGAGACACTTCCCTTACTTAAGGTTTAACTCACCACAGGAGTTCACTCCACTCTTTCTCATAATTCAAAGGAAACTAACAAATTTACAGACATTCAGGAAAAACAAGCTACAACCAATTCCATGCTAAACCGTACATTTACCACTTTCACTTCTTTCCCCTTTTTTCACTAACTGAAAACCATCACAGTTGTTCAGTGTCAGGAATTCCACCAAGGTAATTCATGTGCAATTTACCATCTCCTTGACCATAATCCAACAATCAATAACAATTCAAGACAGTTTATACCAACATTAAGGAAATATGGTTCTAGAATCTTACGTTCACCTCAACACAGGTTTCACCTCCCCATGATCTCTCTCTGTTTCTGCTTCATGCATGAGGGCTTCACCTTCCCATGGTATCTCCTTGGTTTCACTTCACTCATGAGGGATTCACCTCCCCAAGGCTTCTCCATGGTTCCTCTTTACGCATGAGGGATTCTCTTTTCTCCTCGCCTAACCATGACCACTTCACATGGGAACTATTCCCAACATGAGAAACATGTCAAAGGCACAAAATAAAATCGCCGCCTAATCCATCATTAATCATACTTAACAACTAAAACATGTTAAAGGATGAACACAATGGTTTAAGTTTTAAATTAGGAAAAGGATCTTTCCTAAGTTAGTCAAGGTGTAACAGGGTTAGAGTATAACACCCTAGACCATATACAACCCCCTTACCTCTCCCCTTGATGAATTGACATGTCCCCCATCTCTTCAGTATTGGGACATCATCAAAGTGAGTTTTATATTTTTTTTTTTTATTAAGGTCAAAATGTGCACTTGATATGCCATACAAGCATTACATATCAGTATTACATTATACACATGATCAAAATAGGGGTCTTAACCAGGGGTATTACAAACTTCCTTTGGATGTTGTTCATGTTTATGTCAAAACTTTTTCCAAGTATCCATATTTTCCATGGCCCATGCAACTGCCTCCTTCCCTTCATTGAAAAGTATTTTGCATTTGCTTGAAGCATGCCTACCTATTGTCCATTAAAGCATCATTCATATTAGGGTGAATAAACCAAATGTAACTGTAGTCTTAGAGACGCCAACGCTCATAATTTTTGTGTAAATAGCTCAATTCCCAACTTTACTCATGACTTTTTGACAAAATATAAAACTGAAAAATAATGTACCAGAGAATATTTATGCCATAGAACGCTAAGGAATGTGACCCGTAGCTATTAGATTACTTGAAAAACAAATCAGGCGAAGACTCCTCAAATATAAAGGAATAACAATTCTTATGTTTGATTTCAATAGACTATACCCAAACTTAACATAATGAATCAAACTAAGAAATAATCAAGTCCAAAACTTTATTGGGGAAGAGTATCAAGGATTAATATTTCGCCCATGAATAGTCTAGTCAACTTTACAAGATATGGGAGAAACTACCACATAATTACCAAGAAATTCCACACTACCAACTAAGTTAGAATCACAACCAATGGAACTAGACACATGACAAACATAACTAGTCACTAGACACACAATCAATAAAACTAGTGATTTGGAAAGGATAAATATATAATTTGTCATCTATTTTGGTGTTTACTGGGTGGAGAGATTGGTTGAATTGTCTTATAGGGCCCATTTTAGGGGCAGGTCTCACTTTGTATATTTGGGGTCTAGAACCTTTCGATGCCTATTTGAGGGCCTAAACGATGTTTTTTGGTGTCAAAAGCTCATTGCTTACACAATGGCCCTTGACGTAATTCTACAATCTAAGTCTTTCCAATAATCCAAGAATCACCTAAAATCAATTCTGTATAAAGAATGTACACCTCTATCCAGTGGATTCCAAGTCATCTCTCATTTATCACACATGTGGAGCTATTCACATGTGGAATTTCAAGAAAATTCTAGAAGTTCCAAAACTCTAACCCTAAACGAGAGATGCAAAAACCCTAAACTAACCTTGCATGGCTAATGGGATATGTTAAATACCAGGCCATTAGGAAAATAAGGGAATGTATTGTTATGCTGTTATTGTATTGTTCCATAGTTCAGAACCAACAAGAGAGTGGGCATTAGAGAAGAATAGAAGAAGGATGATATTATGTAGTGGCTATTCTTCCCGCAAAGTCATAGGAAACTCGATAGAGAGTACCAATTCATTTGTATTTGTATTCTATATAAAAAGAGTAAGACATAGTCCTCATTTTTTGTTGGGTTTTTCCACATACCGGGTTTCCCCAAGGGTATATCTTGTGTTATTGCATGGATTGTGTATTTATGTGCTCTATTTATTCTTGTTTAAATTCTAATTTATTTGGAATTTAGTGGAATTAGATAATAAGAAGAGCTAACTTGTAAGATCCATTTTGACGAATTGTTCAACTGGAACATCCACAATAATTTACAAATCAGCTACATTGCACTTCTAGGACTATGTGAAACCAACATCTTATTTGTATTCAAATGAGCCAAATGAGATAAAAAGGAACCAAACTAAGAACATAATAAAAAGAGTTAGGAAGAGGTATGTATAACTATATTTCAAACTTGTTGAAACAACAATGAGTTTGGCTTTAGCCACCTTCAAAACTCTTTGCACAGTCCACATCCCTTGTTCATTATTCAACATTACCAATCCTTCAGAATTACAAGGAAGGTAGAGTTAATAATTGAATGTCCAATAGGTAATAAAGTCGCACATGCTTGGCATATAGGAGAAAGGGTTTTCATTAATTCACCTTGATTACAATAAGATTTGAATGTACAGTGGGGCATGCATCTTATCTCTCAATCATTCTTGATGGATCCTTTATAGTTCTTGATGGATGCCATGGTTTTCATGCTTATCATATGACAAGGAGGTGCTATATAGGTGAAACAAGGTGCTTAGGGTATGGAAAAAATACCCTTCCTTCATCCCTTTTTCAATAACTTTTCCTAGAATGATATGACTACCTATTTTACACTACTGGAAAAATGTGGAATGAGCATCCAAAAATATTAGCTTCAAAATAATATCTAATGTGGTCTTAACATCCAAAAGGTGACATCTATAACGTAGAAATAACATCAATTGAATGTCTTGTAAATGTGGAATGAAAGTCCAAAAATAGGCCTTTCTAACATGGAACCAACGTAGGATAAACATCCTCTTTAAGCCACATCTGTGTGGGAATGGACGTCTGAAAAAGAGACATTGCGAATGTGGAACTAACATCAGGTACTGGTTTAATGGCAAGGCTGCCTTAGAGACTCTGGATCTTACAAGCTGGTGTCAAGAAATCATGAAACTCCGTTCTTGCTTTTCCCATCTCGAAACAGCTCATGTCTATAGAGAGTACAATGTCCAGGCGGATCTCTTATCTAAGGAGGCACTTCATTTACCTTCGAGGATCCTATATTATATGGAATTTATCGATGAGGTTTGCGAATGGCAAGGAAATATTAAGTTCATCTGACTATCTTCTCCTCCCTGTTTCTTTGGGGATTGTATATTATTTTTTGACATCATCTTTGATGATTTGGAGAAAATTTGCAGCAGATCCAAGTAGTGTCTCCTTAGATCAGTTAACTACTCGGATCGTGATTCCTGTGACTAAGCTGTTTCAAGTTGGGGAATGGAAGAAGTTTACTTATTTTCTCCTTCCTCTGACAGAGCTCATTTATGTGGTCCTGATATTGAAGTCATGTATTGTACCTATGTTTTGGTTGTGGACTAGTTACTTATATTGTATTGCACTGGTGCGGTACTAGCCTTCAGCCTTGCTAAAGTCCCTGATGTGAACACCATATATGTATATGGCTTGTGACTGTTTACCTTGTCCCTAGATGTGTCTGGTTATTGTACATCTTTCTTAAGCACAAAGTTTCCTTTGATTCAGTTTTTTGAATAACAAGGAAATGCTATTTTTCTCCTGGAAAAACATCGGCTAAACATTAGATAAGCCATGTCATGTAACTTGGAACGAGCATCCAAAAAGCTAATCTTCAAATCTTTCCCTAACATGGATTCAAATTCCAAAAAGAGACATACTTAATGTTGGCTAAATGTATGATATGCCACGTTTAAAATTGATTTGAACAAAAATAAATTGGGCAAAATGTCTAACACTCCTCAAATGTATGTCGGTTAACCCATAAATAATCAACTTTATATTTATGGTGTTGACGCTTAACCCATGTAGTTCATACATCAAATGGATGTCCTAACAATTGAGGGTTTTTTTATTGGATACTTAATAAATAAAGTTTTGCACTCCCAATAGTGATTATCTCAATCTAATTTTATGGATGATTCCAATTGTCTTCTTTGTAGAGAGAAAAATTGTTTGTCATGCCATTTGGAGCTACAAGTGTGCCCAAGAGTTCTACAAATTTCTATGGGACACTTTGCATCACCTCCTATGTAATAAGATATTTTGGAAAGAAACATCATTAAATGATGTTGATTTTGTTATCCCTTTATATTTCAGGGGCACTTGGCTTTGTATTTGTGTTGTCACTTTGTATAACTTATGGAAGATTCATTCCAATGTGAAGTTGTCTTTAGCAATAGGGTGTTTTATATTTCTTCTCTTAGAGAAAATTTGTTTGATGAGTTTGTTGTACAATTCAAAGTAAAATGTGCTCTCCTTAAAAACTTTCCATGCACTTGATAAAGACATGGATTGAGGTACAAAATTGTGAGGGAGGTTCCATAAGAAGAAAATCCCCATCATTGTTTCAAGATGCTTACAGTTCTGAAAAACATTGGAATGTGTGTCATTGTGTTAAGAGGATGGGAAAATTGTCCCACAAAGGTGAGATGCCCCTAATTATAGTATTTGTGCAACAACTAGTTGATAAATGTGTGTTTAACATTATAAGAAACGTGCTATTAACATTATCCTATAGCTAGACACAAACACACTTGGAAACTATTAGTATGAATTAAATCATGGCCATGCAATAATTAAGGTTTGTCATTATAACCTACCATTTTCCTTATTGAACAAGTGAAAACTCCATAATTCCATGACAACAAGCATTCAAGGTACTAAAGGTTGTTCTCACCCATGTTCCTATCATTTGGTGTTGTAACTAAGTTTTGAATCTTTAAAAGGGTGAAGTAAATGTAGTTTACATGAATCCCAAATTCCTATAAATCAAGTAACTTTCAATACTTGTAGGTGGACCACTCAAATTCTTCCACATGGGTTTTGATGTGGACATGTCATGCCAACTTATCTGTATCATAGATCAATGAAAGAGGGTTCGAGGTCAACATAGGAGCCACAACTAGTCACGGGCACAAAGGTAGAGTTAACACAACATTGTTCCTATCGTTTCAACATAGTTTAATGTTTTATGGTCCTTTTTTTACATTATAGATTGCACACTTAGGCTCGGTGGATGAACAATTTGGAAGGTGACATCGAACACTAATTTTTCATTAACTATGTAGGAGTAAATCAATGTTGTTCCATATATGAACATGGTGTGATGGATATTGTATTAATGTGAATTACTATAGACATCATTCCTACTATCATTTTTTATGTCATATAGGGAATTTGGACATGATGTTCGATGATAAAAGGAGAGAAAGTGGGACGGTTTTAGATGTTTAAGGATTTGAAAAATCTATATATTAGAGTATTTGAACTTATCTAATGGACATAATGTTTTGTGTGGCATACCTATAACTATGTGTTTTGGTGCAATTTAAGACACTTTCTTAACACATATGGGCCCAATCATTTTATGGGTTAATTTTGAACTAATTTTGAACATACTTTGATATTTTACTAGCCATTTTAAATTAATTTATTATTCTACTATTGTCCCCTACTCCACCAATGGCCTCCCTCCCCTATACATGACTTGAACTTAATTGAGTAAATGAAAATGTCGAGAAGATGATCAACATATAACGCTAAAATTAGTTAGGGCGGAACCTTTCTAGTTTGTTTAAGGTTTCACATCCTTTTCTGAGTTTTTTTGTGTTGGACATGGCATCTACTACAATAAGTACAACACATGACAAGTTTGGGCAATTCTATTAACTAAGAGTTTCTTCAATTTATTCTAATCATTGCTAGTGTGAAAGTATAAAGAGGTATTTATGATATAGAATGTTAAGCCCTTTGCTGGGCACAACCCCCTCTATAGTGTGGAAATTTACCCCCTATATGGTGGTGTATTACATATTATTGATTTAGGCTCGGGACTATTAGTGGGTCTATTAGTTGTTATTGTACACCTTTGTCTCCTATATATAGGAATGAGACATTTTCAATTGAGTAATCATAATACCTTGTCTTGTCTCATGTACTCAGTACATTGTGTAAAGACGTTCCTCCCTCAAAGAGGATTTCTATTTATCTTTATTCTTAATTAATAAGGCATGGATTTCTCCCTTATTATCTATTTCTACTCATTTTATGCTATTTCTGGGACTTGCTTGCATAACATTTGTTATCGGAGCTCGGGACTGGCTTCTGCAAAACGAATCATCTTCGAATTTTCGCTACAATTTTTTTTATAAAATGATTTAAATATCAAGGTTAAAAACCCACTTCCAAAATAGGCCAAGATATCTTCGATCCAAAAGTAAGATCCTGATCCCTTATGGTTTCCTATATATCCATAGAGGAACCTAGGGTTTTTTACTAGTCCAAAGCCTAGTCTAAAACAAGTGTTCTAGATAAAAATGTCATATTTGAGGTATACGAGATCCAAATTCAGTGAGACTTGTTGCATCCAAAATATATATATTGGGGTATATATGGTAGGAACTTTATATGTAGAAACAAAATATTGGACACATGTCATATCATACAAGGTCGCTCTTCTGGATAGGCCAAAAATATGAAGTTTTAGGAGATTTGTAATAAAAAAAATTTGGCATATGAGAATTAGGTCAGACCTGCAGAATCGGAAAGTGGACACATCAAGATACAACATTCCTAAGTTTTATGCCTAGAGGATTTGAAATTCCATTTTTACATCAATTTCAAGTTGGCCATAAAACAATATTCCAATCGGGGTTTGAAAAACATTGCTATAAGGAAAATTGTTATATCCGGAGCATCGGATATCCAAATTGAGTAATACCTGTTGCATCAAAAATAATATTGACCATAGTATTTGTGGTATATTTTTAGATTTAGATTCGAAATATTGGACACTTGGCATACCATATAAGTTCGATCTTCTAGAAAGGCTAAAAATAAGAAGTGTTGGGAGAATTGCAATATAGTTTTATTGGAGCATCCAAATTAGTTCAGACTATTAATCTGTCACAGTAATCTAGGGACTAAACACAAGTCTCATCAAATATTAATAACAATAAGACATGAAAATGGTGTAATAGTGCTACAAAATGAGTAGTCGCTCTGTATATTCACACAAAGAATGAGTAATACAATACAATGATCATGCTGCAAGCATGAATGACAAAGCAATTTGAATTCCCAAGGAGGTCATTCGAATTCAGTGAGTGAGTCTAGCTTAACTAAATGTAAGCCACAGTCAACACTCAAGTTAATCATTGATCAAAACCCTAATTGACTCAACTAAGACCTAACTAAAGTTGGAGTGCAATAAATGACTAAGTCTAATTGAAAGTAGGTCAAACACATGTCACAACAAGCCAACCATCAAGTGGTAGCGCATCAATGACTCCAATGAACCTCGATGAGGTTAACTGAAGTGTAATTGAATATCAGAAGTGGTTGGAGGCACCTCTGTTGACTCTAGTTCATTAAATAATCAATAAATAATCAATTTAATGATGGAGGGCACCTTCACTGCTCTGTTTAACTGATTATAACCATCAGTTAGCAATATGGGGCATTAAAGACACTCAGATCACCCCCGGAGTGCTCCAGTTAGCCTCCCCGAATGTAGGAGAAGGCTAAGTTAGCCTCCTTGACTGAAGGTAGGTGTGGGTGTGATCTAGCTGATGTCATCTAGTGCTCCTCTGATGTCAATTAAGTCAATAATACTTAGGATAGTGGTTTAAATAGGCCAAATTGACCAAAATGAGTGTGTAAGGTGGTAAATGTCTCCAACACCCCCCCTTAAGCTATACTCAAGAGGAGTTAGAAAACATAAAATGCATGAAAATGATAGGGCCCTGACAACTAAGGCCATAGGTCACCCTGTACAATGCTGAAACTGAAACAATGCTAAAAAACAAACTAAGTGAGGAAAAGAGGGAAAACCCAGTGGGAAAAGCCCACCCTCAAGCTGAACACTGAAAGTAATCTGATCACCTTGATGGACTCACCCCCAACAGTGAACGGAGGTAAGTGAACTTCTTTTCTGAAAAGCTCTTGGTGAAGATGTCTGCAATCTCCTCATCAATCGGGCAGTATTGCAGAATGATGGTCCTGTCATGCACTAGCTCCTTGATATAGTGCATGTGGATCTCTACATGCTTGGTCCTTTGCCTGGTAAATGGATCTGTGGATATCTTAATAGCACCTTGATTGTCACAAAGGAGGATAGTGGACAAAGTACTACCAAGATCAAACTCTGAAAGAATGCCTTGCAACCAAACTGCTTGGATGCAAGCATTCACCGCTCTTTGATACTCCGCCTTTGCTGAAGATAATGATATGGCAGCCTGCTTTTTGCTAGACCAGAAAATGGGGCCACCACCAAACATGAATACATATCCAAAAGTAGACTTCTGATCAATAGAATCACCCGCCCAATCGGAATCTGTGTATCCAACCAGCTCTAGCTCGGAGTCTGCAGCATAGTGAATGTCGTAGGTCCTGGTTCCCTGAATATACTAGAGGATCCTCTTAGCTCCCTTCCAATCAAGATCATGAGGATGCTACATGTATCTTGATACAACATTCAAAACATAACAGATATCAGGCCGAGAATGTGTCAAGTACAACAAGCTACCAATCAGCTGTCAATAGATAGTGCAGTCCATAAGAGGTGTGCTTTTTCCTTCTTCAAGGTTGATCCCTGAAAGGAAAGGGAATTGTGCAATCCTACATTCAGCCATGTTAAATTTGACTAACAGGTTTGATATGTATTTGGACTGAGTGACCATTATCCCATCAGAATTTTGCTCAATTTCGAGCCCCAAATCGCTCATTTCAAATGCATTGTGGAGAGCAGTTTTGATGGCTGAAATGGAAGCAACTGTGCTACCTGTGATTAGTAAGTCATCAACATATAAAACAATAATAATTAAATGACCATCATAATACTGTATGTACACATTTGGATCTGATCTACACCTTTGGAAGTTTTGCGAGAGAAGGAAGGCATCCATCTTGGAATACCACTCTCTTGGGGCCTGTTTTAACCCATATAGTGACTTCTTTAGTTTGCAAACCAAATATGGATCAGAGATGTAGCCCTCAGGCTGCTTCATGTATATCTCCTCATGAAGATCTCCATGCAGAAAGGCTGACTTAACATCCATATGATGCACTTCCCAATTCTTAGATGCTAAAATTGCCAAAACAAGGCGGATGGAGTCCATTTTTGCAACTGGTGCAAAAGTCTCATGGTAGTCCACACCTTGGAATTGAGAGAAACCTTTTGCCACCAGACTTGCCTTATATTTGTAGGTGCTTCCATCAGCAGAAACCTTGGTGCGAAACACCGACTTGCATTGAACCAATTTGCTTCCCGGAGGAAGAGAAACTAGCTCCCAAGTAGTGTTTTTCTAAGGATAATTCATCTCTTCATCCATGGCAACTTGCCATATCGGATCCTTGCGAGCATGGTAGTAGGATTTTGGGTCTGAACTAATCATCAAATAACAAGTTTTGGACAGAAAATTATCAGGACAAGAGAGCACAATACCTGCTCTTTGGAAATCAGACTGGTTTCTCCTTGGATCATCCGGATTTCCAATGTTATCTCCTACGGAGGAGAGTGTCTGTCGGGCCCATGTGGGAAGATGATTTTGTACTTCATGTTCTGATTCAGAATCTGATGTTTTTTGTACACTGATATCAGAAATCATAGGATCCAAATCAGGGTCATCACCCCCAATTTCATCATCCAAATATTCAGTAGAATAGGAAGGAAATTCAGCAGTTTTCTCCTTCACTAGTTCCACCTCTTGAATAGGCTCATCAAACTTGACACTTTTCTCGATGATGATCTGTTTTGTTTTGATATCCATCAGCTTGAAACCTTTTGATTCATCAAGATACCCAATAAATAGACATTCTATGCTTTGCGGTTGCAAAGCCCTCCTTTTATCAAGTTGAATTCGGTCCCATGCAGTGGACCCAAACACCCGCAAGTTCGACACATTCGGCTTGTGTCTGAAGTATGCTTTGAAAGGGGTATTCCCTTTCATAGAAGAGTGTGGCAGTATGTTTTGAATGTATGCTGCAGCATGCATGGCTTCAGCCCACAAATTTGCAGCCAACTTCTTTGATTCCAACATACAAGTGGTCATCTCCTTGAGAGATCGATTCTTCCTTTCCGCTACACCATTCTGCTAGGGAGTGTAGGGAATTGAATGTTGGACCTGAATACCACTTTGGGAGCATATGTGCAACAACTCATTACTGACATACTCCCCACCATTATCAGATCTCAAGATCTTGATCTTAAGCCCAAAGGCATTCTCGATCAAGGCCTTCAGTTCAGAGATTTTTTCACATACTTCAGACTTCTTTTTGAGAAAGAAGACCCATGTGTACCTTGAAAAATTATCAATAAAAGTCATAAGATACCTTGATCCATTCATGAATGTGACGGGAATTGGACCGTTGATATCAGAATGTATCAGCTCCAAGATTCCTGTAGCTTTGCCTTCCCTCAATCGAACTTGTGCTCAGGGTGTTTTCCAACCACACATCCCTTGCAAATTCCAGTGGTTGCCTTGATGACCGAGAGGCCTTCAACCATGGAGTTTTTCTTTAATTGCTGCAAATATTTGAAATTTAGATGGCCAAACCTTTCATGCCACAACCTACTAACTTCATTTCCATGAGTTAGCAGAGCGATGGGTTTTGCATCCACCACAAAGTGGGAGAACTCATTGGATTTTGCATGATGGTTTGCAAGGCCTTTAGCGATGAGTTTCTGGGATGCAAGTTCCATTATCTCAACATAATTAAGGCTGAAAGATACTCTCTTAGGCACTCCTGTATGTGTCATCTAATAGACACTAAGGAGATTTGATGCCAGAGAAGGTACATACAAAACATTTGAAAAATAGCCATTCTCAAGATCAACAGTACCTTGTCCTTCTGAAATGATGGTGGAGTCATCTCCCATGTGGATGGGGATGGATTTGTTGGTCTCCAAGAATGAAAAGCAGTCTCTTTCAGCCATCATGTGGTTCGAAGCTCCAGAATCAATCAAGAGTGATTTGGACTTCGAAGTGCTTGCCATGAGGGCATGACCTTTTTCATGCTATGGTTCCCGATCTTGCTGATCTCTCCTCCAAAAGCTTTCCGAAAGATTGATGTGATTTCTCTCAAGGAAAGAGGTAGCTTCATCAAGCTTCTTCTTCATGCAGGAATTTTCAGGGTGGATTCCCTTCCCACAGTATGAACACTTGACTTTTTCCTTTCAATGATGCCCTTTCCCTTTGTTCTTCTTTTAGACGGAAGACTCATCATGCTGTCGGTTTTCAACTTTAGGCTTAGGAGCTTTGAATTTAGTTTTTGGGTTCTTCTGCTGCTTTCCTTTACCCTTCAGATCTTTGGGCCCCGAGACATGGAGGGCTTGATCATGGGAGGATCTGATGATCCCCATCTGGGCAAGCTTATCATGTTCACTTGTTAGGGACTCAATGAAGGCATTGAGTGTAGGCATCTTCCATCCAGGGGTTGTGAGCTTCTCCGCACGGAATGTAGAGACAAAAAATGAATAATCAAATCCAAGTTTGGAGAGTATGGCGAGGATCATCTAATCATCCTCTTTATCCGCTTTGCATTGCTTCAACAGTAAGACAATGTGCTTGAACTTTGTGAAAAAATTCATTCAAGGTCTCAAAATTGGAGGGCTGGAGAGACATCAATTCATTTTCGAGCTGGTAAACTCTCAAATCATCCTGCTTTCCATACAGGGCTTCCAATTTGTCCCAAATTTCCTTTGGAGTCTTCAATCCTGAAAGATGGAAAAGAAGATACCGGGGAACAGAGAGGCATAAGAATCCAAATGCTTCATCCTTCTTGTTTAAGAATATAGATTTGTCTATTACAGAATTGGGATCTTCTTCAGTGTCCATGGTGACCCTATAGAGTCCTCTAGAGCGTAGCTAGATCTCCATGTCTCCTTTCCATGAGTGGAAATTGAACGGAGTCAAGAGATCTACGGAAGAAGCCATCTGAATCTGCTGGACCGAATGCTTTCACCTGTCAAAAACCAGAAAATCACAACAAAAAGGGAAATGTAAGGTTGGACAGCCTGCACATTTTAGGCTTTCATCACACCCAGCATAGTCAATCAAGCAAGATTGATCAACAAGTTCTTTACTTGGGGTATTAAGTGGTAATCCTTGGCTTCTGGTGCAGTGCTAGATTTTTGAGCTATTGCTCAATTTTCATGCAAGATCTGTCAAAAACCTTGTTTTTGAGAGATTTGAGCTTCGTCTTTTTGTTTGCTCTAATACCATATTAATCTGTCACAGTAATCTAGGGACTAAACACAAGTCTCATCAAAGATTAATAACAATAAGACATGAAAATGGTGTAATAGTGCTACAAAATGAGTAGCCGCTTTGTATATTCACACAAAGAATGAGTAATACAATAGAATGATCATGCTGCAAGCATTAATGAAAAATCAATTTGAATTCCCAAGGAGGTCATTTGAATTGAATGAGTGAGTCTAGCTTAACTGAATGTAAGCCATAGTCAACACTCAAGTTAACCACTGATCAAAACCCTGATTGACTCAACTGAGCCCTAACTGAAGTCGGAGTGCAATAAATGACTGAGTCTAACTGAAAGTAGGCTAGACACATGTCACAGCAATCCAACCATCAAGTGGTAGCGCATCAATGACTCCAATGAACCCCGATGAGGTTAACTGAAGTGTAACTGAACATCAGAAGTGGTTGGAGGCGCCTTTGTTGACTCCAGTTCATTAAATAATAAAAAAATAATCAATTTAATGATGAAGGGTGCCTTCACTACTATGTTTAACTAATTGTAACCATTAGTTAGCAATATGGGGCATTAATGACACTCAGATCACCCTGGAGTGCTCCAGTTAGCCTCCCCGAATGTAGGAGAAGGCTAAGTTAGCCTCCTTGACTGAAGGTAGGCATGGGTGTGATCTAGCTAATGTCATCTAGTGCTCCTCTGATGTCAATTAAGTCAATAATACTTAGGATAGTGGTTTAACTAGGCCAAATTGACCAAAATGAGTGTGTAAAGTGGTAAATGTCTCCAACACAGAACCACAAAATCGGAAAGAGGAAACATCAGGACACCACAAGCCAAAGTTGCAGTCCTAGAGGAGTTGAAATTTTAAATTTATCTCAGTCCAATTCATCCACAAAACAATCTTCCATTCAAGGTTTAAAGAAGGAAAATCTACACTTCAAGCAATGGTAGATCGCATTGAGCACTGACAAGCAATATCCAAATAATGAAGATGTCCAAAAATGGGATGAATAACAGGTATATCAACATCACATTCAAAGGAGTTTTGAAGAAGGAAAAATCATACGGGAACTTGAACAAATCATTGAAACAAGGACCAAACAACTACGAAATCAAGCTGTTATTGAGTACCTCATCAAGTGGAAGAACTTACCAGCTGCAGATTCAACATGGGAAGATGATTCCTTCATACAAATGCATCCACAACTACCCAAGTGTTGAGGACAATAATTATCTGAAGGGGAGGGGCATGTTAAGCCTTAAATGTTGGGCATAGTTCCCCCTATAGTGTGACACTTTACCCCCTATATGGTGGTGTATTACATATTATTGATGTAGGTTTGGGTCTATTAGTGGGTCTATTAGTTGTTATTGTACACCTTTGTCTCCTATATATAGGAAGGAGATATTTTTAATTGATTAATCATAGTATCTTGTCTTGTCTTCTGTACTCAGTGCCTTGTGTAAGGAGGTTCTGACCTCGAAGAGGATTGCTATTTATCTTTGTTCTTAATTATTAAAGCGTGGATTGCTTTCTTTTTTCTATTTATGTGCTTTTTATGTTATTTCTGGGATGTTTTTTTTTTGACATGGCATGCACTACAATAAGTACAACACATGACAAGTTTGGGAAATTATATTAACTAAGAGTTTTTTCAATTTATTCTAATCATTACTAGTGTGAAAGTATAAAGAGATATTTCTATTATAGAAACTATTTTGAAAGATCTTTGCACATAAAGAGGGGAATCCCAAGCAACAAAAAATACCATATTACAACCAATCAACCATTATGATAGTATTATGCACCACTCCCTTGTGGCTACCCCATTAACATATGGATCAAGGTATCTCAGAGTTTATATAAAATTATGAGTTGCATTTCTCAACCAATACAAATGAATTAATTGATCTTGTAATTTCATATGTGACCCTCCTTTGGAAATCAATTGGAGTAATCCAAGACAACCCACATTACATTCTATAATCACATTGATTAGAGGTATTAAGAATCTTATTCTTCCTCAGTGAATCCTCTTAGTAATGAGTGAAACAATTTTAGTGGTGTAACTTATATACATAACTACCAAAAAGCACATGCATAATCCTTAAGAATAATAAGCAATATATATGTATTAAAGTGGTTATAGGGTCACTATATCAAAACATGAGAAATTGAACTCAAAGAACCATAAAATATCTACGGCCTTTAGCAACCAACTTCCCTTCTTCCCATGCCAATCTAGAACATGTTAGTGATGTCACGTCCCCACCCCTCTACTCGGTGGAGAGGACGCGACTAACATAGCATCTAGCTGTCTAATCCAGGAAATCTCGTAAGATAAAATGTAATAAAATAAAAGCATACACAAGTGCATAAATGATTATCAAATAGCAAAAGCAAAGGTCATTCATTCACAACATTTAACATGTTCATATCAATTTATAAAACAAATACAAGTGCAGAGATTTAACACAGGAGATACTTATCTTAGAAGAAGCTCATCCCGCAACCAGCTATGTCGTTGCAATGTTCCACCCAACCATAGGCCAGTGTGCTCATCAATCTCTCAGCAACACTGCCACACTCGAGCTGGGCATGATTCCAACAAGGAATAAGGGAACACTAGCAGACTCACACATAGCCAAGGATACACAAAACTCAGCCAAGCCAACACAGTTGGGTTTATCAAGCTATAAGGGAGCTAACTTCTAAGCTAGTGAGCTCAACCAAAGAGCTATGGACACCTGCACCAGATCTAGCCTGACTTCTAAAACATCTACACACCCAATACAAGGAAGCATCCCTTTCTCTGCTACACAGAACCTCGGGCTATGCCTTGCCTTCCAGTGTTGTTCAGGGTGTACAAAGAAGAAAGCCAGCCCTCTAGCTCTATCTATGAGGTTTCCTTCTTCCACTAGGTTTATCAAGCTATCTCAGACCCCATTTCCACTCCAAAAATAGTTCAAATCAAAACAATAGAGGCATACACAGTAATTGCAAGATATGGGATTGATGAAAAACATTTTTCAACCAAAAATGTAAATGACAATGGGTAAAACAACCCCCTTAACAACAATTCGATTTTCAGAATCGTTTATGGCCCTAATGTGGCCAAAACGAACTCAATCAGCACCCAAAATGCATGGCTCTGTCCCTCCATTGGTTGTGCAACACTGAAACACAAAATTCCACAATCGTGGAGACATGGAAACAACACAAAGACGCGCAGGAGAGATCCTAGCCACTGACTATTAGCAAAACCACTACCCAGCCCTGGGAAAAATGAAGAACACAGTAGAAAACATGAATGGTGAATGCCAGGACCTCCAAAATCATGGGAAAAACCAAAAACGTGAATGCCTTAAAGGAATGAGCAGCATTTTTGGGCGATAACTTGCCCCATAAGTCAAAATCGCATTTCCTAAAACTGATAACTTCTCAAATTCAAATTTGGGTTGTCATACCTTTCCCATCCCATGCAATGACCAACTCAACCAACTTCTAGCAGTAATAAATGATTGGGTGAATGAGAAAAGAAAGGCAGTTGACAGTTTGATGGGTTCTCCCTTTGACATTTGGCTTTTCCACATTGGCCCAAGGGTTTGAATACCCTCCCCCCCTCTTATTCTTACAAAATCATGCCCCCATCTCATTATTGTTGCATTGACATAGCTGGTTGTGGGTTTTTAATTAAGTTGCATATTTACATGATGTCCAAAATTATAATGCACCGGCTAGCACAAAAATACCATTGGAAACGATTTTTTTAATCATTGAAACATAAAACGCTAAATCGATGGTGGGGCTTTTGCCTTTAGCTCCACACCACAATTAAATACAATATTTACATCACATGCATTTAATGCAAATGGGGTAAAAAACGGGGTGTTACAGGTGAGGTATTTCACATATAATTGTACACCTCGATCATAAGATACTTTCGCTATGAGGATGCCCTCCTCTACACAAATAGAAGAGAATACTTAATGGTTGACTTAAGATTTAATTTTACTTAGGAAAATTATGTGAACGAAAATCATCACAGAGCTACATTCACCTTTCAAAATGCAACCATAAAATAGTATGGAAATTTGTTCAAGGATCCAAAGGGAGTATCATTGTATTGTATATGATCAATGAGTTAACCTCCCAATGGGCCTTTTACTATATTCAAAGTGCCATGGACTCACTTCATAAACATCAAAGTTCGATAGGTATTGATGTTCTAACACCCCCTCTTAGCACATTTTTTAAGACATTCAAGAGGTGGAATTATTTATGCACACAACCATAATTAGAAGTTCCTTAAACCCAAACATAGCCTAAAGTTTCTCATACTTAGATCCTATCAATGGCTTTATAAATATCCATCTTGCAACAAACAAGATACATAATTTTATCTTCTTTTTTCCTTTTTTGTACTTGGGAAATCAACGACTGGGGTAGGGCTTGTACTTGCATGACATGAGGTCGATCCTCATCCTCTTCCACTATACCCCTAGGTTCACCCACACAACTCGCCAACATGGGGCACAAGTTCTCCAAGATTTGAACTTGTGATGTCGCAAGGAGTTACGTAATAGTACACTCTATCACCACTCGGTCTACACCCTTGCAGGAGAAACACGTGTTTCTCTTATACCTACTATCTCAAATAATGTGAGTGAAGCTCAACATGCTTATTTTACTATGAGAAACAAGTTTACCAACTATTTTAATTTCACTTTGTTTTTCACAATACATAACAGTCAGCTTCTCAAAAGGAAATCCAAGCTCACCCATCAGTGTGTGAATAGACATTACCTTTGTGCTAGCAATAAGTATACCTCTATGTTGAACATCTGTGGTTGATAAGGAAATAGTCTTCTACTTATTACAAGTCCACACTATGGGTCTATATCCAAGATGAACTACATAACTTTAAGGGGATTTATTGTCATCTCCAACACAAACCCAATCAGAATTGGTATAATCGACCAATCAATTCATATGTTTGTTCCAATGCTTTATCCCAAGTTAATGCATACTCTTTATATAATGAACAAACCTTTTTGCGACCTTCAAATGGATATCTCTTATATCTTGCGTGGAGGCCACACCAATAACAAAGGGGATAGCAGGTCACCTATCAACCAATAAATTAGACTACTATCAAGTTTCCTAGATATAGTAGCATCGAATCTCACAGCATCATGCTTCTTAGTCAACTTCATGCTCATTGATACATGGTACTACATGGCTTACATTTTTCCATTCTAAGTTTTTTCAATAGATCAAAAGCAGATTGAGGTTGACAAATTAAAATATTATCATCCATCTACAAGACTTCGATGCCGAACAATAAATCAAGGTGGGTCATTTCAGGTGTATCTATGAATTTCTTCTTTAAACCCAAAAACTAAGTTAGCACTATCACTCGTGATGACTAAATTGAAATACAGTGCAACTATCAAAATATCATCATGCACATGTAAGACATAAAATATTGTGATATAATTTAAATAATTTGAAATTTATATTTGAAAAACAACCTACAATATTCTTGTACCATGGCTTGAGGGCTTATGTCAAACGATGAAAGGATTTCTTTGGTCAAAACATATAAGGTTTCTATTATTCTCAAAGCTTGAAGATTGTCCATATAAATGTAATAGCGCACTCTTGGCATCCATATGATGTAACACCCATTCATATCAAACAACAAGTGGAATAATAAATCAAACATGATTCATCTTTGCAAATATAGAAAAGGTCGTGGTATAGTTGATACCTTCCTGCTAAGAAAACCAATTTTCTACCAAATAATCCTTATGTCTCTCAACGTCACCATTTGATGTAAATTTAGTCTTGTAGACCCATTTACATTTAACTAAATTCTTTACTCACGATTGGATGATGATCCTAAGTCTGATTTTTCATCAAGGAATTGTTCTCTTTGGCCATGGAATTCTTTCATTAAGATTGGCCATGCGCATATGCATATGTATCAAATTAATATGCCTCTATCACACATGCCATCGAAAAATACAACCATATTATTTATTTCCTCCAGCCTTCCTTGAGTCATTTACATTACCTACATCAACACTAGTAGCTTTAATTTTCTTGGTCACCCATTGGGGAAGGATAATATCCCTCATATAGAGAGTTCCTACAGCAAATTCACCATAAGAAGTAGTAGGTGAATAGTCAAGTAATTCACTACTTGTAGTCAATTATGCTAAATATTTCTTATAGCAAATCAAGTTGGTTATGTGAGTATATTAATCAATCAACAAGATGGTTGGAATGTCAATTGATCATAGTGTATAGATCAACCCATAGATAATTCCTCACAATGTCAAATTGATCACTACTTAAGATGCAAGACGAGGAGTTTAGTAAGGTAGTACATGAATTTTTCTCATCAAGTACAACATTCCTCCTACAAATAACTTCATATTTGACTAGAATAAACAACCTATAGGATTTCAACTCATTAGAATAGCCCACCATAATACAAACATGACTCTTTACATCTAGCTTCTTATGTTCATCATCTAGAATATGAACCTAAAATATACATCCAATTGTTCTAAGATGTTTGATTGATGGTTTTCATCCACTCCATTTCTCAAAAGGAGTCATATCCCACTCAACCTTTGTCTATTTCAATAGAAGATAATTTTAATAGTAGACAACCTCTTCCCCAAAACTAGTCAACGTACCTTTGGCTCAAAGAAAACATATATCCATTTTCTACCAAATTTATGTTCTTCCTTTCAACAACATCGTTCTATTGAGTTATGTAAGGTATAAATCTCTACCAAGAGATACAATTATGTGATAAGTAGCTCTCAAATTCCTTTCTCATGTATTCTCCTCCATTGTTAGATATTAGATATTTCATAGATTAACCACATTCTTTTTTGGATAATGCCCTAAATTCCTTGAATTTTTCAAATACATTGTCCTTACTCTTCAAAAAATATACCCAGGTATGCTTGGATAAATCATAAATGATTTCCAAAAGACACCTTGTACTAATGAATGATGATTGGTTCATTTTACAAATGTAACAAAGGATAAGTCCAATTGAGTCTTTTCTCTCTAAGAATTTCATGTCTCGAATGTATCCTTATGATCCTTTCCAAAAACACACATTTCACATACAACACCAGGAGGCATTACCCAAGGGACTATGTTAACCATATTGAGGTTTACAATCATGAATGTCCAAGTCTCTCATGCCAAATTGTGTTTCGATCATTAGTCATGGATATGAGTATAGCTAGTGCTATATGATATGTAGGGAAGTCACACAACTTATGTAGCATATCTTTAGTGTTAGGAACACCCTTTGGATCAACAACAAAGTCATTGTTAATACCCTTTACAACAAACATATGAGGTCAGAATTCAACCTTCTTTCTAACTAGGGTTAGTTGAAGTACTTAAAATAAATTTGCACTCAGACTTGGTAAATGCTACACATCAATGATCACACCATTCTAACATTCAATCCTACCACAACTAGAAATAATAAGTGCATAATCTTATGTAGAAAATAATTATTCTTTTGCAACCTTATTAAATGAGAAAATGAGAGGCATCCTTACCCATATGATGTGTATAACCAAACTTGACTATCCACTTACTTTAGAAGTCTAAGTATTACATGCTTGAGAAGTACTAATGAAAAGGTATAATCGTTATCTCCCTTAACTGCTGAGAGTCTATGTTATAGGTCAATCCGTCAATTAGTTAATACATCATCTTCAAGTGTGTTTATCTTTTCTTCAATATCAATGGTATTCTTCCAACAAGTCTTATCAATATGTATTTTCGTTCCATGATGTCTACATGTCTTCTTCTTCTTACCTTTATTACCCAATGGTTGATTATCATTCTTCTTCTTGTCGGTTTGATCCACCTAATACTTATCACTATAACCTTCATGATCTTTCTTCTAATTATATCCACTAACTCTTTTCTTAGAGTGCTTTTGACCCTTGGCATTAAGCAGATGGGCATGTTGCTCAATCTTAATTTTACCGTCATCAAACAATGTTTCTTGTGACCTAACTAGAAAACTACAAAAAGAAGCAAAGGTATGATATGTTCTCTCTTATTTTCAAGAAACCTAACTAGCACGAAATGTTGAACATAATAAAATTATAGGTTGTATTTTCATTCATGAAGATCAATTATGTAAGATCAAATTTGTAGTATTTTCCAAAAAATATTTCTCCATTCATATAACTTCAACTATAGCTCTTTCATGCAAGCCAAATTGTAGCCTATGATTTGTCACACATAAGTGCAAAAACACCTACCAAGGAGTTGTGCATTCCTTGGTAGTGGATCAGAAATGGAAAAGGAAATAAATCTAAACTAAACTAAATACAAACACTCACAAACATGCATTCAAATAAAGATCAAGAAACTAGACATTAAAAGAAAGTGCAACATGTGAAAGAATGTGATTATTATTATTATTTCACAAATAACTCAAATGATACAAACACACCTTGGTACCGTCTCCTGAGAGTAGTGGACCTCCACAGCTGATCCAAGGGAAGGTTCATTCATATCCCCATATTCCCAATCTCCATCCAAGTGTGAGGTGAGTATTCCCCTTATGGTAAAAGTCAAATGAAGGATGTGGTCTCTTTCTCCTTTCTAATGAAAATCCACCAACATAAAGACATTTTTGTGCATATTAAAATGGATCCATGAAAAGGTGATCATGAATCCTTCTCTTATAGGAATAAGAGTGGTAAAAATGAGGTTTAGATCCAATGCGCATTCTCTCTATTCTATTGATGGCTGAGTGGAGAGGTTACGGTTTTGAAGTTGGAGTTATTGTTAGTTTCAACCATGTCAATGCATGTGCCCACTTTTGGCCACTGCCTCCCTTGCGGAAGCGTGAAATGATGAATGATAACTGAAATTTTACTTTTAGGACTAGCTCACATGTTTTTGAGCAAAAGGTGTGGTTGGGGTCACACCTTTCGAAGGAAAAGGTACAACCCTTTAGTTATGGTCAATTCTTGAGTTTGAGTTTTAGTATTTTGTCCATTTGGTAATTTCCTTAGGTCATTGGGATGAGATGGGATGGAAAATGGTTCCAATACTATTGATTATGATCCATATTGGTGATGAAATTGATGATAAAATGGGTGAGAAAATTTTGATTGCTAACACAAAGAATCTTCAATCCTATCAAAGGAGAGATGGTTAAGAGATATCGGGTCTTTCTCAATCTACAGAACCCGATTTTCATCAATCTGATCAAACACAATCTTTTGTTTGAGGTGAAGACAATATCTTATGTATGGTGGTAGACAACCATTTTTCCATGCAATTAATATGTGCCTAGAACACAGAGGGGGGGGAGGGGGTTAGAGGTGGGACTTCTAGGGCCCCCTATTTGAGGGTGTGGAGATCCCAAGGTGAAAATTTCTAGACCCTTCTAGTGTATTTCAGTTCCTTGTTGAACCCTCATATGTATTGTATAATAGGGAAGGGAGGGAAGGGATCCCTGGAATTACATCACAAGGTAAGAAAGCATAATAAGTTTTTTTGCCGAGTAATAATAAAAGATCGAAGTTTCCATTGCCCTGTGGTCTTACCTGCACACAATAGGTTTCCACATAAATCTCATGTTCTATTTTTATTGTTGTTTGCTTATGTTTCTTATTATAATTTTCTAACATCTTTAACTTCTTATAGACTTGATTTTGATAGTTGATCTTTCTTGTACGAAAGTGAATATCCCTAGAGATGTAGGTTTCCAAGACTCCTAAACCTTCATCCATCTTTCCATTAATAATGGAATCGTTGTGTTCATCCTTATGGTCTAAAACCATAATATTTGTAAATTGTCAAAGAGCTTTACGTTTTAATATCTACATTTTGTTCCTGCACATCATAGTTGTGGTCATTTAGAACCATCAACTCTTCCTTAGAAATAATAATAGCTCTACAAACCCTAATCCAATACGTAATTCTAAACATGAGTCAATATACCCCAGAGATCTATATCAAATAGGAGCACACATATGATTGATAACCTCCAACGTGACTTATAGAGAAGCATGCTAGATCTCAAACGACTCGCTTTAATACTATGTTGGAGAATGAAGGAATTGCATAAGTGATTAACTATGAGTTCTAATAGAGATAGTTTATGTTGGGAGACATCATTGCAACAATGAAGAACAAGTGATGATATCTCAACTTGTGAAATGAAAAATAATGGATGATTGATAACCTTCCAAAGGATCGTCTATATATACTTGAAGGTCTAATTAACTCCCTTAGAACGAGGAAAACTTAGTCCATTGTGATCACCTTAGTCAAGCTAGAGATCTAGGTTTTATGCCTTGTCTTGTGTGCCACTCAACATAGCTAGGATTATTTTAGTCAGCTTGATTGATTATTCAACCACTTAATTGACCTCCCAATCAACCTTTGAATGTATTAGGAGTGATATTGATTGTTTTCATAAACACCATAGTTAGGAACATCCTTTTATTCTAATACTCTATTGAAAAATAACGACGTACACTGATAGATTAAGGAGCTTATTGAAGCTACAAATATTTGTCCAAGTTCCTTACCCTATGGTATTGCTATAGTCTTTGTGTCAAGGAAGATGGAATTTGAATTTTATGTATAATTTGTAGGGGAATTGTATAAGATAATAGTGAGAAATTGATAACCTCTACCAAGAACAGATGATACTCTGGATGAACTTTAGGGAACTCAATACTTCACTAAGATTGATCTCAAGACTAGGTATCATTAGGTTCTATACACTCAAAAGATGTATGGAAGTTTTCTTTCAAATCTTGAGAAAGACTTTTAGAGTGGTTGGCAATTCCTTTCAATCTTACTAATTCTCCTATGGTGATCATGTAATTGAATAATAATGTTCTTTAACTATTCATGAATGAATTCATGGTGGTGCACATTGATGACACCTAATTTTCAACAAATAATGGGATCAACATCTTCAACATGCCAACTAGGTGTTATAAAATTTTGTGTAACATAAGTTAGAAGCAAATATCTCTAAATGATCATTCACAATGACATCCATCACTAGCCCAAAAACAAACATAATTGATCATGATAAATGGCATCCATCACTAGCCCAAAAACAAACATAATTGATCTTGATAAAGTAAAAATAGTTAGAAAATAACATATGCTAAATAATATCACTAAACTTGAAGGTTTCCCAAATTTAATAACATCTACATACACTTTGTTCCAAGATTCTAATACTTAACATAGGATTTTTTTTTTCAGAGGAAAAAATACTAGTCTTTGTTATTCTATTGAATCAAAAGACATCATTTACATATCAATATGATGACTGATAAACAGGTCCATCTCATGCATGAAGTAATGACATATACAGAGCATCAAAACAAGAAAAAAAGTTTGATCGTAGCAGACTTTCCTCATCATCCCTGAATAATCAGGTCAGAAATACTGATAATAATCTGAAGTGAACTTTAAACAAACATTTCAGAGCAAAAACAGGCTGGCAGAGTAGACTCTAACAGGACAACAAGAGATACATCCTCAACTGTTGGATCATAAGCTGAAAAAAATGAATCAACTACAACTAAAATAGATCAAGACTGCCTTGGTTAATAACCAAATCATCCAATGTTTCTGAATAAGAAACAAGCCCCATATCCAAATGCAAAGCTATTTTTGAAAGTTCATCTGCCAGCGAATTATGCTCACGAAAAGTGTGTTTAAAGATCACCGGAGGGGCCAAATGAATCAAATATCTTATGTCGGAACACCAATGCATCAGAGAAGGAACATCAAGTGCTGAAATTCTGTTAAGCCAAGAAATTATAACCATGGAATCACCATATATCAACTGCAACGGAATTCCCATCATTAAGCCGACTCTTAGAAGAGCCCAAACTACCAATAATTCCGCTCTGGTATTCGTGCTCCTTCCACATCCCATAGAAAAACTGAAGAAGTGATAGTCATTGATAAAAATCACAAAACCTGCACCTCCAATATTATCCGCAACATCTCCATCAAAGTAACCACAAGGAAAGCTTTTTAATGGAGCAGGACCAGGATTACGGGATTTATGAGAAATAACCGGCATAGGGAAAGAATAGGCCAATCCTTCAACCCTGGAGATCAGAGCTGAGAAGGATGGTTTTCTGTTTTCAAATAAACCAAGATTTCGAATAAGCCAGATTCCCCAGAGAATGAACAACGGAATGTATCTGAAGGGAGCTGATCGCGCAGTAGAGGAGAACCATTGGTCCAAAAAGGAATGGACAGAGTTAAAGACTGGGAAAGAGCACTTGAATTTAACCGCAAAATAATTGAAAATACTAACAGAGAAAGGACAGCAGAAAAATAAATGATGAATGTCCTCCAGATTATCTTCACAAAGAACACATCTACTAGGTCCCAAGTATCCTCTGCTTTGCAATTGATCCCAGGTTAAAAAATTTCCTCTAAGAATCATCCAAATAAAGCATTTTAATTTCAAGGGAATATTCAAAGTCCATAATATTTTCAGAACTGAATCATTAATCTCTGCACATATATCAGAAAATATACATTTATATCCTTCAGCAGCAATAAGAGGACCTGTATATTTATTATGAGACCATGAAATAGTATCAATTTGATTATTGAGATGAATGCGGCCATATTCTAGTCCTCTAATAAAATTGTCCCACACTTTTTTCCATTCACCAGTGAGATCAAGATCGTCAGAAGAGAACCAATAACCCGCGGAAAAAGAAGTCTGGTTGCGAGCTTGGGCAAGAGAGCTAATACCAAAGTCTTCTAAGTAATCCCTTAAGTCTCTTGGCAGCACAAAGGAAGAACCCATACCAATGAATGGATCTGCACCCAAACTGATGGATTCTCCATTTCCAACTTTCCAAATGATCCCTCTACCAATCCAAGATATGGTGGAGATAAAACCCCTCCAGATAATTGAGGCATTCCAAGTAATGAAGTTCTTATCCTTGAACCAAATATGGAGAGGTTTATTTTTCAGATATTTAACAGTAATGAGAAGATTCCAGATACCCTTTCTATTTAAAGCTAACCAAAAGGTTTTCATCCTCAAGGAAAGACTGAAGCTAGGAAGATGTTTAATTCCCCGGCCACCATGAGAAGTAGGGCGAGCCAAAAGATGCCAATCCACAAGGTGCAGTTTTTTAATCTTTGATGAAGAGCCCCAAAGAAATGAGAAGATCATCTTTCTGAGCTTGTCTAAAATAGAGGTTGGAATCGGAACCAAAGCCATCCAATAAACTGGCATGCTTGATAAAACAGAACGAATGAGGACAAGTCTGCCTCCCAGAGACAGGAATCTATTAGTCCAATGAGAAATTTTCTTTTCAAACTTTGATACCAACCAAAGCCAATCCTTTATCAAGTAACCTGATGGCTTAAGAAAATAGCCAAGATAACCAAACCCTTTGCGAATATCATCCACTCTGAAAGGGTGAATATCTGTAATTCTTTGGAGAGTGTCCATACTCAGATCATTTTGAAGAAAACTGGATTTGTTCACATTAATATTCATACCTGAAGCCTCACAAAAAATATCAAGTATGGTTTTGAAGGCTAACCATTCCTCAAAAGAACCCGAGCCAAATAAGATCACATCATCTACAAAAAGTAGATGAGTGAGAGAAAGATGATATGAAATTTTGATTCCTTTAATCTTCCCATTTCATTTAGCATCTTCAATCAACAGGCTAAGCCCTTCAATGACCAGAATGAATAAGAGGGGGGATAGAGGGCACCCCTACCTGATTCCCCGAGAGGCAGAAAAAGAAGAAGATGGAGAGCCATTAACTAGCACAGCAAAGTTGGTTGAAGAAACGCATCCCATTATCCAGTTTACCCCAACAAGGGGAACCCCAATCTGAATGAGAAGAAGACGGAAGAAAGTCCAATTAACTCTGTCAAAAGCTTTAGATAAGTCCAATTTAAGAATAAGAGCATTCCTATTTCTGGAATTGACAGTATGAAGAACCTCTTGAGAAATGGCTATTGGTTCAAGGCTTTGGCGATTTTTAAAAAAACCAAATTGTTGAGGAGAAATAGCATCATCAAGGAAGGGCTTAAGCCTCATAGCCGCAACTTTTGAAATGAGCTTGTAACAAAGGTTACACAAGGAAATGGGGCGAAAGTCAGCAAAGGAGACAGACAGATCAACCTTTGGAATGAGGGCCAAGAAAGTAGAGTTGAGAGCAGGAGACACTCTACCTGAGGTTCTGGAAGTTTCCACCAGATCAACTAGAAGAGGGCCCAAAAGATCAAAAAAATTCAAATAGAACTCAACCGGCCATCCATCCGGGCTAGGGGATTTATCTTTTTTAAAGAGTTTTAATGCCTTTTCAATTTCCAAGATAGTGACAGGGCTAGTAAAGGCTGATATCTGCTCTGAACTAATAAAAGAAGGAAAGAGACGGATAACCTTGAGTTGAGCTTCCAGATTAGTCAAGTGATCATCTTCAAACAAGTTCTTAAAATGACGAACACCAAGGTCTTTAAGACTTTTATCATCTGAAACCCAATTGCCCAAGTCATCTTGAAGACTCCAAATAGCATTGTGATTTTTGCGGGCTGTGGCCACAGCATGAAAAAACTTAGTATTAGCATCCCCTTTTTGAGCCTAAGTAATTCTGCTTTGAAGTCTGGCATAATTAATTTCATGATCAATCAGCTTTTGAAGATCATTTTTAAGAGAATTCAATTTTTGTTGCTAATCCTAATTTAAAATTGCTGAATGAGAGGAGAGGAGAATAGAGTTTATTTCCTTTTCCAAAGCAACATAATTGTCTTTCATCTTTAAAATTTCAACTTTAGTCCAAGACTTAACCTTCTCCTTCAGAGTTCTAAGTCTATTATGGAAATCCTGCATAGCATCCAAAGAGGGGTTTGATGGAATATGGGGCCACTCAGTACGAACCATCTGAATAAAATCTTCATTGTCTAACCAAGATTGGTTAAACTTAAAGGGATAGGCACAATGACTATGTTGATCAGTCCATTCAAGAACCACGGGGAAATGATCAGAAATCCCACATTGGTGAGTCCAAACTCGATACCTTTGAAGCATGCTGACGAGCTGATCAGATAATACAAATCTATCTAATCTTTTTGAAATACCATCTTCTCCAATTCTTCCATTCCTCCAGGTAGGACCAGCACAGGGAGAAGCCACATCCACTAAACGATGGTCAGAGAAAAGTTTAGAGAAAAAAGGACCCAAAGGGTCAGGATGCGCTTTGGAGCCCCAGATCTCGGAAGCATTCAGAGTCAGATTAAGATCTCCTGCTAAAATAAGATTAGGAAGAGAGAGAAGACCACCCTAAGCCACAGCACTCCAGTAGGAATCCCGATTGAGGTACGGACCATAGCAGTTTAAAATTGAGAGATTGAGGGAGGATCCCCAAATAGAAGCATTTAGCAGAATACCAGCAGCAGTATGAAAGGCTTTGCATTTAATAAATTTTGGATTCCATCCAGAAAGAATGCCTCCAGAAAGACCATTAGAGCTAAGAGCACAAAACTCCCAGCCTGGGCAAAGTTTAGAAAAGGCAAATAAAATAGGATAAGGACTAGTCATAGTTTCCTGAAATAGAACAACATCCGGAGAGAGAGCTAACAGCATATGACGGAGGATTTTTTGTTTGGCCAGACCCCCCAGGCCACGAACATTCAAAGAAAGTAAACGCATTAAGAAACCAATGAATCAGGGGTCAAAGCTCTAAGGACCCGATGAGAAGGAGAAGAGGGAGAACGTTCTGCTGCTTTTAATCTCTCAGATAGAGGAGTAAAAGGAGCCTAAACTGAATCAGATGAATCAAGAGGGGGATTTGAAGACTTTTTCTTCCGCCTAATAGTAACATTCTCAAAACGAATTGAATCTAGAGGGAGGACCGAAGGGGAAAGTGGCGTCTTATCTGAGAAAATACTTGAATATTTTTGCAAGGATGGATCGGCAAAGGAAGGGAAAGATGCAGGGCTAAGAGAAGGCGAACCTGAATACTGTGGCCTAGTCTGGCCAGAAGCAGAAAGGGGAGGGAAATCGGCCTCAGAAAACAGAGGAACGGGGGGAGCGACAATCGATGGGATCGAAGAAGGAACAACTTTTGACAGGGCATCAATAGAAACACCGGGGTGAATAGGAGCTGAGGGAGGACAGAAAGCAATGGCTGAAGGGGAAGCTTCCTGTAACAAAGAATCAGTCATAGGAGGAATCAACAGGATGGGCTCCCTTGGAGGAATACTGGAGGGAATAGAGTCCGGAGGCAAAGAAGCTTTTTTGCTGCTAATCACTGAATCAATCAAGGCCAGATCAACGTCTGACACCTCCCCAAATAAAGAAATAGCATTATTCAACTGACCAGAAGAGGAGACAATTTGAATCGGAGTTGAGCAATCCTCTGAGGGCGGAATTAAAGGGGAATTAACAAAGGAATCAATCAAAGAGCACTGAACAGGCCCACGACGAAAAGAAGGACAGTCACGGCGCAAATGGCCTGTCTCCCTACACACACTGCATCTAAAGGGAATTCCTTGAAAATCCAAATGTTGAATAAACAAACGCTCATGACAGAGAATCTCTACTTTAGCTGGAAGACCTTTGGTGATATCAAGTTAAGCAAGAATTTTCGCCTTCCTTTTATCATAGGAATTCATGAAATCATCCTCTAACGCCACAAACCGACCTATAGTGTTTCCAATCCCTTCCAATAGAAATCGATTCCAGAGCGGGAAAGGAAGCCCTGGGAGAATTGCCCACAGATGGCGCTTTTTTACTCTTTCTTGCACATGATCGAAATTTACATGCCAATGATCAAGCACTAACGAGCCATTACCCACTCTCCATAAGCGGCTAAGAACCTCAGAGGCATGTGATTCCTCTAAGAAAACAAAAACAATCCAGCCTCGAACAAGCAAGCTGATAGTAGGGACATAGGACAAAAATGGTTTCCAATACTCAGAAGCCCAAGAAACCCAGTCTTTTTTATCCATGGAAACATATTCCAACCTACCAATTAACACACGTCAACTTAGAGCTTCCACCCTGTCCATATAAATATCCCGACCAACCACATAGCGTAGTTTTCCTTCCAAAGTTTTGTAGGCCTTAGCCTTTCTACGTCTCTGATAACGAGCAGAAACTTGGTCCATTCTAGGGTCGAGAGACCCATCATGGGTCTCCAACATCAGAATCAAGGAAAAGGCTTCCCAGAAGACAGACCGCAAAACAGAATAACCCTCAATCAAAGGAAGACCATCCAAGTTCGATCCTCGGGCATATAGGAGACAGAAAGAAAGGGCTAACTCAACTGAACATAATGGAAGCCTCAGATATCAAAAATAGCATAGAAAGGAACACCCACATATAATAAAAGACAGTTGACCCCCAAAAATACCGAAATCAGTCCAGAATGCCAAGTCGGACCACTATACAGAACCATACATCAATCCAAATCAGACCAACCAAGATCAATCCCCGGCAAAGAGCAACAAAAAATGTTAGATATCTAATAATCCTAAAAGACAATATCAGATATCCAAACCAGGACATAAATGATCAATTCAAATATGATAATAGACAGTCGAACCCCTAAAATGTCGAATACAGTCTAGAATGCCAAGTTGGACCACCAACAAAACAATACCTCAATCGATAGCCGGCCTTTCAAAGTCGGTTCCAGAAATCAAGAACGACACATAAAGAATCATTCCACAAAAATATTAAGAAAGTCGAACCCCAACTAATCAAATATTATCCAGAAATCCAAGAAAGGATATTGAAGGGCAAACAAACCTCAATCATAAGCAGGCCTTTCAAGATCGGTTCCAGAAATCAATACTGACACATAAAGGATCGATCCACAAATATAGAAGGACCGTTGAACCCCATCTAATACCAAATATTAACCAGAATCCATGACAGAGCATTGAAGGGCAAACAAACCAAGAAAACAATCGTCATCAGTCCCAAAGAAAACGATGCCGAAAAGAGGAAACCAAAACCAAAAGAGACAATAATCAATATGAAACCCTCAATACTACGGAGTCCGATAAGGGCGAAAACCCAGAAACCAAATCTCAAATACAATCCACGACTGATAAATCAGTAAATCAACAGAACAGTCAAGGGAGAAACCCCAGAAGAGAGACCAAGTCGAAGAATTAATCACAAGGAGAACCCTCAATACTGGCCCTTAGGCTAGTAGACAGGAAAACTTCTCTGAGAGCGAAGACTAACCCTAACAGCCCCAAGACATATCGGCCCATCTCTAGAATCCAAAGCTGGCAGTGAGGGCAAAACCACACACCAAAAAACTGAAACCATCCACCTAAAAATCACAAACAGCCGGTGGACCTACCCCGATCAAAAAGACCGGTTCACAGAAAGGAGGGTTACACGCTGGATAAGGACCACATCATTCATTTGGTTTCTGATCGAGAGAAAACAAATGAAGACAATAAAAAAATAGACAGACAAACCCTTATATTACCAACTCCCGATAGACTCTATCAAAAGGACAAATTAACTGTACAAGGATAGCCCACGCCTCAACATCCGGAAAAAGCTAGACGCCATCCGGACGACGAAAAAAGGTGACAGAACCGACTAAAAAAGAAAAACTTCCCATTTCTTTTAAACTGGTTGGTACTAGTCCTCGATTATGAGGAGGAACTCCAGTTGCCGGGAGCGGCTAAAATAGTAGTCAATCAATCCAACAAAACCCAAGTTAAAAACCTGAGGAGGGTGACAAGGATAAAGGACCAGCCAAAAAATCCAAGAATCATCGAAAGAAAACCCCAACAATAATGCCAAATCAAAAATGGATTTGACAAAGCAATAACCGGAAACTTTATCAACCCTAAGCCGATACAAAAAGAATAGGTTAAGAGATAACGGTTATAGAGAAAACCAGTACCTCGAAGGAGTGCAAAGACTAGCTCCATTCCTTCTGAAGCCTGAGAAAACTTCGACCTGAGCGCTGCAAAGAAACCCTCGCTCGCCCATCACGGCTACTCCCGATGCATTAGAATCTTAAACCATTACTTGAATCTCATAGGATTACTTTAACATAGGATTAAGGTGTAACAATAATCGTTTGAAGAAGCGAAGAGGAAGCTATGCATTTCACTCATGCTTCCAGTGCCAAATCTATCTTAATCTTTTAAGAAAAATGTCGATGCAACCTAACTACATGATGCGTGTGTTTTTTACATAACATGTCTATCACATTTTGTTTCACTCAAAGACGTGGCACACAACTATTTAATTCGTGACAATGATTTGTCCTCCATCGTTAAGTAGATAATTAGTGGAGACACTTTGTCTTTGGAAAATAAACAATGAACTTTTATCCATAAGCCACTTTAGATCATAGAAACCTGGGGCAAACCTAATAACACCTGTGATATGAAATGGATGAATTTCTTATATAAGTTTGACTTGGTTATCAAATATCGACGAGGAAGACATAACAAGGAAATTCTTTATTTAAGTGGCCCACCTATACTAGCATTAAGGGATAAATGATAACTAAAATGCTAGTCCGTTTTTTATTATTATAAAAGTTGGTTAAAATTGTTTTTGGAAATTGTTATTTTTATTATTTTAATAATTGTAATTGTGCATCATAAATTAAATATCCGATTTTAAAACTATCTAGATTACAGTTTGAGCATTCCAAATTACGATTTTAGCAAAAATTGCCTTGCCAATTTTGGGTAAGTTGAGAAGGTTTTTGTTAGCACTATAATGCTTCCACCAAGAGATGTGTTACATAGGGTAGGTCATAATTCTATTACCAGTACAAAAGACAAATTTATGACTTAAAAATAACTAAAATTTGCATATAAATGACTTTTTTTTGTAAGGCCACTAATAGTGTTAAATTGTCACTCACTTATAACGTGACTAATTTATGACTAAAAAAGCTGTCATTTATTAGTTGTACTAATTGGTCAACTTGTAGTCTATTTAGTAGTTTAATTATTTAGTTGTTGTAGTCATTAACCACCAATATGTCTGTGCACTCACCCGTTTCTTTTTTTTGTAATTAAAAGACATTGTATTACAACAGAAAGGCGTAATTACATCACAAGGAAAACGCTAAGACATATCAGCTGACAGAGAGGTGCATAGTGAAACCGCACCAGACAAGGTCAGTCCTACCGAATGAATAGGTAGAAATCCCAAAACCCCCAAAAAGAAACAGCTGAATGCTTCTACCAACAACTAACCCCCCATTACAAAAAGGATCGACAGGGACGAGAGTCCACCCATCATTACATAATCACAATACATGAAGAGAAAAAACGAAGCATCAAAGGAGAAATTAACTAGGACTCAGAACCGCTAAATACCAGGGATACCCCTAAAGGCACCTGTAGCAGGGACATCACCAACATACATACTTTGATTACCAGGAGCCAACGAGGATCTCGCTTGGCCGTCACCATGCACCATGTTGCTACCGGACACCTTCGCATGAGGTCTCCAGCTGCCTGATATTTGCCAAGAAGAAAGGAATGCCCAAGCTGTCAGCCACCACATATAACTTCTTGTGAATCAAATGGCATTCCTCATTATGCTCTTTCCACACATGCACCGGTTCCTCGTCGCCTTGCTACTTCACTTCTCGAACCACGGAAGAGTGCCCGACCAGCTGCATGTTAACCCAGTACTACATTAACATATGGTCATATGCAGAGGCACGACCCGTTGTATTCCCTAGATCAATTACCCAGTCATCCACCTCCTTATGCAACTCCTCAGTGGGCTTTGCCTTCACCTCCTCCCACAGGTTCCCAACTAATTTATCGATTTCCATCTGGATAGCCAAGGGCACGTGATCTTTATAGGACTCAACAGCCTCTTGGGCATGCAATTGGGTATGCGAAGCAAAGCATTTCTCCTCCTTATGCCGAAGGATCCCCTTGCCTTTACCAACCCGACCATCATCCCCCAGAAATTCCTCCCGCCGCAAAGCCCATTTGGGAGCCATGAAAACCATCCCATCCAAGCTACCACCTCTTGCTAATCTGAGAAAATACACCACTCTGCAAGCTAGCTCCTAGACTTGCATAGACCCAAAACCCAAATTGCTCAAGATAACCAGGTCACAACGGATAGCAATGGAGGGTGGCGAAACCTACCCAGGATAAAAGGAGGGGGTCGTCATCATTTCCAAAGCCAACCTGTACCCTGCATACCTCACCCCAATCATGCTGTCGATGTCATGTGTACTGCAACAACTAACTGCCATCCTTTCGAATTTAAAGAACATATCGTTGCTCTGAGTTCTTCCAGCCTCCCCCATCCCATTGTACTTAAGACCATACTTGGACACACCCTCCCAAGCCTGCCTTAACCTTTCAGGGACCTTAGGCCATGTGATCCCATGTGTTAGAATGACGTGAAAACCTAGGCTGGCTCTCGCCCTCTGTCCTCTGCATGATTCCTATCTTCAACACGTACCAACGGGAGTCTCATTGCAAAGTCACGAGTTGCCACCTATTGACAGATCTGGAACCAATCTTCAAGGTGGAAATCTTCCAAAGGACCCCTCCGATGCCCCGTCCCCCTATCCATGCCAGCATTAGTGAGCACATCCGCCAACTTGTTGGCATCACGACGGACGTGTCCAAAGGACACCATTGGATAGCTATCTAGCAAAAGTTTAAGGTGATCCAACCGGCTTGTAAGACGCCAACTGGCAGAGATTTTCTCTGATGCCTTCCCATTCGCCAGACCCTTCGCCATCTGGATCAGGATGTTGGTGTCACCTTCGATAATAACAGGAAACTAGCCCCCATCTCTCAGGCATTCGAAACCCCCTATCAGGCCCTCTAATTCCGTAGACTTGTTAGTGTCAGAGCCAATGGCTCCCAAAAAAATTGCTATCACTGAACCATTTGCATCTCTGCAGACACCTCAATATCCAGCAGGCCCCAGATTTCCCCTAAAGGCACCATCAAAATTGAGTTTGAAACCCTTGTTGGGGGCAGGGACCAGAGCGACAGGCTGGTAGGTCTGCACAACTTCACTTTGCTCCAGAAACCATCCAACCGGGCTTTGTCAATACCCCAGTTCGCCACAACATGGCTTTCCTCCTTCGGGATGATCTTATCCTCTTCATCCCATTGACTGTTGCGGATCGAGGAGAGAAGGTTATCTTGAAGAATCATCCATACTTCGTCCACATTTTGCTTTCTGTCCCTGAATATCCTACCATTCCTTTCTTTCCAAATACACCACATAACCATTCCAAGAAAAGCATCCCATAGGGAGCGGATGATCTTGTTCTTGAAAGCCTTGGGGTGCCATTCTTTAAGAGTTTGAGCAGGGAACCCCCAACATCTGTCACTCCTTCTGAAGTGCAAATCCCCTTTGTCCCAAATGGAAGCCGCAAAGATGCAGCTATCCAGGAGGTGACCCTTGGTTTCTTTTGTCTGGCAGCACAAAGGACACAGAGATGGGCCCAGGAACCCTCGTTTCTTAAGGTTTTCACCCGTTAGAATACAATCTTTGGCAACCAGCCAAGAGTACGTGGCCACCTTCGGCCATTGGGTGGTGACCCAAATTTTTTTCCAAAGCTCATTCCCTTCCTCATTACTGTGAATCTTGATGTTATAAGCTTCCTTGATACTAAAGGCTCCCTTCTCGGCATAGCCCCAATGAAGAATATCCAACTCTCTCCTAACCCTTACAAAGCGTTGTTGTAGCTCCTCCTGAACATTCTAAGATCATCAGCATTTTCGATGTTAGGCCAGACCTGATAATTTCACTGTCTCCTACCATCAAAGGCAGGTTCTTCCCAGTAGTGCGAAACCTTGATTTTCCCTTCTTCCTGACCTCTGTCATGCAACAAAGCCATCTCTGATCTGAGCCCAACTTTGGTAGTTGATTCCAGGAGTCTTCCCAGAAATTAGCACTTTCGCCATTTTGAATCTCCTAGAAGCAATGATCCTGCACAAAAGGTCTCCCACCCACTGCTTTTCGCCAAATTGGTGAGCCAGGAAGATCCACATTGAGGTGGACCAATTGGTCTTTGGGTTTGTCTCTGGCGTATTTGATATGCCAAAGCCTGGCCCAAGGTTCTTCAGTATATTTAGACCATCTCCACCATACTTTAGCTCCTTGGACTTCCGCCATGACCTCTGAGTCTCTAAGCCCCAGACCCCCCTGATCCTTGGGTTTGCATATACCATCCTAGTTGACCAGAGAAAATTTGGCTTTGGCCTCCCTTCCGCCCCAAAGAAAGTTCCTTTGAATGCTCCTAATTTCACAAAGCACTGATTTGGGAGCTGAAAGAATCAAGAAAAGGTAGATTGGCATAGCCTAAATCACATCTTTGACTAGAACCAGCCGACTTGGGAGGTTTAAAGGTCTAAGAACCCAACCAGATAGCCTGTGTTTCATACGGTCGAGTAGTTCCTACCACGAGGCTTTTTCCATCACTCCCACCCCTAGAGGGATCCCCAGATATTTAGAGGGCATCACCCCACGAGAAAAACCAAGGATCTGAATAATATTTCTTTGCACAA
Organism: Pseudotsuga menziesii; assembly: GCA_001517045.1. Taxonomy (NCBI): domain Eukaryota; kingdom Viridiplantae; phylum Streptophyta; class Pinopsida; order Pinales; family Pinaceae; genus Pseudotsuga; species Pseudotsuga menziesii. The sequence continues at coordinate 192,015 of LPNX010355352.1, read as the reverse complement.
TTGGAGCAGTGATTAAGAAGAAGACCTGCGACTTATTGGGATTGACAGCCAAGCCGGAGGCCATAACAAAGAGATTTAAACTGTTCTTAAAGCTATGGGATTCTTGGACTGAAGGGTGCCCCATGGGCATGGTATCATCAACAAATTGCTGATGAGTCCGGGGATCCATCCTGCATGCATCTTGAGCCCCCTTAATTCCCCATTCCTAGCTTGAGTATGAATCGAGCGACTCAAACCCTCAGCCATAAGAATGAAGAGAAAAGGAGACAGCAAGTCCCCTTGTCTGATGCCTCTAGAGACCTGGAACGCTCTAGAAGGGAAGCCATTTAGAAGGATGCTGTAAAAAGGAGATGAGACCAGCCCCATTACCCATTCCACCCATTGAGGGCAGAATCCATAAGCCTCCAGCATCTTGTTTATGAATTGCCAGCTAAGTTTATCATAAGCTTTTGCTATATCCAGTTTGATCATCATGCCAGCCTCCAGGAGTTCTAGAGCTCTTCAAGGAATGAAGCATTTCATGGACCAGGATGATTCCATCCAAGATCTGCCTCCCTTCCACAAACCTGGATTGTTTCGCGTTAATGAGCCTTGGGAGGAGGGGCTTCAAGCGGTTAGCTATAACCTTGGATATAATTTTGTAAATTACATTGCATAAGGCTATGGGTCTAAATTGGTCCGGTCTGTCAGTACCAACCTCTTTAGGGACTAGAGAGATGAAAGTGACGTTGAAAGCTTTGAGAACTCTTCTGGATTCCTCCACAATTTGCAGAACATCCTCCTTGACTAAATCCCAGAAGTGATGAAAGAGATTCGAAGTAAAACCATCTGGCCCTGGGGCTTTCCCCGAAGCCATCTGGTGAATGAATTCCTCCACCTCTTATAGATAAATAGGTGTAACAAGCATTTCATTATTTTCCCTCGTCACAGACCTAGGAATCAGGTCAATGATCCTATTTATAGCTCTACTCCGATCTCCACCATCTGCTTTGAGGATATCAGAGAAATGTTGGGACAATTCTTCCTCTATTTCCCTCCGGGTTTCCACCCTACTACCATCCATCTTTTTGAGCTTGTGGATTATGAGCTATTTCTATTCTGGATAACCGTGTTGTGGAAAAATTTAGTATTACGTTCCCCCTCCTGGAGCCATTTAACCCTAGTCTTTTGTTCCTAGAAAACCCCTTCCTGTCTGTCTCTGGCCTCTAAGTGTCCCAGAATATCCTTCTCCTTAAGCTTCATGTGAATCCCATCCTTCCTCCATCCCCTTTTATTGATAATATCAATCTCACTTAACAGCCTTTTCTTGTCCTCAAAGATATTTCCAAACTCTTCCCTGTTCCATGTACGGATTTTGGCCTTCAGGCTTTTGAGTTTTTGCTGGAAACAATACATAACTGTACCCACAGGGGTGACCAACTCCTACCACCACTGGGCCACTAGCTCCTTAAAGTCTTTATGCTCCAGCCATAATTGCTCAAATCTAAAAGGCTTGCTCAAGGTAGAGTTTGACCAATCCCAGTTGAGGCAAACCGTCCAGTGGTCAGAACCTGCTGTAGGGAGAACATCCGTTCGTATTTCTCCTATACCATGCACAATATGCTCAGAGACCAAGAATCTATCAAGTCACGAGGCCACCAAATGATCGCCCCCACGTTTGTTGTTCCAAGAGAACCACCCATTCCTTGTTTCCATATCTACCATTGGACTATGGGCCAAAAAGTCACTGAAGGCTTCCTGAAACTTGTCCAAGGATCTCCTACTCCATTTCTTTTCCCCAAGATTGGCAATGAGATTGAAATCACCTCCAATAACCCAGTTCCCATACTCAGACAGAACCTTGACCCACTCCAAGAAATATAAAAAGGCATGTTTATTGGGGAAAGCACTGGGGCCATAGATGTTCATCAGCGAGCCATTAGAGCCAGAGCTCAGGTGCCGAAAGCTTGTTATAAGCACAAACTGAGTGGCATGCCAGTCTGTGAGATCCACAGTATTTGGATGCCATAGGATCGTACAACCTCCAGCTATGCCGACAACATCAAGAGCCACATATTTACTCCCTTTCCATATCTTCTCCCTAATTTTTTCCATGGTTTCAGAATTGCACTTAGTTTCTTGAAGAAAAAAAAATCCGGTTTCTCTAGTTTTATTTTCCAAGCTATAGATTTTCACTTCCTCGGGTGATTGCACCCTCTTATGTTTTAGGATATAATCTTCATTGACAAACCTTTTTAACCTCAGAAAAGGCCGCCCGGATGGTGGGGTATTAACCTAATTCGATGAGCTTTACTGCTACCTTCGCTATTCGCTGTTGGTAAGTCTTCCTTCCTCTGCGAAGTTCATCTTTTAGGGTTTTCCTTTTGCTTCCTTTTTGTGGGATTGGTTCAATTCCCAGATTTTGGAGAGATCCAGTTCTGATAATTGCCTCTTGAATAAGTTCTATTTTCCCTCTGGAAGCATATCCCTTACCTTTCTTCCCACATTCAGCCTCAATTACATCCATATCAAGTTCACCCAGCTCCATGTCTTCCACCTCATTTTCCTCCAGACCTTCCATAGGGACACAGAGCTCTTCTTCCTTCGACAGCTTCGAGAGTTGAACGGGAAGTTGCTTCTGCACTTCCTTGTCCTTGACGCTTCCATTAGCACCATCCTTCTCATTCAAAGCTTCAAAGGGGTTAACCGACCTGGGGTCTTTACCCACTTGACTTTTCCTAGTTTTGGCCTGACCACCTCCTATACCTTTTCTTTTACTCTTGACCTGAGAAAAACCTTCCCGATCTAGCCTGTCCTCTTGCCTCTGGTTAGGGGAGGTCAATTGCTTTAATAATAAAGGACAATCCCTACCAAGGTGGCCATATTCATGGCAATGACGATAACGAAAGGGAAAATGTTCATAGTCTATAGCTAGGTTGAAGCCATTCCTCATCCTCCCAACTCAGGCAGATAGCTTCTAGAAGTTCCTTCGATAGATCCATATAGACACAGATGCGAGCAAAAGCGGTATACCATTGAGACCTGGTTTTCTTAGCCACCTTCACATATTCCCCAAGGGAGTTGCCTATATCCTTGAGAGTATCGAGATCCCAAAATTCATTGGGCAATGAAAAGAGGCGAATTCACACCGGGGCCACCGTAACATCTTCAGTTCCTGGGTTGAATCTTTCCTTCCAGGGTCTGAGATAAAGACCAACAGAGAAAAAGAAATACGGTCCACCCTCTAGGATTTTGTCCCTGTCTTCCTGATTAAGAAAGATAATGGTGAAGAAACCCTTGGCCCCTAGTTGTAGGTCATAATGGCCTTTAGGCTTCCAAACTGATTGAATCCAATGGATCAAGTCCTTCTCCTTGGGCCAGATTCCCACAAATTTTCCAATTAGGGCAGTCTCCTTCCATAGCTCGATTTTCCTCTTACTACCTCTAGACGGACATAAATAGTCGAGATAAACTAAGACTTTGGAAGACAGTTGCTTGAGCCAGCCACATTGCACGACCCATCCCCGACCTTCCTGCTGCTATCCTTTCCCACTGCCACACCCTTAGGCTCCAGGCCTTGAGGGTCTCCAGCACCCACCAGCATACGCTTCGAAGGCACCAGGCCTCCCTGCCACCACTTCCACGTGCAAGCCTGCGCGGCCCAGACTTGGGGCACGAGAACCAAAATGAAAAATTCCCGACGCCCTGTTCACAAAACCGCCATGCCACTCCAAGAACCTGATTCAAAATTGAAAATCGATCAACCTGTGCACTCACCTGTTACTAGCAACAACCACATAAAATTAATTAATGTGTCTGAATATGCCGATAGGCCTAAATTAGGTACATAATTTTTATATTAATGTTTTTCCCTATAGTATGTGCCAAATTTACGCCTATCGGCCTATTCAGACACATTAATTAATTTAATGTGGTTGTTGCTAGTATTATACTTAGTCATTTTAATCATTAATTGTCATCAACTTGTAGTATATTTAATCATTTTTATTCACTAATTCCGTCAATTGGTAGTATATTTAGTCATTTTAATCATTAGTATATTTAAATGTTTTTATTTACTATTTTTTCGCCAATTGGTAGTATATTTAAAAAATATATTGCAATATCATTTATTAATTTATAGTGGGGCATAAAGGTCATTAACCATAATCATGTAGATCAAGGTTTAGAGGATAAAATAAAATTAAAATATTATAAGGAGGTTATTAAAAAAAGATCCATTTAGCTAAAAAAAACAAAATTTCCTAGGGCACACCCACAAAAGATCTTATTTCATATTTTTGTTACATTACAAACCTACCTAACCTTCTATCTCATCAAATTATAGTAATTTAGGAACACTTCTCTCCACACTTTTTGGGCACATAAATAAAACTCAAACAAAGTAAGTAATTCATTGTTTTTCTTTCTGAAGGTTTGAGATACCAAAATTGATCTAAGTGGATGTTAAGTATCATCATGGTCATTTATAATTCTTTTATTTTATAAATATATTATGTTATATAATATTTTGTATTTTTATACTTTTTATAATTCTTTTATTTTATAGATATATTATTAATCTTTAGTACATCTTTTATATTTAAAAAATATTATAAACAATTTATAATAATATATAATAATATCATATTCTTTATAAAATATAATGAGTATGTTAAAAGATTGAAAACATTATTCATTTTAAAATATAATAAAAAATGTTATATTATTCTTCAAAACTTGAATAAATAGTTTAAATATTAACAAATATCATAAAAAAATCAACTAAAACACTTAGTGATTAAGAAACATCCATGAAATGTGCTTAGTGCTTATTATGTCCTCCATAAATGTGAATCGCCAAAGTGTATTAATCATGTCATGACAATGTAATATTTTTTCTATATATGTCCTCCATAAATGTGAATCGCCAAAGTGTATTAATCATGTCCTTACAATGTAATATTTTTTCTATAATTGATATATGCAGAGAAAGATTTTAAAAGCATTCAATTTTTTCCTTTGTTTCACATTATGAGCTTTGAGGGACATTTCTTAATAATGGATATATTCTTTTAGTGAATTGTGGACATTTCTTGATAATAGATATATTCTTTTAATGATTAGTTTGAATTTAATTTATGATATCAAGTCTCAGCATGACCAAACCAACATCAAAGTAGGCATCAAGATTGCCCAGCATCCCAACCTGTTCTTACTTCTCGCATAACACTTTACTAAGTTCTTTGATTGCAGAGATTTTTCTTTTTAATTATTACAAATTTGCTCATTCTGTGATCTGCTCTTGTGTTTATTCTATATTTGTGTGCGCTAAAGGCTCTCAAGTTGCTAAGCTTCTGTTACCAGCTACTGTTTCATCTTCTTATCTGTTTTCTTCTCCACTGTTACTGATGATCCACAAACAACATTACATCATGTAAGCCAATCCATCACAAAGATTATCAGAAGTAGCAGCATCGAGTTATTCAAGAAGAAGAATCACTATTCATAAAATGGAGTAAGCCTTTGTAAGTGGAAGTTTATGAGGATATCTAATATGTTGAAGCCAGCTAGGCTTCACCCATTCCTCCCATGTCTTTTCTGTGTAAGGCATTCATAAACATATCTAATAACATATTGAAGGCAGCTGTGCAAACAACCTTTTCTGGCAACCTCATGGCTCTGTATTTTCTTCTTCTCAATCTCAAATGGTTGATTTTGCTGGGTGCTTGGAGATGATGTGGTGGGTATAACAATCAGCTGATCAACACCTGTAGAGATGAATTTGATGGAACAAGCCCCCATACCAAGTTTGGTATCAACGACCACAATGTTATTCTCATTCGAATCCCCTCTTGAAACCCAATCATCAAAGCTAAAATTCTTATATGCTGTTATGGAATGGTCAAGATGCACTGCTAAAATATCCTTGAAACTTTCTCTGGACCTTTTTCTCATAATTCCAAAGTCTGTAACTGTCAGCGACCGTGAACAGCTGGTTATATCAAAAGGATTCCCATTTGTTTGTGCAGGGAGGCATCCATTACAGATCCTAGGATTATCAAACATTCCCTCCCTTTTTCATGCCCCTTTCAAGTTACTCAAACTTATTATTTGATTTCCTGTTTAAAAATCCTTAACTGCATCTATATCTCTGTGGAGGATCTGCACAGCTTGATCTCACACTGGTCATAACTAATGGGCACTCTCACGTCCTTGAATTCTTCGAGGAGCTTGGAAAGCTTTTGAAATCCAATATCTTCATTTCTTGCCATGGAAATCTGTATTCAAACTGTTAAACCAAACTTCGATCAATTACCAGTTTGAAAATGATTTATGGGCTTTAAACATGAATGTTAGGAGATCCCACAATGGCTCCCTAAACATTCATTCATTCTTCACTTCTGGACTTTAACCTGGGGACAAGAATCTTTGGGGAGCTCGTCTTCATCGTGATACGGGATCCCTTGAACATTTTATTTCCCATAGCCACGACGGACGAGCCAACCATTACCAGATGGAAATTTGAGGTATTTTTCATTCTTCTTGATTTCTTTTAGCAGTCGTATTCTCTACATATCGCGTTAAATTCAAATATCAGTACCAGTCTTCAAATAAGTTCAACGCATCCGATGATTCTTGTTACACTTGTTTTGTTTTTTTGTTTTTCTCATGTAGGATTTTGAAAAAGTGTATGATGCGAAATTCGGAGTTAAACGCAAAAATGTGGACATCCTCGAGTGGAAAATGGTCATGAGGGTTTTTTTATGAACATATGAGACTGGTAGCCAATGGAAATGGAAACGGCAAGAGCTATTTATTGAGCTGCAGAGTATTTAATGCGGTTGCAGCAAGCTTGATGATTGTTGGATCTTGAAAATGCTCTGCAGCAAGCTTGATGATTGTTGGATCTTGAGCTGCTGGAGATCCAATGGTCATCAAGCCTATTGCACACACATTAAATGCTCTGCAACTCAATGGATAGATCTTACCAATGGGAACAATACAATAGAATAATAAAATAAAATAGAATTGAATTAAACTAGAATCCCTACTATCTCGTTAGGTGAAGCCATGAACAGAGAGAAAGCACATAAAACTAATATGCATCAGAAAGAAAATTGCAAACTAATTCTTCAAACTATGCAGCAAGCTTCTGAAGTTGAATGAAGAAAACGATCGAATAGAGTCTGTTGTGTGTATGCAGGGAGAGAGACAACTCTATTATTTTTTTTATCTTTATTTTTTAATTTGACTTTTTTTTAGCTTTTTCTCAACGTTTTCTTTCAATTGTCATTTTGAGTTAAACAACATTTGGAATAAAATGGGCCTTGCACGAAATTATCTGTCTGCTCTTCCTTTGATATTTATGATTTTCATGGTGTTTTGATATACTAAATCAATTTATTCAATACGTGAACATTGTATCATTCCACCATGTAGAAGCTTCATTACTCTTCTGTCTAGTGAAGGCCTTGTGAGAGGTTGAACTACATTTTATGCTTGTGAAGGAAAAAATGAACCTATTAGAGGTTGTTGATTTTGGCTGAAATGTACTTTTGTTTGAGTTGTGATCCAAAAAGACATCCAAGTAATGACAAACTTTGGGATTTTAGGTCTCAATGAGTGTGATAGATTAAAAGGACACTACAATTTCACCCCTTGAAAGTGAAGTTGCCTATGGTTATGGAGGAGATTGATCTTTGGGGCATAATCTAGGAAAAAGTAAAAGTTCTTTTGATTCTCAACTATTATTTATGTAAGAAGAGAGGATTGCTAAAACACAAAGAATTCTTTTGGATGTCCGAGCTTTAGTGTCCTCCCAACCACCCCAAGAATTAAACCCTTTTGGATAAGACTTCATTGGATGGATGAATAAATCAATCCAAGATCCCATCTTTTGTTCTGCATATAATAATTGGGCAATAAAAAAGGCCACACAAAATAAATAATCAAATTATAGGCCAATCGATTATTCAAGAAAAAAAAGTAAATAATCAGGAGATTTAAGTAAAAAATAATAAAGGTCGGCAGTTCAACTTACTTGTTGTTTATTAAATAATTGAATTCATATAAAGTGTACAAAAGAACTCCTTCAACAAGTGTTTCCATTGCTTAAAACTTCTCTTCATAGCTAGACCACCATATAGCTCTGGTTAATAAGTTGACCATGATACAACTTTACGTTAAGTGCAAATAATTTGGAATACTAATTTTAACCTTTAAGTTAGAATAAGTGGTTAACTATGTTATTTGTTTTTGTTTATTTTTATAACTTAGCAATTGATAAATTTTTGGCACGGACAAGAAACACAAGCCATAAATTAAAATTCATCTAAGAAACACTTACCTTAAATTAAAAATATAGAGCTAAATAAGGTTTTAGAGAAAAGTTAGTATATTCAAACAAGAAAAATACAAATATAACCTAGAAATACAGATTTTAAGTTAAAAAAACTACAGACGTAACCAAAAAAAATATGAAGATTTTAAATTAACAAGAAGAATAGTCACTGGATTTAGTTTAGTCATTTGTATAGGATTTACGCAATTGAGATATATCAAGTCGAAATGTAAGTAGAGTTGACATTTAAATACGTTGATACTTTAATACAACTTGGAACTTATTTTCATGCTTCGTTATTATGATATTTTCTTATTTTTATATTTAGCTATGATACTTTCATACAACTTGGAACTTATTTTCATACTTCGTCGTTATTATGATAGTCTTATTTTCATACTTACTTATTATGATATTTTCTTATTTTTATATTTAGCTATTATGGTATGGTTTCATTTTAAGTTTATATAGTTTTTTTAACTATTTTATATTAATAAGATTTTAGTTTATATTAATAAGATTTAAGTTTAATAATTTTTATTTTTATTTTAAATAAGAAATTATATTATATTATTTAAAAAATTACGTGGCTTTAAAATAGACGGCTTAGATGGTAAGTGAAAAAGTTGACTACTAGATAAATTTTTCTCTATCCTTCAAACTGTTCTCCATCTAGAATAACCCTCAAGATTGGTGATCGTCCTATTACATAGATCCATCTTATACATCTTTCACAAAAAAGGATCTAAAAAAATTGTTCACCATTTCTGCCCTTGGCCCCCTACAAATAACTATATCCAAAGAAGAATGATAGACATCAAAACATAAGAGCTGATATATCTGCATTGAAACTAGAACCCCATTCATAATAGCAAATAAAGAAAAACTAATACATCAAACTAACAAAAATAGACACAAAGGTCAGTACTCCCATCAATTATCACGGTTTTGCTTCGACCTAGAAGGATAAAGAAGGGAACAAGCATGACTAGTACTAGGACCAACACCGTCATCTGCGAACGTCGTCGAAGGTCGAGCATCCTTGCCCCACATTAGACCCTAAGCACCCAAGACACGCACATCTGAATTCGTAGCAAGGGGAAGTTATAGTTGAATGCCCAGCTTACCAACAATAAGGTCGATTTTCCTATGAATGATCTTGCAATCCTAGTTGTGCTCCTTCCAGACATGGACAAGTTCCTCGTCATCAGTCTTATTCTTTCTCCATGAGAATGAATTAGATAAGCCCTTTCGTAACCCTGAAGGTGGCCATAATCATGTCGTAAGCTGAAAGTCGGTTCGCTGTCGAAGTCGGGTCAAGGACCCACTCACCCACCTCTTCCTTTAGGTCTTTCAAGGACATCGCTTTGACTTTCTCTCACAAGTCCCTCTCTAGCTTCCCAATTTCCTCCTTGATAGCAAGAGGAATTCTATCTCAGAAGAAACGAGCTGCCTCATAAACTTTCTTTTGCTCCCTCTTAACCCGAGGAGCCTTACCCTTCCTCTTAGCTTGAAGAACCCTCTGTGATTTTTGCCCATGGGGAGCCATCCTAATTTTCCATAGTACACAACTAACAAACTTAATTCCCTTTTCCTTATTAGAGTCTCGTCCAAACTTAAACAGTAACTGAAAGATGGGGAAAGTGCAGGAAAACACGAGCCTTTCCCTCTTCCTTGTAGCACATTCTCCCTTTGCCTCCATAAAAGTCATCATTATACCACCATAATTGTCATTCATTTGCTATAAAACCTCATCCATCAAAACTGGTACTTTTTAGAGATCATTAGATGTCATCCGATGTATGAGGAACCAGTCGTATGCCATTCTCATCATTCCTTGCAGCGGGCCTTAATTGTGCATTCACATGAAGGTTAAATCACCCTGTACCTTCATCTTCTTTCATGGAGGTCTATCCTCATTCCGAGTGGTAGCCAAAGTCACTACATGTGGAGTGTTATGGGCCTCATCATAATGCCCCGTGTCAGTACCATATCCATGCGTTGATCCTGTGTCCTTCACCACCAGCTGGATGCATTGCGAGACCCACGCTCGATTTCTAAAATACGCCAGTTGTCCTTCACAATACCTCAGCTTATCGGCCTCCCCCGTATTTGCTAGCATGTCAACCACTTTATTTTCATTCCTTCTAGCAAGGCAGAAAGTCCAAGCGTGTGGGCTGCGCAACATCATGGAAAGCTTCTCCACCCTGTGAGCAAGCCTCCAACTGCCTGCCACCTTGGATAATGTTTTCCCATTATGAAGATTCATTGCCATCTGGATGATGATCTGGGAGTCTCCCTCAATGATTGTCGGTTCTAAGCTATAATGGTGACCAGGTTCAATCCCGCCAAAATTCCTTCTACCATAGTTGCGTAATTTGTTTCCCAATGTATCCATAGAAGACCTAGATATTCTCCCCATATGAATTCCTCACTAAACCACCATAGCCCGTAGAGTCGGGGTTCCCCTTTGAGGCCCCATCAAAATTGAGTTTAAAGGAACCAGAGGGAGGATGAGTCTAGAAATATGGGCTATCCTTTGAGGCCCGTAGGTTCATCTTCCGTATGCACCCCTGATTTGCAGCACTAACCCTTGAATCTACGGGAAGTGTTTTCTTGTGTCTGCTAACCTCCCAATTCTTATCCTCCAATTGGATGACTCTTATTGATTCTTGTATGGGTTTTGATCATATCCCACAGTTAACCAAGAGGGGAGACCACATCCTGGACTATTCTACGGTTTCGCTCCTTCCAAATCTCCCACAACAAGAAGCTTGGAAAAGAAAGCCATATGTGATTTAGTATGGGGTTGTGAAAATCCTCAAGTTCCCAATTTTTTATTATTTGGTCAGGGATCCCCCTTACACGATTAGATCGTATGAAAAGTTTGGAGCCTTTATCCCATAAGTCTGAAGCTGAGGAGTAGGTATCAAGAAAATGACTCATTATTTCCTCATTGTTCCAACAAAGGTAGCACTGCAATGGGCCAATCAACCCCCTTTTTCTGAGATTCTCCCCGGTCAGGATTCTATGATAAATGACTAACCAAATAAAGGTAGCGACGTTAGTCCATGGGTTCATCTGCCACACTTTTTTCCATATTTCATCATGTTGTTCATCTCTATTGTTAGCACAAAATCCACAGGCTTATTTAGTATTAAAGTACCCTTTTGATGAGTAACCCCACCTCAATTTTTCTGGGCCTTCTTAGATTGTGATGCATTTTCCTTGAATGTTGTCGCAAATACCACACCATTCTTCTTCAAGGATTCTCTGAATCCACCATTCAAGCAAGTGCCATTCACAGTAATCCTCTTCCCCAACAACTGGTTTCCATAATTGGTGAACCTTTATCAGACCCAGTTCCTTGCACCTATCCTAGCTAATCCATGTAGTATTGGGTAGGCACATTAGAGGAAATTTCAACTCAAAATGGGCCTCCTAAAACAAATTAATCAAATAATAGTTAAAATAATAAAATAATATTTATTAATTTTGGAGGAAGAAAAGAAAAAAACTACTTTTTTGTTTGTATTTTTGACATATATCCTCGTGTTTTTACTCAAATTTTGATCAAGAGAGCTCGTTGGATGCGGAATTAAATTCCACATACAACAAGTACCCACTCAACATACTTTTGATGGACCCCGCTACCCGAAAAACAAGAAATACCTGAAAAAACGTGATGATGATGTCATCATCACGTTTTTTCAGGTATTTCTTGTTTTTCGAGTAGTGGGGTCCATCAAAAGCATGTCGAGTGGGTACTCGTTGGATGCAGAATTTAATTCCGCATCCAACGAGCTCTCCTAATCGAAATTTGAGTAAAAACACGGGGAGATATGTCGAAAATACAAACAAAAAAAGTAGGTTTTTTTATGATACCTATCCCTAAATTTATATTAAAAAGGTGTTTAAGACCTATACATCATTTCAAATTTAAAGCAATTTCATTGGCTAACACATGATGACATGGAATTTGAGTTAAAGTTAAAAGGCCCATTTTGAGTTGAAATTTCCTCTAATGTTTGTTAGCTCCCAGGACTTCATTGTTCTTCTTTGGGTCCCTAACCCCCATGCCTCCCTGAGATTTAGGATGGAATATCTTATCCCAACTTACCAACACCCTTTTTTGCTTCTCAATGACACCTCCCCAAAGAATTTTTCTTTGGATACTCCCTATCTCTTTGAGTATAGACTTTGGAGCTTCCATAATATAGAAAAGGTAAATGGGCATAGCTTGCAGCACTAATTTAATCAAAGTGACTCTACTAACCAAATTGAGAGGCCTCAAAGTCCAATTGGATAGTCTTAGTTTCATGCGATCCAACAAATATTCCCAAGACACTTTCCTGATACTCCCTCAACTAGAGGATCACCAAGATATTTGGATGGAAGGGAGCTCCCGTGGAAGACCAATATTCGATTTATATTAAAGAAAAAAACTTGTGAATTTTATCTGTTGACCTCAAGGCCTGAAGCCTTTGCAAAGGAGTTCAAACATTTCTTAAACGCTCTAGCCTCTCGAACATACGAGTGGCCCATCAACATCGTGTCATCCATAAATTGTTGATGAGTTTGCAATTCATATCCTAGATGAATCCTTAACCCTTTAATCTCCTCTTGCTCAGTCATCGCCTTTATCTTCCTGTTGAGGCCTTCCACCATAATAATAAATAGAAAGGGAAACAAAGGGTCCCCTTGTTGAATACCTCTAGATGGGATAAATGTTCTGGTAGGACACCCATTCAGTAAAATGGAAAAGAAAGCAGTTGAGGTCATATTCATGACCCAATCCCTACACTCACTAGTTAAACCAAAGGCCTTAAGGGTTTTTCTCATGAACTTCTAGCTCAACTTATCATAAGCCTTTAAGATGTCCAACTTGAGAAGCAAGCCTAGTTTTTTTGTGATATTTAAAGAATGTATCACCTCATGGACCAAAACTACCCCATCCAAGATTTGTCTTCCCTCCACAAAACCCGATTGCTCCAAAGATATCAAATATGGGAGAAGGGGTTTTAACCTATTATCCATAACCCTGGTGATGATCTTATAACTAACATTGCACAAAGCTATTGGTCTGAATTTACCTGACGAATCCGTTCCCTCACTCTTGGGAATGAGGGTAAAAAAAGTTGCATTGAATTCCTTCAAAACACCTCTGGCTTGTCGAGAGTCTCCACTATCCTCTAAACTTCATCCTTGATAAGATACCATAAGTGACGAAATAGGTTTGTTGTAAAACCATCCGGGCCTAGAGATTTCCCCTCAACCATTTGATCGATCACCTCCTCCACCTCCACCATTTCCACTGGTTTGTTTAGGACCTCATTATGTCGAGGGGAGACCAGAGTAGGGATATGTTGTGTAATATTTGCAATATCCATCGATCTGTCCGCCCTATCCTCTTTCATTATATCTCCAAAGTAGGTAACTAATTATTCTTCAATATCCTCCATGTTCCCGATATAAGGGCCATCCGCAATATTCAACCTGTGGATTTTATTCTTCTTCCTATTTTGGATGACAAATTGGTGGAAAAGTTAGTATTGTGTTCCCCTTCCTACAACCATTGGTTTCTAGATTTTTTGTTGTTAGTATATTTCCTCCTAACGCTCATGGGCATTGAGTTGATCTAAGATAGTTTTCTCTTTTTGTTTTAGCTCCTCATCATACCCATTATCCGTTCCTATTCGTTGTATCTCTTCCAATTTTTTTGACAGACACCTTTTGTCCTCAAAGATGTTCCCAAATTCCTCTTTATTCCAAGTATGAATCTTTGCTTTCAACATCTTCAACTTTTGCAGAAATTTGTACATTCTGGTTCCCTCAAGGGGAATCATGTCCTTCCATCATTCATAAACCAATTATTTGAAATCCTTGTGTTCCATCCAAATTTGTTCAAAACGAAATGGCTTCCTGATTCGGGGGGCCACCCATCCCATCTCAAGCAAACAAGCCAGTGATCAGAGCTAGTCAATGGTAAGAACATGGCTTCCAAATCGCCAACCCCATTGAAAATCCTCATCGTAGCCAGAAATTTGTCTAACCGGGAAGCTATATGATGATCACCTCCCCTTTTGTTATTCCTAGTAAACCATCCATTCCTAGTTTACACATCCACCAACTTGTTTTTTCTTTAAAAGGCTCATTTACAACTCCCAGGGTTCACTTACCTCCTTTATTTTCTCCTTGAGAAGTGATCATGTTAAATTCCCCTCTTAGGATCCAATGCTTGTCCCCTACCCAATTCACATTCCATGAGAGAATCCTAGAAATGCATTCTTTTGTGGGTAGATACTTGGACTAAAAACAGTTTTGATAATACCCTTGACTTGAGCATTACCAATTTGGAAATTAGCAAAAGGAAGACCTTTTGTAGCCCAAAAGTTTGTTAGATTTACCTCTTTTGGATGCCACAAAATTTCCACGCGTACAACCATTCCCTAAGCTTCGAATTCCATTTTCTCACATCCCTTCCATGCTTTCCTACTTCTCTCCTTCATCGTCTTTGTTCCACATTTTGTTTCTTGGAAAAACACTATCATTGGTTTCTCCATTCTCAACTTATTTCTAGAGTCTTGATTTTGCGTGGGTGGTTCACCCCGCTAATGTTCCATGTTATCACCTTCATTGAGAAACTTTGTTGACTTTAAAGAAGGTTTCCCTAATTGTTGGGTACCAACTCGATTCCACTAACCTTGTTCCAACCTCTACGATTCTCTGCTTATTTGTATTCCTTCCTCTCCTTTCCCCTTCTTCTAGTTAATTCCTTTTACTACCTTTATAAGGGTCCTTAGCTACTCCTAGATGAGGAGAGTCCCTTGTATTCAGAATGGCCTCTTTTAGAAGCTCTATATTCCTTCTTGGGACCGATCCCTTACCTTTTTTTATTACACTTGTTCAATTTCATCCATATATAACTCGCCCAAATCCATATCCTCCAAGTCATCCATTTGATCATCCTCCATAACCTCATCCATTTCCTCCTGTTTCTCTAGGGAAGTCTATGGACCTTCCAGGAGTAATTTCTCATTCAAAGTATCTCCCTTGGGATTGTCCTGAGCTCAATCCTCTGAACCCTCCTCCATTGACGCTAGGGTTTCAAATTGATTCACATAAGTCACCTTATTTTATGTTTCCCCACGATTAGGCATCTGGTTGGCATTTCCCCTTCCTTGTCACCGCTTGTGATTAACCTAGGCGAAACCCTCAACATCACTCCCTTTCTCTTGAGGCACTTTAGGGGGAGGAGGTTGGGCGTTTTGCAGAAAGTTCCGACTAAAATGTCCAGATTCATGTCATTATCTGCATCGAAATGGGACATTCTCATAATCCATAGGATGAATCTAGTCCTCGTAATCCTAGGTGAGATTAATGACCTCCTATAATTCCTTAGCAAGGTTCATGTAGTAACATATCCAGGAAAAGGACGTGTATCTCTGCTACTTGGTTTGTTATGAAGCTTTCACAAATCCGCCTAGGGTGTTTCCTATATCACACAATATTTATGGCTCCCAATATTCATAGGGCAATGAATAAAGTTGGATCCAAACTGGTGCCATACTCATGTCCTCATTTTCTCAGCTGAACTTCTCCTTCCATGGTCGTAAGTAGAGCACTGATGAAAAAAAGAAATATGGCCCTCCTTGCATGATTTGATCCCTGTCTTCTTGATTAAAGAAGATGATTGTAAAAAAACCTTTTGACCCTAGCTGCAAATCATAATGGACCCTAGGCTTCCATGCTTCCTTAATCCATCTCAATAGATCCTTCTCTTTCGGCCATATCCCAATGAAATATCCAATCAAGGCCTTCTCCTTCCATATCTCTACTTGCTCTCACAATATGTCGGATCAAATTTGTAGAGATGCGATCTCTGTCAATATGGGTATACAACCACCTTGCCGGCATGCTATCCCTCGTCGATCCTAGTTCCCAGTTGCCTCTTGTCCATCCTTCCCTCGCTCCTCCGTGTGTTTATTTTCCGCCCTACTACTCTACCATCCTTGGTGTTGTTGCATAAAGGGGGAATACCCCCCTCCTCGTGAATCCATTACTGCCACCAGAAACCCTCCCCGCATTCAAAAACCCTTGCTACACGGATCATAGACCAAATGGATTGATTAGACTAGATGACTTCTTAATCTAATTTATATTATTAAGAATTGATGATACATAATAAATAACAAGAGCTACGTGGTGGCAATGTCCCTGACATTACCACCTGCTATGGGGAGGAATGGTTTAAGATGAATCATTTAATTGCTATTATGGTAAAAGAGCAACATCCATATCTTTCAATCTTCTTAACTAGGTCTATAAGGCAATGTTTATGTTCATTGAAAAATATTAAAGATATATATTTTTTTCATTTCATTTCTTATATAATTCAATACTTAATATTTTCTTTGTAGACTGTTTAGATGACAACCATTTACTTGTGAAAGAAAATCACGTGTCAAAATAATAGAGTAAATAAAATAACATAGCATTTCAATTTTAGATAGTTACTTATACCATGTATCATGACAGTTTCCAATATCATATATAATTTTCCTGTCAAAGTTGTGAAGTTGTAGAGTGATTGAGCTAAAACGTACCATAGTATGGAAAAAACATTTGCATTTAACATTAATTATAAACAAATATTTATTATTAGTCAACAATGTAATTAGCATATGATCATAAATATTATAATATGCCAAACCTTAATAAAGATGTGTTAAGGGTGAGCTTTTGGCCCATTGAAATCATCTTTCTTTATAATCTATTATTATTAATCATTGAAAACCATAAAAGATTTGTTGGTTCTCCAACATATAAGAATGAGACACATTTTTATTACATTGACTTCTTTAATTTTAGTAATAAATTTTTATTTATATTTTTGTTATTCCTTTCACGTAAAATTATCCATAAACATTATTTGATATTCCTTCAAATATAAATAATGTCAAAAAACTGAATTACTTGTAAGTAATCAAAACAACGGATCAAAATTCTTTTGACATCAATATCATTATTAATGTTAATATTCTAAACAAATCCTTCCTTTGTAATTTAGATATTTAGATGTACCAATAAAGCATTGTGTTTATTTTAAACAAGTGAAATTAACAACTAAAATGTTTATACTTGTCTTTTAAAAATAGTATTTTAATAATTTAAAAATATTTTAATTAATGATTATATATAGTTGAAAGATAAATTAAAATAGATATAGAACATAAGAAACTCACAAATATTTGCATATAAAACATTTAATATATTATTGGACCATTCTTGTGCATATTTGAGATAGAATGTATTATTTGTAAATAGTTTAAAAGTAAGAGAGAAATCTAAGAACAAGAGAGGAGTCTATTTGTAAATAGTACCTATCTCTAAAACGAATCTAATAAAAAATAATTGCATAATGTTTTATTGACTTAATTTAATCATTTGTAAATATTATTAAATAATAAAAAATGTTATTTTTTTAAATTGTTATAGCATACTATAATAATTATGAAATGTGTTTTTTAAGTAGCAGGATATTATATTAAAATTTAAAATACAAAAAATAGTATAAACAAAGTTTTCGTGACACATGTCCAAAACTTGACAAGGCAGAGACCAGAGATTATTGAATCTGTCTAGAACTTGCCTTTGATGTGGGAAACCAAGTTTTTACTTTCAAAACTTAACATAGTTGTTTGATAATTTAACAAGCTAACAAAGAATGAAACAAACACATAAGAAAAAAGAAAGCCGTTAGGCCTTACGACTTTCACCATGGTTCCTCAACAATTAGGCACGGCTTGCAGTAGTCATCTTCATCCCCGGAGAGAGCAGGTTCAAGGTCTCGGTGCGGCTCCGCAACGGGGGGAGGTGTCGATGTTTGTTGTTGCTGGATATTAGTTTGCACACACACTTCATCTTTATGCCCCCCTGCCTCCACGTCGGTTGAAGCTTCTGTTACACGTTTGGTGCGCTTAATATCCTGGCTCTAATGTGTGTCCTTAGCAGGGGCCTGCTGGTTAAGACTTAGTGCGATCAAGGAGGTTTCATGAGCAATGGAGCTGTCAGAATCACTAGAGGTCGATGGAGAGAGAGCGCAGTCACGTTCCTAGAGCAGCTAGGAAAGAACATTCTTCATTTGCCAATAATGGGAGAGACTCTGCCGCAAAGGTTGCGTGGAGCGGTGGCGAGCCACAACTTCGGATTCCCAGTCATTCACCACCCTATGCACGATGAGGGGAATATGGGCTTCATATCCTATAGAGATGGAACGACACAATGTTGCTCGAATTCTTGCTCCCCTAGAGCTGCTGCCTCTGCGAGGAGTGGCCCTGAGTCTAAGCGGGATTGCCGATGGGTGGATTCTTTGGCTGGTGTTTCTTTTTCCGTGAATTTCTCCAAAGATGGAAGTCCAAATGATGATGGAGTGACCAGAAAATATGCAAGATATAGTTTGTTGTTAGAGCAAAATTAGTGCGAAGCCATCGAGCAAGGTGACCAGGAGGCCAATGCTAACGATGACAACCATTAAATTTCCTTGAAGCGTGGATAGAGCCATCAAAGCCGAAGTCGATGTGAGCTGACAAGAAGCACAAAGCGGGTATTGTTCAGGATGGAACGCCTTCCCGAAGGGAGGGGGTATGCATAGTTAGATGGGAGACTGTGACAGTTGCTGCAGTTGGCCTTTAATGTCGAGTCCCACCTCCCTCCACGTCATACTGCCTTAAGACACCCACATCCGAGGATTATGAAATATGTTATGACATATATAACAAATTTAATACCATAATAGCTTGTGATAATTTGATCTTTCCACATATATACCCATAGTTAACTTAGATATATTATGGTAAACACTTGTAGATCTATAATTAAGATAGGTATATTATGGTATCTATCATTGTTATTTAACCACTTAAAAATTGATGCAAATACACAAGCACCTAAATTTGATACAAGTAACTGTAGGTTCATAGTTAAGATAGATATATATAGATATACGATGATATCTATCATTGTTATATATATATTATCTCAACATCTAAAATTGATGCAAGTAGACTATGTATATATATATACACGTATACAAAAATATTTATAATATTAATGTATTTTTCCTCCTTAATGAGTATGTTTCTAATTGATAAAGGTTGGTGCATTAAACATTGTTTCTTGTTGGTAAAACTTGGTCATTAAACAAAGTATTAATAACAATACTTTGGAATGTCGTAATCAATTAGACAATTATTTAAAAAATTAACTTTCTCAACATATATAATTACACCGAAGGTGTTATTTAAGGGGCTGGTTTCTCTCGCGGCTTCGTCGTCTGTAGATGGCGTATGAGAAACCGCCTCCTGTCCATTTTTATTATATGATTTTTAATATTAATAACTTGTACTTATCTGTCACATTTTCGCTTATAGGCTCATGGCCAATCACCTGAAAGGAAGACCATCTCGTGTAAAAATTCCGTCAAAAATCATGTTCATTCGTTGACCATGAAGTATGAAAGGTACTTAAAAGGACATTGACAATGTAGGCTATATCAAAGAAATGAAAGTTATGAAATGTTATTTTTTTTGGTTAGCACACATCATTCAAAATAAGAGAAGAAGGTATCAAGGTTTTAAAAAATACTTGTAATTTTTATTTTAAACTGAAGTATTTAAAATAATGACTAGATCATATTAAAAGAAAGGAAGACGGTGATGTTGATGTTTATATGTCATGTTAAAAAAAAATCACTTTAACTTTTTAACTTTTTGGAAAATATATATATAGTGTTTTTATAGCTATTTTTAAGGTTGACGATTTTAGTAAACCAATTAAACTATAGAGAAACAAAGAAGAGAAGGAAAACAAAAGTTTGATAAGCCAAAAGAAAATGATATGGGTTACAAAATAAGACTAAAGCAAATTGGGAGAGATCTCACATATATCGAGGGAGAGAAGAAAAGAGAACATGAATCATATTTTGCAAAGAGAGATGGAGAAGTTTTGATTGTAACTAAACAAGAAAATGAAGATGCATTTGTGTGTAGCAAAGATGCCACCTAACTTTTCTATTACCCATCACCAATTTTCATTGGTAAAAATTATGATATGTGGGCTATTAAAGTGAAGACTATATTGTGTGTAGAATACTTATGGGACATTGTATAGAAGAGGTGTGTTGAACCCACCTATGAAGAATATGAGAAGAATGATGTTGCATTGTCTCTCATTTGACAAGGTTTGGATGAGAACATTTTACCAAAAATTGAAGAAACAACAAGTGCCAAGGAAGCTTGGATTATTCTGGTAAAAGAATACAGTGAAAATGGGAGCTCTGTACATGTAGCAAAGCATGAACATGAGGAAGGTGAATCCCATTGTGTAGATACACCAATGGATGAAGAAGTAGATGAAATTGAAGCAGAGCATGAACATGAAGAAGGTGAATCCCACTACATAGATACACCAGTGGACGATGAAGTTGATGAAATCGAAGTTGAAGTTGAGCAACAACTCTTGCATTGTTTGCATTCAGACATAGATCGAGAAGCAAAGGCAGACACAGAAAAAAGAGTGAAATTTGTTGAAGAATATGCAACAACATAGGAATAGAAAGAATATAATAGAGAAGATAATGAAAAGATAAGTTCCACTTTCAATTTGAAGCATTGTATGATGAATAATTAATGCAATTAAAGAAAGAAATGAAATTGATTGATGAATTGATAAATGGAAGATACAAACCACTTGGAAATGAGAAACAATTGGATGATTGAGAAGAAGATGAAGATAATCCAACAATGGAATTTGTTGAAGATATGGTGTTGAGGATGAACACTCTTGTTTGACTCTAGATTATTACACTTCACTAAATGGTTTTAACATAACAAATCTCCTATAAATTCCATGATATTCATTTAATTTGAATGATTTGTAACTATATGGATTTTTATTCCTTTGGTTGAGATTTATCTCGAAGTATAATAAATCGCCTTGGGGTTATCCCTTCTAATATAATAATATATGAAGTGGGTTATTCAGGTCCTTGTGATTCTTTAAATTTCCATGTGTCCAAATGGCACTGAATCATTTCTTCATACCCTATTGATAAGTTGTATATCTTCTATGTAGTAGAAAGTTATTTGGATGATATTTTACTTAAAACTTCATTATACTTAAATTTGATTTCCCATATATGATGACAATAAATCGTCGATTTGTCACTGCATTTGATAGACATATTACTAAAAAAAATCCTCAAAAAAATATGTCTATCACTCAACTTTATTTTCCTCAGAAAACATATTACTTAACTTTCATCTCAGTCACCCTATTTGCAATCCTTATTATATGTCTATTTGACAATTTGATTGATCTCTCTTTATTAATTGAATATATTTAGTTTCATTCTCTTCAAACACCAAGACTTATAAATAGAAAAGTCATGTCCTGGTTGGTTTCGATGGTCATGAAGTTGGCCCATAAAAATGACCTTGGTTGACCTCAAAGTCTTTAAACTCCTTTTTCATGGATCTGCCTGCATATGATTTAAGTTCCTCCATCTATCCTTTTGATAATGGTATGGAACTTTCTCTCCAAGGTTATTGTTTCATTTATATTAGATAATTGTTATTTGGGTTCTATATAATTCATTTTACCTTCTTCTATATAAAATAAATACTTATTTTTATATATAATTTACCAATGTAATTTTTTGTAATATTATTAACTATATATATATATATATATATATATATATATATAATTAGATCAACATTACTCAGTTATACACTTAGAATGCACATATCATATGAATTTCTTTTAGAGAATGCTTTGAACTTTGCATACTGTAACTTTATGTATCAATGTTTTTTATTACAACTATTACAAAGGTTATCCATGCCTCAGCTACCAGTTATCACATGTAAAATGAAATATGTAATTTAGATATTTCCTATTCTAGCCCAAATTGTATAATATAAACACCTATCAGTGTAATAACTCAACACATTAGAGGTATCCACATGAATCCTTTGACCATTGAATGGGAATGGCAAGGTAGAAGTTGTCTAATCAGATTATAGGAGTTGTCGACTAGAGGAGTAAAAACATGTCATCCAATAATTCATATGACGACTTATTATCGTTTGTACTGAAATATGCAACAGAAAAAGAAACTGCTAGTAAGTTTGAATTTACCACAGAGCAGATCATAGATTTAATTGTGCGTCTGTTGTTCGTTTACTTTGAAACTAGACCAAAGACATTTGCCCTAGTAGTGCAATGTCTATCTAAAAATACCCATACCATTCAAGAGCTTAGGCTTAGTACTTTAGTGTTAAAAGAATATGCCATTGGCACCACACCAGTGGTTTCATGAAGAGTTGTGATGTACCACATTATAATTCAAATTATGTTTTATAGACAATGATTTCATTGTGTAGGAAGAACATGAAGCAATCAAATGGACTGAAAGAAACAATGAGAATACTTTGTCATGGGAACACTATAATTCAATGGCATTTACCAGAAGTGTAAGTTTAGTATTTAACTACTAATACAATTGGCTTGCTTTTTCTGTGTAAACTTGACATGAATATCAATTAATAAATTTTGTTTTGTATTTTCAAGTGATCAAAGAGGCATTGAGATTAGGGAACCCGCCTTTCAATAACATATTGTTCAAAAAATATAGAGAAAATGTGGCAGATTAAGGTATGGATCGTTATTTCTCTCCCAAATCTAAACAAAAATGCACCATATTATAACCATTTCAAACAAATATCTGCTGATTATTCTTATATGAAGGATACACAAGGTCAATCATTGGCATTGATAATACTGAACGTCAAGACTTGACCTTCACGACGATGTCACACACTACAACATTAGAAGGATTGTGAATTGCACCATCTTTCTCCTTAGAACACCATGCAAAGATGAAAGACAATTCATATATCTCACTTTGAAAATCCCTCCATTCCCTCTACCAAATGAATATATCAATGTTGATTTCCAATATAGTTATATTTAAACTATCATTACCCAACCCTTTATTGATTTACTCATATATGTATATGTACAATCCCTTTTACTTGCCATCGATTGCATGGATTTCTATTTATTGCTTATTAATAGTTGCAACAAAGTTTTCTTTTCTATTTCCTTTACTTTCAACACATAAAATTACGTTAACTACATACACATAACTTTCTCTTATTTTGCAACATTTCAAACTTATATTCAGTGTTTCATTTCCCCCTCTTAAGGGGTATGCTAGTTACTTTGTTTATATCATCTATACATTACTATTTCAGTGAATTGTACATCTACTTACAATATCACGTTTTATTTTTATCCGACCAACATACTCTGTTACTGTCATCACTGCCATCGAATGAGAATTTCAGAAATCCATGTATAGTCTTTATATTGAGATTTCCTCAAATCTCATTATTTAAACATTATGATCTAATTGTTTTATCCAAGAAGAGATGGCTCTCACACAAAAATGTGCATAACTCCTCTGTAGTAACACTAGTCAATATAATAGACAATCCAAAAAGTGTCATTTATCCAACAGCTAAATTATCTGATTTATGACTGGGATTTGATTAACAAAATTTTATGTAATTTAATAATTTTAAGGCGTCATTTATCAAACCACTAAATTATCTGATTTCCAATTGTCTTGGTTGGAATTTGATTAAAAAACATTTTTATAATTTAATTAAGTTGATAAATAATGCAAATTATATAATTTAATAATATAAAATTCTAATAGTCAACAATATACCATATCCTTGGGAAATTCACAATAACATATACGAAAGTAGAGACAAAAATCTCTTAAAGCTCACATTACCAAATGTTAACTATGCCTACTTTAAATATGAACATATAAACATAATGCAAGCTGAATATCTGAATAATTAAGAATCCCTGAGGTCTAACCCCAATGTGGAGTATAGAGATATCTGAATAATTAAGAATCCTTGAGGTCTAACCCCAGTGTGGAGTATAGAGAAAATTTACGTATCAAATCCTAGTGCCGTCTACAACAAATTCATAGAAGAAGTTCCATAACTAAAAACTAAGATCCTTGAATCGACTTAAAAAATTTAAGCCTCAACCAAACCATAAAATAATGCAAATAGGATAGGTAATAACTATTAATAGTCATTTATGGACTGAGAAGCAGCTTGCCTCATGACACAAATTTGAGGCTTGGGCCTTTTTATAAGTCTGAATCTCAATAGCCATAATTACATGTTTAGTCAAACCATAACAATATCAATACATAGGGGATTAACAAGAGCAACATGTCACTTACAAAAATTCAACCTAGGTGGGGAGGGTAACAATAATTCCTCCCAACCACCCAAGCTACATCCATTGGACTACAAGACTTTATTTTTATGATGTATTTTATAATTTAACATATATATTTATTGCATTGAGAGGAGCGAGATGCTCTACAATTTCGTATATAATTAAAAAACTACATGTTAGCTCATAAAATAAAAAATAATGAAAATTATTTTAAAAAATCTACGCCGACCAATAAAATAAAATAAATAAAACTTAAACCTGAATCTATCGAGTAAGAGAGATCGAATTTTTTGAGTTTAAGATTAAAAAAAAATACACCCCAAGAAATTGAATCCCTCTCGATGCTTGATGGATAGGGGTTTAAGATAGATCTATACTGGTAATAAAAAATTCATTATGTTTAGGAGGGATATACCCTTTCAAATTGTTGATTTAACAAAATGCAAAAAAAAAACATCTAAAAAGCCTGGAGGGGAGCATAACCATAATATAGGAGGGATATACCCCTACAAATTGTTGATTTAACAAAATGCAAAAAAAAACCATCTAAAAAGCCTGGAGGGGAGCATAACCAATGCTTCTTTTTGCCTGCGATTCCGAAGGAAGGCTGCGTGACAAATGCTTCTTCCATTGGACAAACGACATCATTTGGAGAATCTTGGCAGTGGTTGTATTGTGACATTTTTTCCTTTTTCGTACCTTGATAATGTCAATTGTGCCCATGAGTTCCTTCAAATTTATTTCCAAGTCGTTAATCCTAGAGTCCTGGCATGAAAGTTGGTTCGAGATATAAAATATATATGTTGCTACCTCTCTGTTTTCCCGTACCCCTTTGCCTACAACTTCAAAAACCTTGCACAAATGCACTTTGAAATCTTCGACTCCATTCTTTATGCTTGCAAAACACTATGTCCAACCAACCATTGCTTCCTTCGCCATCGTCTGAGAAGAGTAATCAACCACGAATCAAAAGGGGAAGACTTCTAATAAGTCATGAAATTCATGGTTCTCTGCACTTCATGAAACCCATACTCTACTACTTCATCCACCGACTAAATGAGAAGGTTCGAGATACCACCACTCTGTTTATCAAACAACCCATCCATTTCGATTGTGTGAACACCACCTTAAAGGACCAAGAGGACAAGGGAAATAAAGGTTCTTTTAATGTGTAGGCAGGCTAGCATATGGGGAGTGCACCCACCATGCAAAGGCCCACTCATCCCCTTAAGCCAAGGGAATGGGGGCCAAACAATTTGTTTTGATGCCATCCTTATAAAACTGCTTAGGAGCAAAAATTTTGATATGTCAAGGAACATATATAACCTTTTTGTCTATGTTTGCATAATACACTACTCCTTGCTTTGTCCTCACTTCTTGGTTAGCGAGATTGTCGATGAGACCATTATTCGTCCGAATGACATGGAGATATAAAAATTCAAAAAACTTATTAAGATGGGATATGTCACGTCGCCACCCCTCTACCAGAGAGAGAACGCGACTTCACGGCTATCAAATTCGGGCAATCTAGCCCCATGAACTTGATAATAAAAATACATTGAACATAAAAACATACAGAGATGCATAATGCAAGTAATCTACAACAGAAGCACATACATTTCATTCAATCATTCAACATGTTCATAATAATCATTAAAACAAATATAGTTGCAGAGATTAGATACACAATAAATTACTTATCTTGAGAAGAAGCTTTCGCGCAACTAGCTATGTCCCTGCAACGTTCCACCCAACCATAGGCTAGTGTGCTCATCAATCTCTTAGCACCACTTCCACCCCCGAGCTGGGCATGATTCCCACAAGGAATAAGGGAACAACAGACTTACACACAGCAAGACCATACATCCACAGTCAAGCCAACACACAGTTGGGTTTCAAGACTGCTAAGGCAACAAGCCAATAACATATGGGTTCCTTGGACTTACTCAACCAAGCCAACAATCACACCCAAACACTGTCATACCATCTAATAGATGGGTTTCTTGGACTTACTCATCCAAGCCAACGCAAGGATGCACTTCGCAACAAAATACAGTTGTTGGGCATGAAGGAAAAACATTCTTCAACAAAAAATGGATTGGTAAAATGGGAAAAAACACCATGGGAACCAAAAATGATTTCAACAAACCTTCTTGGGCATTATAGGGGAAACAATGACCCCCCTAAACACCCAGAACGTGGATCTCTGTTGGCCATTCACTAAGCAACAAAAAACAGGTTTTCCCAGCCATGACAAGATGAGGAAATGCAAAAAATGTGAGGAAGAAACACACAGCAAGCTCTAGCCACATGAGGAAGACAAAAACAACCTCGTAAAACCCCCAAATCGTGAATCCCTGTTGCCCATTCCCTCAACAAAACAAAACGAATGTTTGGCATGGAGAAATGAAGAAACAACATGAAGATCGTGAAGAAGAGAGCTCAACAAGCTTCAACTGCGTGAGAGAGCCCCAACGTGAATGAGAATGGGTGATGAATAAAAGACGTGGGTGAATAATGGCTTGGGCATGCATTCCCAAGCATTTACTTGCCCCACAAGTCAAAAACATGTTTCTCCAAAATGGGTGGTCTTCCCAATTCGAATTTGACCTCCATACCTTTCCCATCCCAAGGAAATAACTTCCCCAACCAATTTTTGGCAGGAATAATTGATTGGCACAAAAAGACAAAAATGGTAGTTGACAACTTTATGGGTTTTCCCTTTGACATTTGGATTTTCTCCATTGGCTCAAGGGTTTGAATGCCCCTCCCCTCCCCCCCCATTCCTTGTGAAATCATGCCCCCATCTCTTTCACGTTGCGGCGCATAGCTAGTTGTGGTATTTTTATTAATTTGCATTTTTATATGATGTATGCAAATATCTTGTGCCTGGTTAGCACATAAACCATCGGCATCGATTTTCATCGCTGATACATAAACGTTAGATCGATGGCGGGGCCTTTGCCTTAAGCTCCACACCATGATTAAATAACGACATTTACATCATATATAACTTAATGCAATAAGGTCAAAACCGGGGTGTTACATGATATCCTTTTGTAGATCCTCTTACATCTAAAGGGTCCCTTTTCATACCCAGACCTCATCTTTTGAATCATATGCCGGGAGTCTCCAAATACCATTAACTTCGAGGTGTTTAATGTCGAGGCTAATTCAAGACCACAATAAAGTGCCATCCATTCTGTCCCATGCAAAAGAATTGACAATTTTTTCTCCATAATCGAAAATTATTCCCTCCCTCACCTGCCTCCCATATAAACAAACATTATTTCTTATTAAGATATTAAATGCATTATAATTATATACATTATTTCTTATTAAAATATTAATTACATTATAATTATATTTATTTGTTAATTTTGTTGTTTAACCAAAAACTAAAATACATCTAAAAATAAAAATCAATACATTAAAATGAAGTTGTAAAAACTATTTTAACTTTCCATTAAAAATAGACAAATCATAATTTTTCATTACTCAAAATCCAATTTTAATTGTCAAAATAAATTCAGTACACCCACACCCCGAATATGCAATTTTAATAACTTATATTTGAAAAAAGTTATTTAACTATTAAACTATTTTAACTTTCGCATTGTTGTTGGACAAGTTCAAACCTTTTAACTTCCCAAATTTTTTTGTAAAAAGGTTGACTTACCAATACTTTGTCCAAAAAAAGTGGTTGACTTTCCTTTAATCTATCCATAATATGAAGGACTTCAATCAAACCTGTTTGTAGAATATGTCATACATAGTGCAAGTTTTATAGGTGATAATTGAATGCCCTTTATTGTCAAGCTTATAATTAAACATAGTGCAAGTTTTATAGGTGATAATTGAATGTCCTTTATGTCAAGTTTTTCATGAATATGTAAAGATATGGTCAAAATTGTTTGGTGTATGCATGAATTTGAAAATATTATTAAATGCATAAAAGTTAAAGAGATACCGTCCATACGTTTTAAAAAGATGTGGTCAATATTGTTCGGTGTATTCATGAAATCGAAAAAGATTTATATTATTAAAAATACAACCGTCTATTTTTGAGAGACACCTATAAAGGTTACAAGTGTTATCCGTTATAAAGTTAAACTTCAAATCATTAAACTAATTAGCTTTTGATGTTTAAATCCTCCTTTCAGAGGGAATAATGAACTTTTGAGCTTTAAATCCTCCTTTCAGAGGGAATAATGAACTTTTGAGCTTTACATCCTCCTATCGATAGAAACTTTGTTCAACAATTTTCCTCTGTAAAGTGATACACAGATTCATAATCAAGATTACTAGATGCTCAGGAGCGAATTAAACTTTTTGGAAATATATAAATTACACTCCCATAATTAAAACTCGGTTCCACGTTAACTTTGCCAACTTGGATCATTCAAAAACTTATTAGAAAGCATCGTTAATGTAGTGCATTGAGTTCATGGCAAAGAGGGTAGACAGATGGAAACAATAATTCAAAGATTGTGATTTGAAAACAAGTAGGTACATACCCCTGAAGTCAGAGGCAAAGATCAGATTTATTAATATGTGCATCTTGGGCCCTATCAACTGTCTTCGTCTGCTGCAGCTCTAATCTGCTTGCTTTCTACTCAGAACGCATTATATAACGAATCCTGACAATAAAATACATATTGGTGCTCGGAAAGCTTCTTCTAAAGATTTCAGGTTCACACTTTAGGTGCTAGGTGTCTATAATTATTAAGAAATGGAAGCCAGTCCCACCGACAGATTCAATTGTGTATTTATTTGCAATTAGAGATGCAAATGGGTAAGGTAAATACTACCGAATATCTACAGTATATTATGATTGGAACCTAGAGAAATTTGCAGGCTTTTGGATATAAGTGTCTATATTGCACTTACTGGGAATAGTGCTTGTCTGATTGCTAGAAATATGGGTGGTCTGTTTCGGAATTCTGCTTGGAGATGGCTCTATATTTGGTTACCGTTTCTTATGCTTATCTGTTCTTCATTGGCTCTGCCAATGTGTACTGATTTAAGTGAGTACAAGATCTTGCTGGAGTAGAATTAGTGATTTTGTTATCATCATGGTGATTTTGAAGTCAAATTCCTGAATTGTTCTGAAAATGTTCCTTGGGAGCAAGCGGACATGGGTTTAATTTTTGGGTCTCTCTAATATCTTCAAGCATTGTCATTTCTTGAGCTGATGGTCGTGTTTTTGAGCAGGAGCTCCATTTCCTTCAGAGTCACCGTTGAGTTTCTGTTCGAATAAAGCCTACAAGGATAATGGGTGCTGTGACAAAAAAGCTGACAGTGACATCCAATCCACTTTCCGGTCCATGAATGTCTCTGATACTAAATGTGCTGGAGTCTTGAAAGAGATTTTATGCAGTGTAAGTCTGCCATCATCCCTTTTATTTCTTTTCCAAAACTTTTTGATGACTGCATAGTACATTGGTTTGATATATTGTACTTATATTGTGATAGGAAGACAAAATTTGTGACTTTACCTCCCAGTGATGATCATAAATGTTTTTGAATGAGATCTGAAAATCTATAGGTGGGTTTCTCTAAGGTTTCATATAAGTTAATAAAAATGACTCTGGAATAAAGTTGACGGGAAACTACAATAAGAACTATGCATGTTTTTAGACCTGCAACAGGAAATGTAATTCAGGTTAGAAGCCCAGGGGTCTATGTTCCCTTTGTTCCAACGTTGATTTCGGGAGACATCTCATTGCAGGCAGTTTAACTTACCATTCTATATATTTTCAATATTTCATAGAAACCTATATCTTGGTAGATGAGGTGAAGACTTCCAATACCCACGAATATCTGTTCAACAGTAGTGAGAAAATTGCATTGGTCACAACACAGTTTCATGTTGGTCAAGGGTCAAGAGATCACAGACAGTGTGCTATGTTGCACTAGACAGAGCCTGATGGCACTTGCAAGTGATGCAGTTTTGGCAAACACAGTGCGTTCTGCAACATTTTCTGAATTTATATTCTCTAATTAGTAATTCCACAGTAGAGGAAATCAGAATTTGCACCACTACAAATTCATTACTTTCTTGTGCTGGAACTCCATGGTCTTGATAGGTGCACTAGCATCACCAAGTTGTCTATTGCAGGTTTTCAACTTGGTGCTGCATTAGACTACCATTTTGGCTTTCGATCTAATTTATTTATTATTTATTTTTATTTTATTTTATTTTTTATGTATATGTTTGGATTATAGCAACACTTCAAATAACCACTATCATTTTGTTGAAATATAGTGCTGCTGAAATCTTCTCTAGCGCCTGATATAACTGTCACCATTCTGCTGAAGAATAGTGCTGCCGAAAATTAGTGTTACAAAAACTAATTTCTGTAGTACTATGGACAATAAAGTAAATTTCCATCAATAGGGGTTGATTTTTACCAACACTATAATTGTAAAATCATCACCATCCATTTAGCTAAGCCTCTTGAAAATGGAACTATGAGACATAAAGGAAAGCTTTCTACCTTAGGGGAGCTAAAATAGCTTCTTCAAAAGTAGGATCCCCCAATTCAACTATGAAATCTTCTACAATTGTTTTTTAGTAGAAGACATGGATAACTGAAAAAGAAAAGTATTTGCATAGTGTCAGCAAAATAAGAATGATAAACAAGTCCTTTGTCTTCCCCCATCTGGCTTTTTGTCTTGTCCCACTATGCTCAACTTCTTTAATAATGGTCCATCATTCAACTGCATTAATCCACACTAGTTGTTTCACTTGTGATGGGAAGTGTCACATCACAACCCCCCCAACTGAAGATCATGGTTGTCCTTACGCGACATGAGATATGGTGGAAGAGAGTCAGGTGCAGAAAATATAGGGAAGGGCAGGAAAAAAAATACAACATAATGTGATGAATATGACACCGAAGGATACAAGTCACCCGACACGATGACATGGGACATGGAAGACACATGGATACAAGTGTTCAACATGTGACATAGCGTCCCTAGAAACAGGACACAAAGAACATGTTATACACACACACACACACACACACACAGACACACAAATGAAAATATAGATAGACCGAACATTTACAAATATTCAATACACATTACACATTCATAAATCACGATTCACAATGCATATGACATAAATTTAGAACCAAGAAGTTAGGACCATAAACTACAGATTTCTCATTAAGTCATCAAAATAAAAATGCATTACATAGATGATATATGTATCATGTGGGAATACCACTAGAAAATACATAATAGGATGGACTATAGATTGGAGTATCTCATTTGTCAATAGCTCTCCTCCATGTCAGAATGAACAAAATTAGCACCATTGCCACTGCTCTCTCCTCCATCCTCCTCATCCTCTTCTATGCCCAATACAAGATCTGCATCTGCTGGTGTGGAGGATGCCCCCTCAAGAGGATCACCATCATCAAAAGCGACTGGCTCTATCACTAGATCATTAAGATCCATGGTGGATGATGCCAACTCAACACTGCTATCCAAACCCATATCATCAGGAAACACAGCCCACATCTTTTTCTTCCCTTCAACCACTCCTCCCTCTGCCTGTAAATAGGGCAAAGGTTGGTGTGCACATACACCATTGTCTCTGCCCTAGACTGCTCAAGACTGCTCTTTTTTAAACTATACAGGTTCCCACATGTGCTCCAATTCCTCTCACAACAAGAGGACAAAGTAATCTAAGAAAGGACCCTCATTGCTAATTGTTGTAGAATAGGGCATGTTACCCCATGAGTTGTTAAAGTTTGCAGCGTCGTGAGACATTCTCCAAGACTGCCTTCTGCAAACCATAGTTTTAAAAATCGGAATCGGACTCGGAATCGGTCGAGGGTCAACTCGGAATCGGAATCGGAATCGGTAATGAATCGGTCATAAATCGGCCGATTTGAATTTAATGAATCGGTTTGCTAAAAAATACATCAAATACTTAAATTTTAAAGGAAAACAACATTTTCAAGATTATAATCTACAGACTCTACGCTTACCTTGAGTATGTTACTGCATTTGCTTCCCTCAATAAAATGCTCTCTAAGTCTACAGACTCTACGCTTACCTATGGCACTTACCTATGGTTTATCTGGTATATTATTGAATTACCTTTGATTGTCAAATGTCAAGAATCGAAATGCATGCATAAGAAGCATACCTTCTTAAAAAG
>LPNX010355352.1:107237-150840 GCA_001517045.1 Pseudotsuga menziesii | reverse complement strand
TGCTCGGAGGAGAGCCTCCTCCTCCAATTTCGTCTCCTGGATTAGGAGGACTTCCGGCATCATTGCTCTTACTAAATCCCTTATAGCTTCTTCTTTTATGGTGCTGCCTAGTCCTCTGCAGTTCCAGGAGACGTACTGCATTATTTACCTGGTTGAGGGGGATGGCCCCCTTCCGGGGTTTTCCCAAGTTTCATTCCCGATCCGGTGTTCATCATTTCTGGAATGGTATGCTGTGAGCCTTGGACCACATCCTTATAGGACTGCTCTTCCCTTCTTTTCTTCTTAGTTTTCCGTCCCCGCTTTGGTTGATTTGGGGTGCCTGACGGGCTGCTTACTTCAGTATCTCCTTCCTCTGATGATTCAGCTCTTGTTTCTGATCCCAAGCTTATATGTTCCTTTGATGGGCTGGAGTTAGCAGGGTGGGGGGTTGGGATGATTGGGCCTTGTGGTGCCCTAACTTCTTCCTTTTCTGGAACGCTGGTAGGGGTTTGAGCCTCATTAGGAGATTCTTGAGGGTTGGATTTTGAGTTGCCTCCCTTTGGAGGTTCCTGGGTCGCTTTCTCCTTGCTTTTGGTACTATTGGAGGGTTTCCCTTTCTTTACTTTCTGCCAGCCTTCCGCATCTTCTTTCCCCTCGGCCAGTTTGGGACAGTGCCTTTGGAAGTGGCCGTGTTCTTGGCAATTTCTGCACTTGAATGGCAGGTGTTCATAGTCCAGTTTCTGATAATGGGTCCAAGATCCAACTGTTAATTTTACTGCCTCCGGGAGGCCGGCTTCAAGGTCCACTTCAACACAGATTCTGGCGCAGGTGTATTGTCCTTTGTTGTCGGCTTTGTCAATGAAGCGGCCGATTCCGTTCCCTATTCTTTGCAATGACTCGAAGTCCCAGCAATGCACCGGGAGATTAGGGAGCCTGACCCACACCGGCACCTCTTTGGGAAGATCGACCGTGGGGTCAAAGTCCGGCGTCCATTTGTTCAAGTAAAGGCCCTGCATCCCCATGAAGTAGGGGCCATTTCTAAAAATCAAGTCCTGGTCTTCTTTTGATATGAATTCGAAGATAAAAAATCCTCTCCCAACTGGGTAGCAAGTTACTCCATGTTTCAGATTGGGCTTCCAGTTCCTCTGTATCCAATCATCTGTGGTCTTGGTGGAAGGCCATAACCCCATAAACTGACCCACTAAACCTCGCTTAGCCAGAGCCAGAGCTATTTTCATTGGTTTTTCTTCAGGAAGGGTGATTTCAGGTATTTCTTCCATCTTTTTAATAAATTTCGGAATCTCCGGGAGAGAGGACTTCTTTCCTCTGCTAGTGAGGAGCCTTCTGATGTCATCCTCGTCCGAACTCGGTGGGGGGGGGGGCGGCCTCCCCTCCCCCGGGCGCCGCCATACCTGCTCTCTCTCAGCTACGATCTACCCTAGCGCGCAGGCTCCAGCAGAACGCAATTGGAAATTTTATCTCCTATGAGCCCACGCATTATTATTACTGTTATAGCTATTTCTTTTTCCAGATTAGAGGCAAGATCTTGTGTATTTTATAGATCGGTTTGTTATGACAACCGGAAGAGAAGGATCTTTGTTTTTGTTCAATACCTGTATAAATACCCAAGGATATCAGGAAGGAAGGGACAATTATGATGCTGCTAAAACCATTCTTTTAAAAAACTCTATTATGATTCTCTATTTCAATATACTGCTGTGAGACTCATTTTGCGATTGTGATTATTTAACATGTTGATGTGTATGTAAGTTTGAGTTTTTAGTCTATATTAAGTTTCAAGCTAGTTTTTTAGTTGGTAGGGCCCACCAATTGGGATTCTGAAGCTTTTTGTTTATATCCTGTACATTTCTGTTTAGCTCTGCATATTTCCCTCTCATTTTTGTAAATGTTACAAACCCCTAAAGATTGTATGTGAATTGAGTGTGATTACATATCTGCATTGGTTTTAGTTCTTTGTATGTAAATCTTGTTTTGGTGTGAAGAACCTAACACATATTTCTTTTCATTGACTGTATATCTTTTATTTTGTTATCTTTGCTTACAGGTTTGACTTTCAATATTATATAAACTGTATTATCGATATTAATTCCTGTTTTCTTAAAGTTATCTAGAAATGCATTGCAACACTTCTCTTTCAATAGAAAGCACAGGAATCATTTTGAAGTCAGCAAGTAATCGGTGATATGGTTGTCTTAATGTAGGAATGGAAAATGAAATTACATTTGAAGATATTCTGGTTTGGAGGAATAAGTAATGTTTTGTTTTAGCTTTTCCATTTAATAGTTGGAATTGCGAATTTACAGCTAGGGTTTTAGTTATCTTGATTGTGTTCTTATCATAGTTAACTCACGCATGGTTTTATTCCAGTTCTTTTCCATAGGTTTGAAATAAGTTTGTTGTTGTAGATTCATTATTAGATTCATATATTTAGATTTCTGTTCTCTGTTGTGCATATTTCTTGTTTTCGGTACTTAACTAGATTCTATCCCGATTTCTTAGGATCATACAGAGACACACTAGATTTGTTTTGAATGAGTTAAGATCATAATTTAGTTCCTGGTTAGTTTAGTTGTAAGTTGTTTTCGTTGGTTCATGCAATCTTTATAGATTATAATACTGGCATACAGGTAGTTATTTCTCCATGAATTCAATCTCTCTGTTTAATCCAACAATTGATAATTAAATGCAGTATCTTCCAGTCTTATTTGCATGTTTATAATAAATTAAAAAAAAGGGTAAATAGTTGTTGATCTTCAACAAAGTTTTAACCAGCTCTTATAGATAGTTTAGTATAACTTCTAGGTTGTTCTAGCATTAGTAAGATTTAAGTAGACCACTCTTTTCCTTTCTCATAGCGGTCATTCTGTAGATTTCAATTCTGAATAAAGCTTAAACATTTCGGTTTTGCATATCATTTTTCTTGTACTTCAGTTAAAACCTTTTTAGTTAAAAGTGTGAGTATGCTTGTTTCCTCAGTCCTTTAAGTTGTCTTCGTAATAGAAATACTTTGACTTCTAACCCTGTTCCCATAATATTGCTATACAAGTCAGATTTTGGTAGATTTTATTCAGCACTTCTTAGATTTTGGTTTTGGTCTAATGATAGTAGTTCTTTTCTTTGCTATTTTTAGTACAGTTTGGTTAATCTTTACTTACCATTCTGAGATCTTCCTAAAGAGTTTGTTTCAAATTTCATTTATGCATTGTGTAACAAGATTCACAACTGTATTCAGATTTTATTTTGGCTTTCATTAGTTTTGAAGTTCTGAGGGTTAGGATTGATACAAACAAGCTTTGGGATTTAAGTTTGCTTTTAGAATTATTGTTTGCTTCTTGGTAATTAAATATGAATAGTTTGAATTTTTCCCTTAGAATAGTAAATAAGCTCTTGCACTAGGATATTTTATTTGCATAGATAGTGTATGCAACTCTAAGTTACATTCCTGGGTTGACATTTATTAGGTCAGGAGAGATTCATATAATAGACATATGATTACCCTGACAGAAGGATTCAACAATCAGAGAAAATCCAAGTGAAACCGGAAGAAAGTACACAAGGAAACTGGCTCCCAGACTAGGAGGGGCGCTACCTCATTGAGGGATTAGTTCCTGGAGATGGGTAAATGGAGTCCAATGCTGACACCTAGGAGGGAGAGGAGATTTTTCGGGATGTCCGACAAAACCCAGATTGCCAAATTTGCAGATTCTCAGTGCAAATCGATCCAGTGATTTCTCCTACTTCTAACAAGGGTTTTTTTCAGTAAATTTGGTCATGGGAAAAACATGAGAAAATCAAAGGACATAGAACTTACTTGAGGAACGTACCTGAATCATGTTGATGACCTCCTAGATGATGACGAATGTTTTCCTTTCGATCAAATGAGAGTTCTGAGCAAGATCTTGATGAACTTGCTGCTTCAGTTAGTGCCCCTAGCGCCCCCTTGAACCTGTCAAACCAAAAAAAAATTCAATTAGCAAGACAAACGAACATGATTCACAGTGTAAAGTGTTAGTTTTTCTTAAGATCTAATTAGATTATCTAGGATATTTAAATTAAAGAATAACAAGTACAACAAAATGCATAAGATATAAAAGATACACAAGACACAAAGATTTCATCGGGGAGACCATGAAGGATAAAACCCCGCAAACTTCTTCAGAATAGTAAGATGATCAAAAGCAGTAATAAGAAATGTTCAGTAGCTATCTTTCTCTCCTCCTCTGATTGTCTCTCTCTCTCATGCGCCTTAGAGAGTGTGTGTGGTGTATAAATGAGGGAGAGCGCCTCCCTATTTATACCCTTTCAAGTCACTGACCAAATATAAGACCCGAGCCTACATGTCATCTCACATGGGGCCCACTTCTCCTAGAGATACCATAATTACATATTACATAATGTTACACTGGGGACTATTTCCCCGACTTACAATGGAGGTTGTACCTCAAGGTCTAGACACAATTTAGACACCCCGTAAAGGGGTAACACACATCCCCAATGGGGGTACAACAACATACAATGATAATATACATAAGAATATCTTCCAAAGTTACAAATACACCAACATAAAGAAAGTACAGGAAACGAGAAATCGTGAAGAAGTAATCACTCCCTGATAACCAAAACCCGAGTGCAAGCACAGAGTGAGTCCCCCCACTAGTGTGCCTCCTTCAACCTACGAATGAATGGGTGCAAGAAAAGGATACAAAATCTATGTCGGATAAATCTCAGCGCAGAAGAATAACAATTCCAGTCATCATCTCATTCATTCATCAAACAAGAAACAAGTGTGTAGTCCCAGAAAAAATCTCTTTATTCAATATTCCGGTGCTAGAGCCCATGCTTTACAATGGGGGGGATCACCTATCTTAAATGGCTTGAGAGTGTGTCCACATTTTACTTAACTATCATCCGACGGTTGAGATTAAGACATCATCAACGGTGGAGATCACTAATACAAAGACCAACACATGGATCAAGATGACCACATCAAAGGGGTGCACACTTTTGCTCAAGGACGCCTCCCTAAGGTGGAAATCACGATATACCATAAGATATAACATGATAATACATGCAAGGGGGTCACTAGGGGCTTTATTCACCCCAGGCCCCAATGCCCCATTACAACCTCATAATATAAAATATAACCATACAATACATCATCTAGCCCAGTTGAGGGGCGCCCCGTGGGGGACGTCCTCACTGACTGAGCCAACAATAAAATAATCCGGACCAACTATTGACTGAAACTGCTGAAGAATTGTCCGGGGAGCCAAAACACATCATCTGATAAGTTTCCAAGCCATTTCCTTAACCCAACAGGCCAAATCGATTTTTTTAGTGAATTCCTTAGTTCATTTTCTGGTGGTACATCCTCTGAAATTGAATAAAATCATCATAACTCTTTCCAGGCTGAGAACTGGGGAAAACTGACTGTACTGGATGATCTGGAGACATAGGAGAATGGTATAAGTGACTACTCATACCCCCTAGAACACTACAATGCTCTAGGAGAACCAAAATCACTGCCATCTATATTAAAATTTGATCATTTGGTTAATAAAATGATAATAATCACTGATCATGAGATCGAGGGGCAAACTCTGAAAACTAAGACCGCAGTATTGGTCATGGGCATGTTTGGAACAAATATAAGCAATGTTGTTTTTTGAGCCACTTCTTTGGGAATCGTGTTTGACTTGGTCAACTGGGTTGACCAGGTCAAAGTACCCAAACTAGAGGTGAGATACTCTACCAATATGATCCTGCATGCATCCAAGGTAAGAAATGCTCAAATGGTGTATATCAAATCCCAACTTAAATCATGTTATTCATAATCATGGTGACAACAATAATAATAATGAGTAAGATATACACGTGCCTTTGAAAAATCTTAGAACCGTTTGGAAGTCTCTTGTGCATGCCATACTTACAAAGTTTAAACAGTGTGATAGTGTTGGGTGAGGATGGAAAACCAGGCTAAGGTAAAGGGAGATGACTTATATCTGACTTTGACCATATGATTTCTCAGAATGATGACAATTACACACGACCATAGTGACATATACATGACAGATGAACATTAGGGGATGGTGGTGTCTCACAAGTGGATTAGATGATCTGAAAAGAGCCCATTCAACTCTAACAACATGTATACAACTCACATCCAAGCTAAGAAACAAGCTCCGTGAAGATCTTTACTAGGACCCTTGCCCCATCTCACATTAAAACCCGGAGGCTCTGTGAGGAATTAATCATTACATTTCAATAGTGGCCAATAGTCTTTAGATTTAACATTTATTTATCCACTGCTTTTTAGGCCTTTCACAATTTCCCTTATAGCCCTTTTTGAGTTGTGCCTAAAGTCAGTTTGCATTTATTTGAGGGCTTTGCATTTCAACAAATAGAATTTATAGCACATAATGCATGTAATGTTGGTAGACACATTGCTTCAAGTTTTAGATGACACTCTTCGGGATAACTCGGAGCCGAGACACAAAAGACATGGAATCCGTCATGCACAAGGGTCAAAGTGGGGAAAGTGATCTTTAATCTCATAGGTCTCGATCAAGCTAAAGTCATGGGACGAGGATCAATCATGGATGAACCTGATGGATAGGGACAAATGACACATGGAACCAACATACCACTAAAGTTTAACATTTGTATAAAGCATGGCATGAGTAATAGTCTTCAACATCAAGTCCTTTGATCAGTCTTAACACAAGTTCAAGCATTAGTATACATATAAGCATAGGTCACCGTGATCATCCTAACAAGACAAAGCCTAGGTGTTTAATATACATCAAAGAGCAAAAATAAAACCAGGGAAAAATATACTTGATCTCACCATATATACCTATCTCCATCTGATAAGGTCCCTCTGTAACTGTGTGTACCATATCTGATCTGCTACTCTGTTCAAATGAAGTAGGTCATCACTGAAATCATCTCAATGGACTAATGAATCTCAGTCTTGGCAAGGAAACTCTACTGATCAAGGCTTTGAAATGGCTGAGGCTGTAATGATCCATGCTAAAATTCCATGTGAAAGAATAGCTCTTAATAGAATAAAGAGATAGATCTGTATGCTGCATCATGGTAGCTTAGCTGCAAATGTATATGGATAACAGAGCCTTCTTGTCGAATTTTTCTTTAACTTTGTCTTGAAGTTTTGTTAGGTGATCGAAGGTCTTTCGACGGTTCTCATCGAGTTCTATTAGGTTGTTAATTCTTTGTTGATACATATCTGGATCATCTGTATTCTGTTGGAGGATCTTGTACACTGGAAACTTCAAATTAATCTTCAAAGTGATGTCCAAGCCATGTACCAATTCAAATGGACTTTTCCCAGTTGATTCCTTTGTAGTGATCCTGTTCGCCCATACTGCATATCTTAATTTTCTATCCCAACACCTCTTGTTATCGCCCACGTTATTTCTTATGATACTCATCAGATTCTTGTTGCTTGATTCAGCGAGTCCGTTACCTTGAGGGTAATAATTAGAAGAGTGTGACAGTATGATACCATATTCGGAACAAAATGTGGATAGCTCTCCTCCGTTGAAATCCTTTGTGTTATCTGTTACGATCTTAGTTGGAGTTCTGAACCTAGTAATAATTTTGTCTTCCAAGAAATCTGTGATAACCTTCGCTGTAGATTCTTTTGTTGGAATGGATTTAACCCAGTTAGTAAAGTAATCTGTAGTTGCCAGGATCCATTTACGTCCATTACTTGAATTTTGTTTAAATTCACCGATGAAGTCGAGACCCCATTGTTGAAATGGTGCTTCAATGATAATAGGTTGAAGTGGCAATGTTGCAAGCTTCTGTCTTCCGGCGAAAAGTTGGCAAGACTGACAACTACGTACATACCTGTATACATTCTGGAAGATGCTGGGCCAATAATACCTCGATCTCAAGATCTTATGAGTTGTAGTGGAAGTTGCATGGTGACCACTACATAGTCCTTGGTAGAATTCTTTCATTATTTATTCTGCTCTGGTTGGTTCTACACATGTAAGAATGTGACACCCTCTGGATTTTTCCATCCCAATCCTTGAACCAAACTTGAGACCAAATCCATGAGGCAATACTTCGAAGATTTCAACTCTAGGGATCTCTTCTTGTGATCTGGTAAGTAGGCTGGGCAAGATAGATTCATCAGATAATACACTGTCTGTGTAGGAATCACACTGAGCTATTTCTTTTGTGATAGACGAGATCATAGGTGTCGCATCTTCTTTTAAACCAAGGATTTATTCATTTCCCTCTGCTAATAATTGAGCCAAACCTCTACCTTTGACTAACTTAGCGGGTTGGATTTCCAAGTCATATTCCTGGATTTTTGCAATCCACTTAGCTCTAGTATCCAAGCCATCATGTTGCTTAAGTATCTCTTTGACTGCACGGTGCGAAACATATGCCATAATCTTTGAGTATCCAACGAACACCTTGAAATGCTTTAGTGACATCGCTAATGCGTATGTGTGTTTTTCCATGTTGTGATGCTTCATTTTTGTATTACTTAAGGACTTACTCATGAATGCAATAGGATGCTTTTCATTCTTATCATTCTTTTGTAGGAGAGCTCCTGCAATGGTGTCAGCGGAAGCAAAAGAAAAAATCTGAAATGGTTTAGAATAATCAGGGCTTATCAGCACTGGTGCCTGAGTAATAACTTCTTTGACATTTGTTGCCCGCCGATGTAAACACCGTCAGCAGAAATCTTTTGAAAGCCGTTTCCCAAGTGGGAAAGGTGTGGCCTTAGGGGCAAGCAAAGAGTCAGGTGCTGTCACTTGATCCCAACTCCTTTGTTTAGGAAAACTCCTAACGAAGCTAAGGGGGGTAGACCCTACAAAGAGTTCTAAGGCTTTTGTGTTTTAAAATGTTTTTTGGTGTATGATGAGGATGGGTGTTTTTTAGGAGTTTTTTAAAGAGATTTACAATAACAATTTAATGATCCAAGTATGTACTTGCAAGACAATTAAAGATGCACAACCACTTGATAATGACAATTTAAAAGTAAAGCATCCATAGCATGATATGCAAATAGATAAAACAAGTGCTCCAGATAGATAATAAGCAAATAAATAATTGATAAGACCAGTGCCAAATGGAGTCAATGTTGTGCTTGGGATGCTTGATACAAGTCTTGGGTGTGCTTGAGAATGTTTTGCTGCTTGCAAGTGTTATTGGTAAATTTTATTGTAAATTTTAGGGGTGAAGTTGATTATTAAAAGGGAAGGGGGTCTACAAGATATACCTTTCGGTACTGGAGATATGTCCGGATAATAGTCTAAGTGGTTTCGTACAAGAACATGTGGGCTGTCCGAAGTCTCTAAAGCGGTGTTCAACACTACACCAACAAGGATGTAGCCTCATTGTGCTTTCAAGGTCTCGATACAATGGTTCCCGCGTTCCCAGGCAGAATTTGCCCACTTTCGATTATTAGCGATCAACGCCGGATTTTCGTTGGTTTTATTGGGAGCGTGTTTTATTTATGGTTGAAGTGGATTAAAATGTGAAGATTTAGTGAATCTACAACTGCTTCTGAGTATCCCACAAGTGGGTAGAGCATACAAAGTGTAGTAAATATAAATTCCAATTTTATTAAATGTTGTGAACAAGAACCATCGAAAAACTCTCCGATAGAGCGCACTCTTGATCTGCCTTATGGCGAGATTCAAGAGATTTATGGAGAAGGTAAAAAATGCTAAAGTAAATGAACTGAGAATTAAACAACAAACTCTTTGACAGAGAGCACTCTTGATCCACCTTTTGGTGTGATTCAAGAGATTTTATGTTATTTTTATTTAGCAATTTATATGAAAATAGAAAATCTAATCTAAGAAAAAAAGCAAAATCTCTCCGATAGAGAGTGCTCTTGATCCACTTTTGAGTGAGATTGAAGAGACTTTGGGTTCTTTTTACCAATTTATATGAGATAAAAATACTTGAAAAGTGAAAAAAAACTACACTAGCAAACTGAGATCTTGCAAACTTTTTCAAAAGATGAAGCCAACTCTTTCTATTCTACT
Source organism: Pseudotsuga menziesii (assembly GCA_001517045.1). Classification (NCBI taxonomy): domain Eukaryota; kingdom Viridiplantae; phylum Streptophyta; class Pinopsida; order Pinales; family Pinaceae; genus Pseudotsuga; species Pseudotsuga menziesii. The sequence continues at coordinate 140,803 of LPNX010355352.1, read as the reverse complement.
CTAACAATTAATTGTGCATGTATAAAGCAAAGTAAAGTGCGAAAATAGACAATGGACGATATAGGATTACCCCAAATGGGGGAAAGTGGGGGTGTGGGAGCCTTTATCCTAGTTGCTCTTTATTAATTATTACAATGCTTTGATGTTTTTGTCTTTGCTTGAAAGCACAATATGAGATGGGGGAATGAAAGAAGAGGGAAGTGCTTTTCAAGGAGTTTGTCTTTTTGCTCTTTTGTTTGCTTCTAGCCTTTGGGCTTTCTTGATTCGAGTTGAAGATTCTTGTATTTCTGAAAATGAGAGCTTTGAACACTAACTTGTTAAGAGTTAGTAAAGATCTAAAACTAAGCTTTAAAAGAAACTAAGTATGAACTAACAACTAAGATCTATAACCTTTGAAATTGAAAAAATGAACCAAGTATGAGATAGATGCAAGTTAAGAAACAAACCTTTGAAGTGAAACTAGCTAAGTGTTTAAACTAAGAACTAGAAGTAAAATGGAAGATGGAAAATGAAAAAGCAAAAGAAAGGAAGAAGTTAGGAAGTGAGAGAAGAAGGCAAGAAGCAAAGAAAGGAGGGTGAGAAGATGAACAAAGGCTACAAGGAGGAGGGAGAAAGCAAACTTAAGAGGAGGCTAGAAAACAGAGGTGAGGGCAGCAACAACAAAGGTAAGGGGAAGCCAAACAAAAATGGAAGTAAGGGGCATCGAAAGATAGAGAAAGAGCAGCGAAAAGAAGTTTGGGACAGTCAACCAAGAAAGGACAAGAAGGTAGCGAATAGAAGGTAGACAAAGAGAGGGAAGCAAGCAACAAAAAGACAAGAAACAAGCTCAAGAAGCAAAGTCGAGAGAACAAGGTTTGGAGAAGAATGGGAAACTTGAGATCCAAACCTTACTTAGTAACCAATTTAAGAGTTGCAATTTGATTTCAAAGGTGAATAAGAGAGGTAGAGCCACTTAGATCTTGAATCTTTGAAACAACATTGGATCTCACTTAGCAAATAGTTGTTGAATTTTTATACTTCGCTCCAAGAAAAGGAGATGCAAACTAACTCAACCTTGTACTCAGTAGAGTGGAGTGATCTGCAAACAAAGAACTCATACACTTGCAAAAACAAGTATTAGATCATGTACCATCTACTAATTGAAATAAAAAAAGCATGAGATACAATTGAATAAGACAATGCTCTTTTAGATATCTAAGAGTAAATAAGTAACTAGATAACTTGAGACTCCAAATATCTATTCTTATGTGCTTATGTAAGCCCATTAAAGCATTGATCAATAATCACAGATTAGCAAAGCAAGAGAAAAATTTGAAATTGTATCACCTCATTCACCAAAGAATATGCATCCAAGAACTACACCACATGAGCCTCCAAAGCCTTTCTTTATTCAAATAATTGCATGAAAGCAACAAGCATTACAATACTTTTCACCATAGGTTCTCTGCAAAAATCATCCACCCCAAAAATGGGAGAAGAGACCTCTTATTTGTAACAAAACCCAACCCCAGGGGGGGCACCAACCAACTGAAGATCAACCAACCTGGAGTGTAACTGAGTTGAACATAGCTAAACAGGAGTGGAACTGGAGAGGTAAATGCCACCTCTCCTACCAACTCACTCCCCAAAGGCCACATCACCCAACCACTTGCCAACCACTCCTCCAAACTCCCACACATACGAGTCTTTAATCTCCTCACGTGAATGTACGGACTCATGGACTCACGTCATCCTCAAAATAATGAAAGGTTCGACACCATAGTATATGGCACATTCCAAAACATATCATATCGAAATCTTTTTTTTATCCTCACGAAGAGGGGTCCACCCTCCACACCATTCGCATGCATGCAAGGCTAGCGTGAGTCCATGTTGACATCACCCTCCTCACTTGAAATAAATCGTAGCTTCTTTTTAAACCAAAGTTTGGATAGCCTTCACATGGAAAAGAGTTGTATGAATAAGGGGGATCCATGCCATGTCACCCCACCACATTAAACAATTAACTTTGACTTTTCCAAAATTGATCTTGGCGCATTTTCTTAGAATTTATCATTTAAATGCCATTCTGGTGCTCTGTTAGTCAAATAATGCCTTCCAGGGTGTTTTAGCTGCCCGAAACATAATGAAAGTGGCCCCTGGTGTAAAGATGCTGCTCTGAGCTTGAAAATGAGCCCAACCACGCCAAAAACGGACTCTGAATCACACTTTTTTTACATTTTTAATTTTTCCATTGAAACCATTAAAAATGGCTGAAAAAACGGAAAAAATTATTTTTTCTCGGAATCAGACGAAACTCTAGGGGGACCTAGTACATGTCCATACGACTCAAAAACAATGCCTAACACGCTTATATACATCGACACATGAACTTTAATAACCTCCGCTTAACCATCAAGACGAAAATTCCAGCTTCGGAGGAGCGGTGAAAAACTTGAAAATTATACATCGCTTATTCAGCATTGCATAATTGACAAAGGAAAAAACACGTTGGAATAATCGGATTGATAGCCTAGTCTTAGGAAGCCAAGTCCTTTACAAAAAGTTTTTCGTGTTAGAGCATTTATTACAACGCCACCAAGGGGTATGAACATGCATTTTATTAAAAAAGAGGCCCAAACAAGGCTCTGATGAACCGTGAAACCTTCTAAGCACTGATAATGAACAAATGGCTTGTTCATGACTTCGGCGGCTCACCGGAAATCCCCGAAGTGCAACTTAGGTGATAATATCTAGCTCCAACTGCGGGACGTGCACTTGTTTGATTTTTATTCAAAAAGAGTGTGCGAGTAGCCCAGAATCTCAGGTTCCTGCACGAAATTGAAGTGCATCAGTACCATATATATATATATATATAATTCAAATGCCAAAATGAAATACATAAGTTGCAACAATGTTAGTATACATAATAAAGTAATGGAAAATCTATGGTACATACATAATATATAGAAATTTAACTATGATATAGAAGATAAAGTACAAAACTATGGTACAAAAAAGGAAAAATTAAAAAGAAAAGAGAAGGGTTTAGGAAATCCTTAGAACGCCCCCATGGGCATTAAATGCCATTGACGGAGAACAATTTCAATTGTTGCCCATTCACTGGTAAGAGCAACTTTTCTCCTTCCATAGTATTAAGGAGAAACGGATTTGTGTCGGCCACGTCATATATAATGTATGGACCCATCCATAGGCTGCCAAACTTTCTGTGCTTTCCCAACTTCTCTGTCCTTTTATCCCAAAGAAGAACTATATCCCCAATCTGAAAAGGTCTTGGCCTAGCTGACTTATCGAAGGTTCTTTTGATCTTATCTTGATTTTTGATACTATGGTGAAGGGCCTTTCTTCAGTTCTCATCTAGCTCAATGATTGGATTGATCTTATTGGTCATGGAATCTTCCTCCATTTCATACTCTTGGAGCATGTTCATGGCAGGTAAGTGAAGGTAAATGGGCAATGAAACAGTCAAACCATATACAAGTTCAAAAGGGGTTTTCCCGGTTGCACTTTTCTTAGTTATTCGATCCGCCCAAATTGCATACTTAATCTTACTGTCCCATGACTTCTTATTATTTCCAACTGTTTCCTTAAGGATAGTCATTAAGTTCTTATTGCTGGACTCTGCAAGATCATTACCCTGCGGGTAATAATTGGAGGAATGGGATAGGATAATGCCATATTTGAAGCAAAAGCTGGTGAAATCTATAGAACTAAAAGCTTTGGCATTATCAATTGTTATTTTGCCTGGAGCACAAAATCTAGTAATGATGTTATTCTCTAGATAATCCATAACAACTTTATCAGTAGCCTTTTTAGTGGGGATAGCCTCCACCCACTTAGTGAAATAATTGGTAGTTGTTAGAATCCAACAATAACCATTGCTAGAGTTGTCTTTGAATTTACTGATGAAGTCAAGCCCCCACTGCTGGAAAGGGGATAGAACCAGAACTGGTTGCAAAGGTAAGGCTTTCAACCTAGGATTCCCAGTAAACAACTGGCACTGCTGACAACTCCTGACCAATTTATGAACATCTGCAAATAGAGAGGGCCAATAGTAACCTGCTCTAAGGATTTTGTGGGCTGTCGTATCTGCTGCATAATGCCCACCACAAAATCCTGAATGGAACTTAGTCAAGAGCTGCTTAGATTCCCGCTCATTAACACATCTAAGGATCACTCCATCTGGGTTTCTTCAACCCAGTCCCTCCTGAGTGATACAATATCTGACGGATTTTAACCTTAAAGCCCTTCTTTTATGACCTTTTAGATGTTTAGGGCATGTAAGGTTTGAAAGAAATAATATAATATTAGAGTGCCAATGTTGATCTAAACGTTGCAATTTTGGAGGCATGCTCGGCGTAGGTTCTTCATTCTGACAAATTATTCCTAAGGTTTCTTCATTACCCTAAGTTAACATTTTTGTGAGGCCCTGTCCTTTGATTAATTTTGTGGGTTTAATCTCTAGATCATACTCTTGTATTTTAGATACCCACTTACCTCTTTTACCTAAGCAATCTTGTTGACACAAGATATCCTTAACTGTTGAGTGAGGTACATAACAGACTATCTTTGAGTAACCAACATATGTTCTGAAATGCTTCAAAGATCTTACTAAGGAAAAAGCTTGTTTTTCCATGGTTGTGTATTTGAGCTCAGACTGTTGCAAGGCTTGGCTCATGAAAGCGATGGGTTGGTCAAATCCTTCATCGTTTTTTGGGAGCAAAACCCCTGCAATAGTATCCTCAGATGCAAAGGAGAAGATCATGAAATATTTGGAGTAGTCCCTGCTGACTAAGACAAGAGATCTAGTGATGGCTTCTTTAATGCATCTGAAGGCTTCTCTACCTTCATTAGTCCAGACTCCACTCAAACTTAGCATCCTTTTTCAATAGCTTTTGTAAAGGTTTCATGTACTCAACTAAGTTTGGGATAAATCTTCTAATGAAATTGATGTGCTCATTAAAAGATTGGAGAGCTTTGACATTTTTAGGCAAGGGAATCTTCTTGATAGCTTCAATCCTTTCAGGATCAACTTTGACCCCGTCTCTAGAGATGATGTGCATTAGAAGCTTTCCTTTGTCAATTCCAAAAACAGACTTTGCCGGATTAAGAGAAATACCATATTTTCTATATCTTTCAAAGACTTGCTTAAGATGGTTTATGTGACTGGGACTTTCTTTTAAAAAAACAGTCAAGTCATCTTGGTAAATCTCTATGAATTTTCCAGTCAAATCCTTGAATACATAGTCCATGGCCCTTTGAAAAGTGGCCCCAACATTCAACAAACTGAAAGGCATCCTCAAATACTCAAAAGTACCCCAAGGGGAGGTAAAAGTAGTTTTATGTCTATCTTCCTTCTGAATCACTACCTGGTTGTATCCTGAAAACCCATCCAACATGGACATCATGCCCGTGCCTATTACTCTCTGGAGGAGGGTCTCCATATTAGGCAATGGATAATTGTATTTTTGACAAGCTATGTTTAGATTCCTGAAATCTATACATATCCTTAGACTACCATTCTTTTTCCTTACCACCACCAAGTTAGAGCACCAGAATGAATGTCTTGTTGGTGCAATAATCCTTGCAACTAACATCTTTTCAAGTTCCTTTTTAACTATAGGGGTTAAATTGGGGTTTATTTGTCTTATTTTTTGCCGAAAAGGTTTGACTTCTCTGACATCTTGTTTTAAAGGAATGGTATATTGGAACACATCTTCTCGATATGCCTTAAGCTCATCATATGTGAAGGCAAATACATCCCTATATTCTTTAACCAAGTTGTTAGGATTATTAATACTTCCTTGTCCAATTTGGTCATATGTCTAAATCAGGAGTCATGTCTAAATCGGGAGTCCATCCAGTCTATTTTTAGTCACTAGCACCATTGGGTCCACTTGGCCTAATTGGGGCACATGTTCCAGTTACTAAAGTGTGGGGAACACTAATTGAGTCCTACTGCCACTGATTGCACTTGCATGCATCAGCTTAGGAGCCTCCTAGATCAATTCCTACAATTTAGGAGCCACTGGGAGTGCCGAAACCAACCTTCATCAGTTGAGTTCAGTTAGTGACTAGTCAAGCTGAGTTAGGAGTCAGTTACATTCAGTTCTAATCCTCTACATTCAGTTAGCGCTAGGTTTGCATGCAAGAGAGGCACATTTCTCACCTACCACAGTCAGTTAGCCTCAGTTAACATTGAATTAGACACTTGAGTTGTGTTTTAGAACTCCGATGAACTCCGATAATGGTTTAGACAAGGTCAGTTAACTATTGAGTCCTCCGATGATGATTTAGACAAGGTCTTAGTTACCTACAGTCAAGTAGAGTCTAATCAATTCGAATTTCCTCATGTGGATTCGAATTGCATGTGGCTATTTAGCCATTGTATTACATTGTAATTATTCATCTAATTACTCTTTGATTAATGAAAAGCATTCACAGCTGCAAGCCATTTTTGCACTATTTCATTCTTCAATAACTGAGTAAATTGTGTGATCTATATTGTGAGTTGTGTGTTTGTCCACAGATCTATGTGCTCAATTTAATATGGTATCAGAGCCTCGGTGAACAAGGCACTTCTCCCCAGATCTCCTATTGGATCATTTTTGAGCAAAATTGCTCCTTCCAGCTCTGCACCAGAAGCAGAAGGTTTACCAATTAATACCTCAAGTTAAGGAATTGTTGATCAAGCTTGCTTGATCAACTATGCTGGGTGTGATGAAAACCTGAAATGTGTAGGCTGTTCGACCTTATGGTGATTTTTTTTGTTTTTGTAGGTACAACTTTGAAATGAATTCATCAGTTCCTCTTCTCACCCGATCCACAAACTATTTTGAATGGAAGGCGAAGATGGTTGGATTTATGAATAGACAAGATCTCTATTTTGTGTCTAAAGGACTCGATAGAGAGTCTTTTGAGAGTGAAAATGACTGGCTGATTAAATGTGATGCAGCTTTTGGAACAATAGCACTGGGTCTTTCTCCTAGCTTGTGCTACCTCAGTAGATCTATTGAAGACCTAAAGGAACTCTGGACAAGATTGGACAGAACCTTTGGAATGATTGACGAGGATCATAATAGCACTTTGGAGAGTACATCCAACACCATAATCATTCTTGATCCAAAATTCTCGGCCTCCACTCTCTCTGATGAAGTTGTTCAAGATGAAGAAGAAGCAGAAGCTTCTACACAGTCAATTCGAACTCCTTGTAGTGACTCCTTCTCCTGATGCTCCTGAAGTTTATGAGATCTCTGATATCTCATCTCCTCACATGGATGAAACAGAAGAAGACATTCGAATCTCTGATATTGAAGAAAAATACTGCTGCACTTCCATGCAAACATTCACCGGTGATTTTCCTTTGAATTCTGTGCAAAATTTGCCAGTAATTGCTTCCAAAAGTGAAGAAGAATTTGATTTTTCTCTCTTTAATGTTGCTGTTGGTGTGCAAATATGTAATACCTTGGATATTTTGGAAGAAATATCAGATTAGCAGAGTGATCCATTCGCTCCCCTTGATCTAGATCTTCCAGCAAATTCCTGCAAGATTGCATGCACCAAAATTCAGAATTTTGAAGAAGAAGAAAATTGTGCATCCACCGTCTCGGTTAACCATACTTTTGGATCTGATATGAACCTTATTGGATCTGATATGATCTTATTTGGATCTGATCTGATATTGCTTGGTTCAAAATTTCAGGGTCATAAACCTTCAGTACTGCTTGTAGTTGTTCTCATCAACAGTGTGAAGAAACAAGTACCGCAAGTCTCCTTCGAAACTGCTGCTGGGGATTTGATTTCATTTCACAGTTTTGGATCTGTTGTGAACCTATTTACATCTGATTTACTTTCTGATCTGATATTATTTGGTTCAAATTTTAAAATCCAAGAGCTTTCAGTCATGCTTGTAGCTGCTCTCACCAATTCCAGTGTGAAAAATCAAGTACCGCAATTTCTCTTCAAAACTGTTGCTGGGGATTTGGTGTTAGTTTCCTCTTATGAGGTTGCTGATATTTTATTTTGTGAATCATTATATATTTTTGAAGCTATATCAGACTATGGAGCTCAAGCATTCGCTCTCCACAGTCCTAGTGCTTCTCTACCATTGATCACATGCTCATCTCCTCACAGAACTAGTAAAGAGGAAGACATTCTGCATCCGCTTGAACATTTGCTCCTAACACTTGGGGCTGATTTTACCACTCTTGGTTTGTTGTTCATGGCTGCAACATATCAGTTTCTTGAGTGTTCCTCACATGGTTTGAATCCTCAAGAACGTTTTCTCACTTATCAATTGATTTCAGTTGCTCTACATGGGTCCAGTCTTCGTCCAACAACTGTGTATATTTTTTATTTAGTTGAGCATATCATTCTTCTTCCAATGAGGAAGATTTCTCCAGACATAATGATGGAGAGGTTCACATGCCAGGCCCCAGGATACCTGTGCATAGAAGAACCAGATTGATCCTGATTCTACCTGCTTAATTAGAGAAGGGGCTTTTTTCCCAGCTCCTACTTTACTTGATGTAATGGGTGACCTATGGTCTTAGTTACCAGGGTCCACAGATTGTCCAAGTTAGCATTCAGGGGGGGTGTTAGGAATATTAATCCTCCCTTGTCCAATTTGGTCATATGTCTAAATCAGGAGTCCATCTAGTCTATTTTTAGTCACTAGCACCATTGGGTCCACTTGGCCTAATTGGGGCACATGTTCCAGTTACTAAAGTGTGGGGAACACTAATTGAGTCCTAGTGCCACTGATTGCACTTGCATGCATCAGCTTAGGAGCCTCCTAGATCAATTCCTACAATTTAGGAGCCACTGGGAGTGCCGATACCAACCTTCATCAGTTGAGTTCAGTTAGTGACTAGTCAAGCTGAGTTAGGAGTCAATTACATTCAGTTCTAGTCCTCTACATTCAGTTAGCGCTAGGTTTGCATGCAAGAGAGGCACATTTCTCACCTACCACAGTCAGTTAGCCTCAGTTAACATTGAATTAGACACTTGAGTTGTGTTTTAGAACTCCGATGAACTCCGATAATGGTCTAGACAAGGTTAGTTAACTATTGAGTCCAGCGATGATGATTTAGACAAGGTCTTAGTTACCTACAGTCAAGTAGAGTCTAATCAATTCGAATTTCCTCATGTGGATTCGAATTGCATGTGGCTATTTAGCCATTGTATTACATTGTAATTATTCATCTAATTACACTTTGATTAATGAAAAGCATTCACAGCTGCAAGCCATTTTTGCACTGTTTCATTCTTCAATAACTGAGTAAATTGTGTGATCTATCTTGTGAGTTGTGTGTTTGTCCACAGATTTATGTGCTCAATTTAATACAAGTTTATTAAGTCATTCATTTCCTTTTTAGATGTCCCTTTTGCATTTTTTTATCAATTTTGGGTTTTATCTGATCCAATATTTACTTCTATGTAATCTCCAGGCTTCATTGAATCGATATTATTCTTTCTACCATCATGTCTGTCAGAAATTTGTTCGAGTCCAACAAGGCCACGAGGTACTAGATTATCAAACTGATTACCTTCTCCCTGATAGTCTTTCCCTTCCTCTTGAAAGTTGACACTAAAGTTGGAAAATTCATCTAGATTATGAAGAAACTTCAGAATTTGTTCATCACTTTGGAAAACTTGCCAATGTTCCTTGTTGTCTGGAACAAGTGGTCTAAAATTGATCTCTAATTTACCATCACCGTTCAATAATTCCTTAGAGGGTTGGAGAGTTGAGGCTGCTACTGCCAGCTTGTCTGCCAAGCCGTTTTCATCTCTATGAATTGTGTTATCCACTAATTTTGCACTTGGTGGATTTTTCGGTGAGCTGCCAGAGCATTGAACAAGTACACTTGTTCGTGATCAGAATTCAAAAGTCTGCCATCCTTTTCCCGGGACTCTGTTTGGAACTTTTTGTAAATACATGTTCATACCCCCTTGGGGAGATTGTAAAAAATGTCCTAGCATTTAATTTTTTATAAAAGGCTGGGTTTCCCGGACTTGGGCATCAAGTCGACTAGCGAGAGTGTTTTTTCCCTTGGTTATTATTGGTTGTTGAACAAACGACCAATAATTTTTGAGTTTTTCACTCGCTCCTCCAAAGCTGGGGTAGTTGTCTTGGTGTTTCGGCCTTGGGAGGTTATTAGAGCCTTCGTGTCAGTATTTTTTGTCATGCTAGGCATTCTGATTGAGTTGTATGAACATGTATTAGGTCCCCTTGGAGTTTCGTTGGATTCCGAGTTTTATTTTTTATTTTTTATTTTTTTATAACCCGTTTTTTAAGCCATTTTTTAATGGTTTAAATTGAAAATTTCAAAATGTAATAAAGGAGTGATTCGGAGTTCGTTTTCGGCATGGTTGGGCTCATTTTCAAGCTCGGAGCAACATCTTCACCCCAGGGGCCACTTTCACCATCAGTCGGGCAGCCGAAGCACCTCGTGAAGCAATATTTGACTAAAAATGCATCAAGATGGCATTTAAATGCTAAAAATGGACATTTTGGCACTAAGGTCCAATTTTAAAAAAGGTCCAATTTAAAAAAGGTCAAAATTGAATTTTTAAGTGTGGAGATGATTTGGCATGGGTCCCATATTAAGTTACGACTCTATACATGAGTTGAAACTTTGGATTAAATTTGAGGTTTGAATTAAATTAAAGAAAAGGATGGTGACGTGAGCATGAGGATGAAGAGCTCACGCTTGTATAAAATGGTGTGTGGTAGTGATAAGTGGGATTGGGTGGAACCCATCCACTTATTAAATTATAAAATAAACCATGCCATGTAATTTTTATCCAATACAAATTGCAAGCGAATGGTGGAGCCTCACGCTAGCTTAATGCGTGAGGGAGTGGTGACGTCAAGCATTAAGGTAATTGTAAGCATAGTTTAAGTGGATGTGTTTTCTATGGTGTGGACCCCCTCTCCACGTCACTCAAGCACATGTTAATAGAACCATGGCATAAACTTCCAAGCTACAAATTATTTCATGAAGAGAGGTGATGTCAAGGTAAAGCAAACCTTCACGCTGAGCATTCCGTACACTCGCGAAGGGTGAGCTCACGCTGGTTTGGTGGGGCAATTACATTGATTCATGGCCACCTCATGGGCTCGGCTCCTTTCAATCGGAGGTTATCTTTACTTCAGCTCAGTCTTCAATTTAGTTCATGCGGAGCTCAACTCCGGATTGATCTCTGGTTCATTAAAAGCCCCTGGGGCTTGGTTTTTTTTGTATAAATAGAGGTGCTTGGCACTCTCTTAGGATGGAGATTTTGGGCATGAACACTCTGCCAAAATGATTGTAATATTTGTTTGAAGTTGGAATAAAGTTGTGACTTTGGAGGTCTGTGCACGAGTTATTGGAGTTGTGGATTCACATTGTCTTTGGTGATATTCTCTCACCTTGCTTTTCAATCATTAAATCATTCTTCATTATATACTCTAGAAGGGCTAACAATCTAGTTTATGAGTATTTTGTTCGGATTTGATATTGTTTGTAAGGGTTTTGTAGGGATCATTAGGGGTGAAGAACAAGCTTGAGATCAAGCTCTTCTTCATGAACCAGTGGTTTTTTCCATCTAACTCTTTCATTTTGTAGGTCTTTCTAAGCACTTCCCAATCCAAGAAAGAGACATAGCAGTCAGAGCTTCTCCTTCCCTCCATCAACAAGGTTTCAAAAAACACATTTGGCTACCTGGATCTACGAACTGCCCTCTTCCAGTTCTCTTGTTTGCTCCTTGATCTTCTCGATTTATTGCTTGCTAGCCTTCTCCTCCTTGCTCTCGCCCTACTTCATCTTTTTCTCCCACCAAGCTTGCCATCTTGCTTTTCTGGCTTGTCTTGGTCTCTTGCATTCGTTCCTCTCTTTTGCTGCCCCCTTTGTCCTCTTTTCCACTTTTATTTTTTGCAGCCCTCCTTAGCTGCCCTCTTTTCTCTCTTTCGCTGCCCTATTTCTCACTTTTTTGCAGCCAACTATATTGCTGTTTTCATATCACATATTAGATCTTGCACTTGGTTTTATTTTTGTAGATCTCTTTCTTAGAAGTAGTTTATATTTGATTTGGTTTAATTAACAGTTGATGGGTGCTTTGACTTGATTTGTGTTGTGTGCAGGTATGAAGAGAAACAAATCCTAAGAGGACTTGAAGATTGAGGCAAAGAAGAACAAATACCAAAGAGAAGAGTGGAAACTAAGTACCAAAACCAAGAAGATCCAAATACTTGGGATTTGAACTAAAGAAGACAAAATTTTCCAAATTACTCTCCTTTTGCAAAACAACCATTGAGGCTTGTTCCATTTGTCTTTCCAAGTTCTTTTTTATTTCTCTAAGGTTGAAAATCCTAAATATTGTACTCTCTTAATAAAAGGGCAAAGTGGGATAAGGCCTCCCATCTTTTGGTTTCTTCTTCCCCATTTGGGGAAGAGTGTCTTGTGCTCTTAGCTCAGATTTACTTTTCATGCTCAGAGTAGTTTCCCCTTAGAACTTTTTATTTGTTTTAGTCTTGACCTGGGAAGTACCTTGGGATTTCATCCCAAGTGCCACATTGACATTGCGTGCTACCTCTCTTTCCCCCATTGTCTTCCTGCGTATGACCAGCTAGCTGGAAATTTCGGGGACAGTGTGTCTTGAAGTCATTTTTTACTTCTCTTTGCTAGATTAGTTTCTTGTTGTTGTAGAACACTAGTTTCTCATTTATTTCATTTGCAAGTGGTTTATCATTTTTTGCTATGACATTGTTTAGTTGTTTTACAATTTGTTGAGCTATCATGTGGTTTTAATTTACAAGCTGATTGTCTTATAAAAAGATCCAAAGTCTCTTGAACTTGCAATAATCCAAGTCAAGAGCACTCTCTGTCGGAGAGCATTCCCACTGCATTATCCTTGCATCAAGCATATAGATTAATTAAAGTCTCTTGAACTTCTGTCATAAGACAAAGTCAAGAGCACTCTCTGTCGGAGAGTTGAACTGTGTGCTCATAATAATAAAATCTTTCCTACTCACATTTCTCCACTTAAAATTTACCTCGTTGCTATCCCTCACCTAGTATGCTCTGCCGACCCTGAAAAGTTGGACTCGTACTCAGAACGGTGATCGGATTTGTTAATCTTGCAAGTGATAACATAATAAAACTTTCACCCCATAACCAATGCACTGGCGTTATCTCGATAAATACTCAGGTAGTGGGCAAATTCCAAGTGTGGGCGTCGGGCAATCCAATCTGGACACTCGCTGGTTAAATTCTCTGAACACCTAGCTTGTGATTCCAGACAGGTCCGTCATGTCTTCGAACGGAGCCATTGAAAGTATTTCCGGTAAGGTTTCCTAGACACCTTAAGCAAGATCATCTTTAAAATTTACAATAAAATAACCAAGAACAATTTCAAAACGATCTCACAAACACTACTATTGAGACTTGTATTCCAGCATTCGCAAGCACGTTTTGACTCCATATTGGCACTGCTCTTAAACTTCCATGCATCACCTTGATCTGGACCATTTGTGCCTAATGTTTGCTTAAATCATTATCTATCTGTGGATGCCTTTAATTTCCAAGTCATCTTTGTATTGTTCGTCTCAAATCTTGTGTTTTGTAATTGCAACGTGGATTGCTCATCTTATTATAAAGTTGTAATCATTAAAAAACTCGTAAAAAACACCCATCCGCATCATAACATCAAAAACAATTAAACACATTGAGCCATAGAAAACTCTTTGTTAGGGACTACCCCCCTTGGCTTCGTTAGGAGTTAGCCTAAACGGAGGAGCTAGGAGTAGGTGACAGTATCTGGCTCTGTGCTTGCCCCCAAGGCCACACTTCTCCCACTTTCTCAAGTGAGGAGACAACTTTCATTAGATTTCTGCTGTTGGTGTGCATTCGGCAGACAACAAATTGTAGTTAAGTTTAAAGCATCAAAATGTTCCATCGTGTCCCAGATTGCATTTCTATATTTTTTCAACCTTTTACACTTACAAGCAAATTCATTCTTAACTTGGAGGATTATCAAATAAGAATAGCTTTTTATGCTTAACATTTTTATCCCCATATCCTTTGTCGTTTCCAAACCAAGTAAAAGTGCTTCATACTCTGCTACATTATTAGTTGCCTCAAACTCCAATCTATAAGCAAAGTTGAAGATTTTCCCTTAGGCGATGTGATGACCACACCTGCCCCCTTCTTAGCTCTAGAATGAGCACCACCAAAGTTCATCCTCCATATCTCATCTACCTTCTCATTTTTTATTTTTTCTTTAAGGGGAGCCAAAAAGGTAGAGTAGCAAGTATAGGTTCCAATATCATCAGTGTTGTAAACATACTCATTTAAGGGTTTCTTAGGGTTTTCGACATGATATTTCTTTTCCTTTTCATTACGCAACTTTACCCAAGAATCTTCTGATGCAAGTATCGTAGCATAAGTCTAGTCCATTTGGATCGATCCTCCCAAGGTAGTAGTCCACTTTATGGACAACAACATCCTCCATTTATCTGGTACATCAATCACGAGAATGTCCATGGCTATGTGAATATCTGGGTACTTAGCCAATCTCACCTGTTGATTTAGGATGATTCCTACTACATCCACTTCTATGGAATCCATAGCACAGACATTTTGATAAGGCCTAGTTGTTCTCAGGTTCAACTGTTTCATCACTTTCCTAGTCATTATATTGGAAGAGGATCCTAAGTCAAGCATACAGTTATGTAGAAGAAGATCACCCATCATCAATGATACATAGAAGGGGGGATCATCTTCTTTTCTTGAATCCATAGTATTCAAGATTACAACCGGATCATCTAGGACATTATTTTGAGTTGGAGGAGGTTCTTCTAAAGGTTCATTAAAATTTACCCTTTTGGGAGATGGAGCGTTTAAGACTTTCAACAACTTTTCTTTTTGCTCTGGAATTTTAACTATTTCACTTGCAAGGACTGACACTTTAGCTTTTGAAAACCAAGTTCCCAAATCAATACCTACATTATCTGCATCAGGGGGAGTGGTTACCTTAGGAGGATACTGTTTACATTTTGAAGTTCCTGGACTATCCCTTCTCTCATAGGTGATGCCTTTGAACTTAGGCATTTCTTTAATTTGTTCATTTGTAGGTTTAGCACCAAAGTTCTTAGTGAGGTTATCCAATTGTTGACTGTACTCTCTTGGTTGACTCCAGGTTTCTATGGTGACGGGATGGAGCTATCCTACCGTGTTGACATACTCAGGCTCTCTTGAATACTCTTCACTATCACTTGATTCTAGAAGGCCATGCTCTAAGATTTGACGGGCCATGTAACAGGTGGAATCTTCATGAAGAGCCTCACAGGGTTTGCAGTAGGGAATGACTTCTTCAACCATGTTGGTGGAATCCAGTTGATTAGGGGGCCTTTTATCTTGTGGGGCTTTGTTTTTAACCCAATTTCGCTTAGGA
Source organism: Pseudotsuga menziesii (assembly GCA_001517045.1). NCBI lineage: Eukaryota > Viridiplantae > Streptophyta > Pinopsida > Pinales > Pinaceae > Pseudotsuga > Pseudotsuga menziesii. Next base: position 125,368 of record LPNX010355352.1, on the reverse strand, counting down.
GGAAAATTCTTCTAACTAGTTTGAGCTTTTTCCATGTTTATTACCCGGTTTTGCATATTCTTTAGTTGATTTGCATAATCCGCTAGTAAGGCCTCCATCCTATCATTCATCTCCTTCATTTTCTTGTCATAAGCCTCATGCATGTGATTCATGGAATCCTTATCTTTAATCTCCTGTTGCTTAGGAGGGATAAGGGCATATCCAACAATGTTTGATTTACCAGAAGATTGCATATTCCTGTCAATTTTAATGGCCATTTCCTTGGCCATCAAAAGAGTGGTAGGGTCTTTATCTCTGAGTTGATATTGCATTTCTCCATTAAGAGCTTCAATATAGTAGACTAAGATGGACTGAGCAGTAGGATTGTAGTCAGAATGGACGGCATTCGCCAGATCTGTGAATTTCTTGTTGAATTCATCCATTGTTTCATTCTCACTTCTTTTTATGTTGGTTAAAGCAGCTAACTGATGTCGAGGCTCTTTCTTTTCACCAAACTTGTTGGTGAAAGCAGTTTTAAATGTTGCAAGAGTTGCAAAGGAGTTGTTTGGCAAGTTGTTGAACCAGTCACCAACATCTCCTTCCAAGGAAAGAGCAAAAAGTTTCATATACACATCTTCATGTCTATGTGCAGGATCATTGATAAAGGCGCTAATACATCTGGAGAAGTTTTTTAGATGAAGATTTGCATTGATGGCATCAGTGCCAATGAACATGGGTCGTTTGTCTACAACTTTATCTGGTAGATTGTGAGGTTGACCTGCTATTTGAGAGATGTCAAGGGGATTGAAATATTCACCCATTGTATCAGAAAAACAATTATTATTCTCACCAAAAAGACTGTGGATGTCCGAAATAGACTCAAATCCAAGATTCTCAAGGATTCTACGAGAAGCTAACCTATTTAGTCTCCTCCTATAAACCTTTTCAGGTTCAGGGATGAAACCAAGTAGGCCTACAGAGCTTCTTCTTGTTGAATACCTTGGTGTGTTTATTGACAGGGGAGTCGCGAGATGGATTGAAGTCTAAAATCAGAGATTTGTTTAAACTAAAAATCTATCAAAAGACAAAGGTAAAAGCTAAGGAAAAAGTCGTTCAGGAACAAAAAATTTGTCCCCGGCAACGACGCCAAAAATGTTGCCCGCCAATGTGCACACCGCCAGCAGAAATCTTTTGAAATCTGTTTCTCAAGTGGGAAAGGTGTGGCCTTGGGGGAAAGCAAAGAGTCAGGTGCTGTCACCTAATCTCGACTCCTCCGTTTAGGTAAACTCCTAACGGAGCCAAGGGGGGTAGACCCTACAAAGAGTTTCTAAGGCTCTTGTGTTTTAAAATGTTTTTTGGTATATGATGAGGATGGGTGCTTTTTAGGATTTTTTAAAGAGATTTACAATAACAGTTTAATGATCCAAGTATGTACTTGCAAGATAATTAAAGATGCACAACCACTTGATAATGAAGATTTATAAGTAAAGCATCCATAGCATGATATGAAAATAGATAAAACAAGTGCTCCATAGATACTAAGCAAATAAATAATTGATAAGACCAGTGCCAAATGGAGTCAATATAGTGCTTGGGATGCTTGATACAAGTCTTGGGTGTGCTTGAGAACGTTTCGCTGCTTGCAAGTGTTCTTGGTAAATTTTAGGGGTGAAGTTGATTAGTAAAAGGGAAGGGGATCTCCAAGATATACCTTTCGGTACTGGAGATATGTCCGGATAATAGTCTAAGTGGTTCCGTACAAGAACATGTGGGTTGTCCGGAGCCTCTAAAGCGGTCTTCAACACTACACCAACAAGGATGTAGTCTAACTGTGCTTTCAAGGTCTCGATACAGTGGTTCCCACATTCCTAGGAAGAATTTTCCCACTTTCGATTATTAGTGATCAACGCCGTATTTTCGTTGGTTTTCTTGGGAGAATGTTTTATTTATGGTTGAAGTGGATTAAAATGTGAAGATTTAATGAATCTACAACTGCTTCTGAGTATCCCACAAGTGGGTAGAGCATACATAGTGTAGTAAATGTAAATTCCAATTTTATTAATGTTGTGAACAAGAACCATCGAAAAAATCTCCGACAGAGAGCACTCTTGATCCGCCTTATGGCAAGATTCAAGAGATTTATGGAAAAGGTAAAAAATGCTGAAGTAAATGAACTGAAAATTAAACAACAAACTCTCTGATAGAGAGCACTCTTGATCTACCTTTTGGTGAGACTCAAGAGATTTTATGTTCTTTTTATTTAGCAATTTATATGAAAACAGGAAATCTAATCTAAGAAAAAAAGCAAACCTCTCTGATAGAGAGTTCTCTTGATCCACTTTTGAGTGAGATTCAAGAGACTTTGGGTTCTTTTTAACAATTTATATGAGATAAAAATACTTGAAAAGTGAAGCAAAACTACACTAGCAAACTAAGATCTAGCAAACTTTTTCAAAAGATGAAGCTAACTCTTTCTATTCTACTCTAACAATTTATTGTGCAGGTATAAAGCAAAGTAAAGTGCGAAAATAGACAATGGACGATAGAGGCTTTTCCCAAATGGGAGAAGTGGGGGTGTGGGCGCCTTTATCTCACTTTCTCTTTCTTAATTATTACAACGCTTTGATGTTTTTGTCTTCGCTTGAAAGCACAATATGAGATGGGGGAATGAAAGAAGAGGGAAGTGCTTTTCAAGGAGTTTGTCTTTTTGCTCTTTGTTTGCTTCTAGCCTTTGGGATTTCTTGATTTGAGTTGAAGCTTCTTGTATTCCTGAAAATGAGAGCTTTGAACACTAACTTGTTAAGAGTTAGTAAAGATATAAAACTAAGCTTTAAAAGAAACTAAGTATGAACTAGCAACTAAGATTTATAAACTTTGAAAATTGAAAAAATGAACCAAGTATGAGATGGATGCAAGTTAAGAAATAAAACTTTGAAGCGAAACTAGCTGTGTTTAAACTAAGAACTAGAAGTAAAATGGAAGACGAAAAAAGAAGTGTTATCACCAACCTTGTAGTTGCCTATGTGAGATGGATTCAGGATGGACGACAGAGGGACAAGCAACTAAGGAGGTGGAACCAAGATTGCCTCAACTCCCAAATGGATGGTTGTCACGCCAATCGAGGCAGTCTTCACTTGATGTTGTTTTCTCCTAAGACAACAATGGGGGAATCTAGATCTTCTCCCGACAGGAGAGATCAGACCTAGACACTAGATCAGGTCAAAGGGACTTGAGGTACGTAAGGTGTAAGGTGATGGAAACCCTAGATCTATGGATGATGTCACTAGGTGAACTAAGGCTTTGGACCAGGGTTTAGGAGATATGAGATTTGATCCAAGTTGGGACACAGGTGACCTATGAGGTAAATACTGAATCTGGGGTTAAGGTACTAGCAAATGGTGAAGATATCCACTGTCTTGGGAAACGTAACCAATGCAGAGAAGGTAAGAACATGTTTAGGGCTATCTAGTACCGAGGGATAAACTTGAAAGAAGGTATGACAGTGTTAAAGCACCCGAGCCACAAGGAAAGAGTCAAAACGCAAGAGGAAGAGGCAACAAGAGGGGTCATGCTAGGGTTTGAAGATCGGTGCCTTGGGATCTGGGCCAATGGAGTCACTTTTATCCCAACGCTGAAGAAGACCCACCTAGGGTTGGACTTGATCTACAAACCCAAAAGTAGCTTTGTCGAAAAAGATCAGATCATGAAAAAGGAAGGCAACATGGAAGGTGACGCTGGGGTTTGAAGATCAGTGTTTTTCAGATCTAGGGCAATGGAGCCACTTTTAGCTTAGTGTTGATGAAAACCCACTTAGGGTTGGACCCGATCTACAAAACCCAGAAATGGTTTGCCTCGAGATCAAGCGGTTTGAACTATAACATTTTTTGTTTTTTTATATTTAGGGTTTTAAGATGAAAATGTAGATGTAGATGCCAATGGATTGAGATCTCGAAGAGAATCACTAACCTATAGATCTTACCTGGAAATCCTTGTAGATGCCTTGATAATGATGATCCCTGTTATCCCGATCAGTTTGAGAAGATTTGAGTGAGTTCTATGCCCAACATTTTGCCCCAAGAAGCCATTGCGCTCTCTCTCCTACAAAACAAACGTCAACCATATCAGATTTGCTGCATCATGAGAAAAAAGAAAATGCTACAGAAAAATAGCAAGATGAAAGCATAGATCGCATTGATGCTAATGAAAACCCCTTGATACAAAACGCATCTAAGCCAAGAGAGTTGAGGAAACCTTGCAAAAACACCCAAGTTGAAGTTGCCCTCATGTAGACAAGACAATGTTTCCCAAAAAAATATATAGATATCACAACAAATACCCAAATGCTAGGAAGCAAAAGATTTTCCAATCACCATCTAAGAACACCAGATGCAAAGGAGATCCAAAAATTTCGACAAGAAAAGTTTTTCTATTATCCAGATCCAAGAGCCAAAGACCTCTTACAAATGAGATGCTCTCTCTTTTAAATAGGAATGAGAGAGCCAAAATCCTAACCACTTTTCAAATGGGTGGATAAGATTAAAAGATCCAAAAGTTCTAATCAATGGTTGAGATGAGCTCAACATAAAGTACATGGATCAATACAATAATATAATATAAAAATGGACTAAATCACCTTAGGAGAGGGGATCCCACTAAATAAAAATAAATGAAGCACATGGTGGGTCCAGGGAGTGTTAACTAACTCCCCTAAGGTGTCCCATGGCACAATAAAAATAATATAATTTTTAAACTGCAAAATAGTGCCTCTCTGAGGAAATCGTGAGCCTCCAAAAGCTCCAGGAAATAATATAATATGACTGAAAAATAGATGTGGGCGCATCCAAGTGTTGCAACTGTTGGAGAAGAAGTGGAAGGCATCACCCTCATCATCAGAACTCATCCCATTCCATTTCCTTGCCTCAGTAGCCCAAATCGAATTCTTCAATAGCCATTTTAATTATTTTTTATCTGCCTCGGGAAACATGACATGCCAAAAAATGCCTTGTAGGGTGTCTGCGTTATCTAACTGAGCCCACCAAGCTCTCTGGGAGGGGGGTAATATGGTACAAACAAGTAGTTGGACCCCCCATGCCTCATACAACACCCTAGGAGATCCAAGAAAAATATCTCCCTGCTCAGACAGGCCATCCAATATGGTAAAATTGTACCAGAAGGGTAAACTGAGCCAAATCATCTCTGCAAGTGCCCAGAACTGAAAACAATCCGTCTCACTAGACTCAGAGAGTCCAAATCCATCTAAGGTGTATACTCATACACTCTATAGGTATCTGCATGATCATCTACAATATCCAATATACCTAGATAAACAAAATAATAATTTGTAAATGACCATATAATATAACCCAGGTTATCATCCATCCGCTGCAAGTGTTCAAAGATCAAGACATGTTTTACAAATCATTCAAGTAATAATCATAACAAGTAGCAATCATTTCACTGGCGATCTATCAACCAAATATATAAGGTTTACATTTATTAACTATAACTCAGTCCAGACTTTCAAGATCATACTCACTTCATAGTTGTAATCAATTTGCTAGTGAAGGGTGAAGGCTAAAAATTTAGATGGTTAGGGAAAAGGATGATCACCAACTCGACATTGTGACACTTCGGATATGGAAAGGGAATACTCACTCTAGCATATGACGGACAAGCAACAACACAGGGGATGGCAGTGTCTCACAAATGGGTGAGTTACTTCAGAGGTGCTTATTCACCTTGACAAATGCTCACAATCCATACCAATACAAGTGAGGCCAACAATCCTTAGATATAACTTTAGGAACCATTGCTTTTTGGGCCTTTGATTTTTCATAGCCTTGGTCTGTGTATTTATTTCACGGATTTTATTATTATTTTAGGCTTTATGCATTCATGTATTTTGAAAAACACTACTTTTCATGAATGTTCTAAGATATTCATTTCATTGTACTTCAAAGCTAATTTCATTAGGCTTGCCTTGCATTCATGTATGTTTAAAAAAACTACTTTTCATGAATGGGCTTTTTTCATAAGATATTCATTTCCAAATACATTGTATTGATGAGGTTTAGCCAACACAACCTAGGTAACATAGAGCTGAAACACAAATAAACAGGGAAGCTTATCCAATCATAGAGGCTCTAGTGGGGAAAGGTCCTCCATGCCACAAGTCAAAATAGTAGGTTGGGTAAGAAACATAACTGGAAGGTAATGTATGGCTGGAGACAATGAATAATGAAAACAACACTAGCAAGCCAAAGTATGGTGAGAATGACTACCTCTATTCTCCCTAAGGAGGGTAAAACCAATGAGTATAGATCAAGAACTTCCAAGTCTGAGTAGGGACATCAATACATAATAACGATACATCCAAGTCCACATATTTATATGATCGCCAGATCATGACACTAAGTGCTAATACATGTCACAAGAATGGGTATAAGAGCAATTATAACCATAACACAAGATAGTACAAGATGAGACATAAACATGTAAATAATCCATCTGAACCAACATTTGTCCAATAATAAAGCAATGATACAACTCTAGGCACTAATAAATGCTCTGCAAATGGCTAAAATGGCTACATCAGTCCTCAAATCTGAGTGTCCTGAGACTCAGTCATGGCATGGGATAGTACTATAGTCCATCAATCAAATCATGATCCATCATAGATGCTCATCTCAGCATCTCATAAGTAGGGGAATTGGCTGAACAGTGTACTGAAATTTGAAAAATAGAATATGGTAAATTGGCTACTATATATGTGATAACAAGAAGAAGCAAAACAAAGGAAGAAGTTAGGAAGCGAGAGAAGAAGGCAAGATGCAAAGAAAGGAGGGTGAGAAGATGAACAAATGCTACAAGGAGGAGGGCGAAAGCAAGCTTAAGAGGAGGATAACAAACATAGGTGAGGGAAGCAACAACAAGGGTAAGGGGTAGCCAAACAAAAATGGAAGTAATGGGCAGTGAAAGATAGAGAAAGAGCAGTGAAAAGAAGTTTGGGACAGTCAACCAAGAAAGGACATGCAGGAAACAAAGAGAAGGCAGCCAAAGAGAGGGAAGCAAGCAACAAAAAGACAAGAAACAAGCTCAAGAAGCAAAGTCGAGAGCACAAGGTTTGGAGAAGAATGGGAAACTTGAGATCCAAACCTTACTTAGTAACCAATTTAAGAGTTGCAATTTGATTTCAAAGGTGAATAAGAGAGGTAGAACCACTTAGATCTTGAATCTTTGAAGCAACCTTGGATCTCACTTAGCAAATAGTTGTTGAATTTTTATACTTGGCTCCAAGAAAAGGAGATGCAAACCAGCTCAAGCTTTTACTTAGTTGAGGGGAGTGATTTGCAAACAAAGAACTCATACACTTGCAAAAACGGGTATTAGATCATGTACCATCTACTAATTGAAATAAAAAAAAGCATGAGATACAACTGAATAAAACAATGCTCTTTTAGATATCTAAGAGTAAATAAGTAAATAGATAACTTGAGACTCCAAATACCTATTCTTATGTGCTTATGTAAGTCCTCTAAAGCATTGATCAATAACCACAGATTAGCAAAGAAAGAGAAAATTTTGAAATTGTATCACCTTATTCACCAAAGCATATGCATCCAATAACCACACCACATGAGCCTCCAAAGCCTTTCTTTATTCAAATAATTGGATGAAAGCAATAAGCATTACAATACTTTTCACCAGAGGTTCTCTGCAAAAATCATCCACCCCAAAAATGGGAGAAAAAACCTTTTATTTATAAAAAAACCCAACCCCAGGGGGGGCACCAACCAATTGAATATCAACCTGGAGTGTAACCGAGTTGAACAGAGCTAAACAGGAGTGGAACTGTAGAGGTAAATGCCACCTATCGTACCAACTCACTCCCCAAAGGCCACTAACTCAACCACTTGCCAACCACTCCACCAAACTCCCACACGTGTGAGTCTTTAATCTCCTCACGCGAATGTATGGACTCACGGACTCACGTCATCCTCAAAATAATGAAAGGTTCAACACCATAGTATATGGCACATTCCAAAACATATCATATCGAAAGATTTTTTTTTATCCTCACGAAGAGGGGCCCACTCTCCACACCAATTGCATGCATGCAAGGCTAGCATGAGTCCATGTTGACGTCACCCTCCTCACTTGAAATAAATCGTAGCTTCTTTTTAAACCAAAGTTTGGATAGCCTTCACATGGAAAAGAGTCGCATGAATATGGGGGGACCCATGCCATGTCACCCCACCACATTAAACAATTAACTTTGACTTTTCCAAAATCGATCTTGGTGCATTTTCTCAGAATTTAGCATTTAAATGCCATTCTAATGCTCTCTTAGACAAATAACGCCTTCCGAGGTGTTTTAGCTACCTGAAACATAGTGAAAGTGGCCACTGGTGTAAAGATGCTTCTCTTAGCTTGAAAATGAGCCCGACCACCAAAAAAGGACTCTGGATCACATTTTTTTTACATTTTGAAATTTTCCATTTAAACCATTAAAAAATGGCTTAAAAACAATTTTTTTTCTTCTCGAAATCAGACAAAACTCTAGGGGGACCTAATACATGCCCATACGACTAAAAAAAATGCCTAACATGCTTATATACATCAACACATGAACTTTAATAACCTCGTAAGGCCTAACCACCAAGACGAAAATTCCAGCTTTGGAGGAGCGGTGAAAAACTCGAAAATTATACATCGCTTATTCAACATTGCATAATTGACAAGGGAAAAAACACCTTGGAATAATCAGATTGCTAGCCCAGTCTTAGGAAGCCAAGTCCTTTACAAAAAGTTTACCGTGTTAGAGCATTTATTACAATTTCCCCAAGGGGTATGAACATGCATTTTATTAAAAAAGAGGCCCAAAAAAGGCCCTGATGAACAACAGAACCTTTTGAGCACTGATAATGAACAAATGGCTTGTTCATGACTTGAGGGTTTCACTGGAAATCCCCTAAGTGAAACTTAGGTGATAACAACATCTTTAAATGCTTTCTTGGCTTCTTCGGTCCACTTGAAATCTGCATCCTTTTTAAGCAACTTATTCAAAGGTTTAGTAATCTCAGTGAAATTAGGAAAAAACGTATGAATAAAATTTATTTTTCTAAAGAAAGATCTTAAATCCTTTGAGTTTTTCGGCAGTGGAATTTCTTTAATAGCTTTTAATCTTTCTAGATCAATCTTAACCCCTTCTTTAGTAACAATATAGCCAAGTAATTTACCTTCAGTGATGCCCAAAATGGATTTTTTAGGGTTTAAAGAAATTCCATACCTGTGACAATGGTCAAATACCTGTCGAAGAAGTTTGATGTGATCCTTTCTTTCTTTGGAGTAAACTGTGAGATCATCTTCGTATATCTCCAACATTTTCTGTCATATATCTCTAAAAGCATAATCCATAGCTCTCTGAAATGTGGCCCCAGGATTCATTAAACCAAAAGGCATGCGCAAGTACTGGTAAGTGCCCCAAGGAGTGGTAAAAGCAGTCTTTGCTCGATCTTCCTTCTTTAAGTCCACTTGATTGAAGCCTGAGAAACCATCTAGAAATGACATCATCTCTGACCCTGTAATCCTTTGTAGTAGTAGCTCCATGTTTGGGAGTGGATAATTGTCCTTTTTGGATACTGCATTAAGGTTCCTGAAAGACATCACTTGTTTTCTTCCTAGATGGAACAGGATTGGAAAGCCCTTTCGAATGCCGTATTGGGACTATGATCTTTGCTTCTACCATCTTTTCCAATTCCTTCTTAAGCAACGGGGCTAGCTTAGGCTTCACTTTTCTTAACTTCTACCGATGTGGCTTTGCATTTTCTTCCAATGGTATGGCATGCTGAATGATGTTCTTGTCATAAATTTTGAGCTCATTATATGACCAAGTGAACACGTCCATGAATTATCGAACCAAATCAATGAATTCCTTTCTTTCTTGAGAATCTAGTACATTACCAACCTTGATAGGACGCGGATCTTCCCGAGAACCAACATTTACTTCTTCATATTCGGAATTCGAAGTTGATTCTGCCTTCAATTTGCATCGGGCATTTCGATCAAACTTCTTTTCCCATGAGACCCTTTCATAGGGATAGGGTTATGCTAGGTTTCTTCAGTAGAGCCTTCCTCTCTCCAATCAACCTGATTACTTGCATATTCCTCCATGCTAGCCATGATTCATGAACCTACAAATCTGTTTGTTGTCGTCAAATACTTCACAATTATCGAAGTTGTCTGGTATTGATGGGTGGAATATTACTTGCACTTTACATGTATCCTGTACTTCATCAACTGGATCAAAGATGGAGGAAAAAATCGCAAGAGCATCCGCTGTTTGGTTCTATTCTTTCGGTATCGCTTGTAAAGAGATAGCTTGGAAATCTTTAGTAGCGATTCTGACCGCATCCCTGTATTATTTTAATCGCATATTTTTGTAAGAAAAAGTGCCTTTTACTTGACATACAACCAGGTCAGAATCACCTATAACATGTAATAATTGAATGCCATAATCCTTTGCAACATTTAGCCCAAGTAGAAGAGCTTCGTATTCAGCAACATTATTTGTACCATCAAATTCCAATTTAAAAGAAAAAGAATGCTGCTCAAGCTTAGGGGAAATTAATACGATACCTGCGCCCGTACCTGCTTGGGATTTGGCCCCATCAAAGTATTATATCCAAAACTTATCAATGCCCTTCTGAGTAGGAACATCTGTAGCTAGTACTGCATAAGAGCCAATGGCATGTTGGTAAATATATTCGTTCTCAGGTTCTGTAGGATCTTCTACATGATGTTTCCTCATCGTTTCTCTTTGGAGAGTGATGTAACTGCCTCTCAGAGTGGGAATAGTAGCATGAGATAAATCCATCTGTAGGCTGCCTCCTAAGTCTGCTCCAAATTTTATTGATAAGAGCATACCCCAAGATTCTGGCAGATCAATTACCACAATATCCATTTTCATGCTTATGCTGGGATGGACAGCTGGCCGTACTAAGACATCCACTACCATGCCACAAACCTTTACTTCTCTGGAATCCATAGCGAAAACATTCTTGTACGATCTTGACACCTGCAACCCTAACCTCTTCATCACAACTAAGGGCATAACATTAGTAGATTCCCCTGAATCAAACATGCAATTATGTAAAATCCAATCACCAATGCATAAAGATATAAAGAAAGGTTTGTGTGTAGGATTCTTATTCTCAGTTGGCAGCATGTTTGACAATATAATTGGTGCATCCTTGCTTTCTTCAGCTTGATTTATTCCTGATTGTTTCTCATGGGTCCCTTCTTGAAGATGTAGTAACTCAATAACAAGCTTTCTTACCGAGGGAATCTTGACCAATTTCGTCAGGGCACTAGAATTTTCATAGAACCTAGATTACATGTAACATCAATATTCAGGGGTTCATTAGTAACCAAATCAATCAGAGACTTACCTGAACTTACCGGGGGTGGAAAAGGAACCTTTTCCCTTTCGATATTTGTTGTCGAGAGCCTCCTTTTCCTTTGGTAAACATTATCAGGGGTCCTATTTTCATACCATTTTCTGATTAGCTCTTGGTTAGGCATTTTCCCAAGGATCTTTTTTACCTTTTCCGCATCAATTGAATTTCTTTTGACTTCCTGCATATCTTCATTAGATAAACCATAATGTTTCTTTTCAAATATATTGCATACCTTTGTGTCATCTTCCTCGAATGGAGTGTTGTTTTTGGTGTATTCCAAATATAGGGCACAAGTTCTTTCGTCGTGGAAACTGCGGCACACCCTGCAATAATATGGAAATTCACTTACTGCATTGGTTGGTTCCAAGGAGGAGCGAGGCCTCTGCTGCGCAGGAGCTTTGTTGAAGTTCTTTAGAGGAAATCTAGGCTGACTTGGTTGCTGGCCCCTTTCCAACTGGACAATTCTGTTTTGCATGCTTGTATTTTGTTGAGTCATATCAACTCTTAACTGCCGCATTTCTTCAATCAAGATGTTCATCGGATCTGGACCTGTTGGAGGCATGGAAAATTTGATTCAGGAATGCCCTAGAATGGTCAAGTATGTGTCAAATCCATTTTGGGACAATGGAGAAGAGTTTCTCCCATTTGAGGGAACAAAAGAAATTCATTTGAATTTCTCTTTTGGGATGTAGAATCTAGATAACTCATCTAACTGAGAAATTGTCTCCTGTTGTCACAAAATGTCCAGTGGAATATCTGCAACAGTTTACAGATCATTAGATGTATACTGTTTATAATGCCTCCTTTTTCTCCTTTAGATTACGTTTCCTATTAGATGTAACTCTATTTCTTCCTTCAGAGAACGTCTCCTTGCTGATCTAGCCATCCAATTTAAAGCTAAAGGAACCTTCCTTCAGAGAGATGTGCAGGGCTGTCAACTTGAGGCACAGTCAGATCTAAAGGCCTTTCTTTTGTCCTTTAGATAGACTTGGCTTTGTCTGCATTTTATTCTTGTATCATTCTTTTTCTTTGCTAAAATACTCTGAAATTAACAAAACAAATCATTGTTAATGTCTTTGTTAACATTGAGCTGTTCCTTGATTTCAAGGTTGGCGGATCCTTCTTTCTGTGCATCACCTAATCTGTATAGTGTTTGTGATTAAGAGGTTGGTTAGCCATTATTTTTATAGTATGTATTGACATTCTGTCCTGAATAAAGGAATTTGTTAGAAGAATGTCTCTCAGTGCTTTAATATTGTGAATGCAATATAGATAACTTTTACATGGTCAATGAATCTTAAATTTTGTCTTTTCAGAAATGCGACCAATTTGCAGCAGATTTGTTTCTGAGTCGGAATCAGAGTCAGCATTCTGTTCCTCTGCTGTGCAATTCAACACAATCAGAAAACAACTCAATGCCTAATAATACGGGGCTAAATTATTGCTCACAAGTTTGGGATGCATGCCGGAATGTATCTATATTCAATTCTCCATTTGCACCTTCATTGCGATGGTCTGTTGGGGCAGCAGCCAATAGAATGTACACAAAGCTCATTGACCTCTGGCAGTCTAAGAATGATTTTTGCATAGCATTTGGTGGCACATCAACTGAAGAAATTGCTTGTTTCAATGGTAGCCCGTTTCTTCCTAATGTCACAAATAAGGAACCTCCTCCTCAAGGTGTTTGCTTAGAAAAGATTGGAAGTGGAATCTATCTCAACATGATTCCGCATCCTGATGGTTCTAATCGTGCATTCCTCGGTACTCAGACCGGTCATGTCTATTTAGCAACACTTCCAGATGAGAAATTAAGTGGACCTTTGGAATTGGATGAGTCAAAACCTTTTATTGATTTAAGTGATCAACTTTTCAGTGATGCTGATTTGGGGCTAATGGGATTAGCTTTCCATCCAGACTTTGTGAAGAATGGTCGATTCTTTGCCTCTTTTAACTGTGATAAGACAAAGCAGTTAACTTGTTTGGGCAGATGTGCTTGCAATGCTGATGCAGGTTGTGATCCTTCACAACTAGCTGGTACTGGAGCAACACCATGTCAGTTTCATTCTGTAATTGCTGAATACACTGTGAATGGCTCCTCCACTTCACCACCTAAGGTGCTCGGTTTGATAATCTCTTGGCACTCCTTATTGGTCATTCCATTTGCTAGCTTGTTGCTTCTCAACAGTCTTCAAATTCGTAATGCTCATGCTAAACTCGAGCTTTTTGAGTGACATTTGTTTAGATGATATTCTGACAGGCCACAACTGCTGACCCAACTGAGGTAAGAAGAATATTCACAATGGGTCTTCCATTTAGAAACCATCATGGAGGACAGATTGTCTTTGGACCTACTGATAACTATTTATATTTTATGATGGGAGATGGTGGCAACCGAGGAGACCCTTTTAATTTTGCTCAGAACAAAAACTCCTTACTGGGGAAGATTATGCGACTTGATGTTGACACTATACCAAGTACGTGCTCATCATTAATATTGATACCCATAATAATAAATTGGCTCGAATAGTGTTGGATGGGAAAATTTCTTAAAGTTCTTAATGGCATTTTCCTTCAAATAGTTACAATATTGTAGAAGCATATTATGAGTCAAAATGACAATGAATTTTAGGAAAGAAATTATTTGCTGCTTGAAAAATGATTGAAAATTAATTGTACGGAGATGATAAATCTGTATTAGAAAGAGAAAATGTGCCAATGAAATATTCTGAATTACTGAGTTTTATAGCAGTTAACCAACTGCTTTAGCAGGAAAATGAGGAAGACTTATAACAGATGTGAATATTGACAAGTTGACGTTTGAAAGGTGTAAAAATGCAAACTTGAGTGCTTATGATTCCATGACTTCAACACACTTATAAATGAAACTGGCTTAAGAATTTTTATTTGTAATTTTTGCAGACATTTATGCTCATAGTCCTAATAGAAAAAAGCTGAACAATATCATATGATTTTGAAGTCTATAGGTTTACTGATTGTAATTAAAAATTACTTATAGGATTATCTTATTTCATTTTTTTTACTACAGAGTTGTTATCACGAATCTTGTAGTTGCCCCGTAAAGTGATCCTATCCAGGATGGAAGAGGGAGAAGGCAACTAAAGTCGTGACCTACAACTATCCCAACGCCTATATAATAGATTGGCTGTCACGCTGGTTGAGATATCGTTCGCTTTATGCCACTAAAATCCTAGGGACAAAGGGGAGACCTGTTACCAACTAAGACATGCTTAGTTGGTTGTATCAACCGAGCCGACAAAGACAAACAAACATTATTGTTCATTCTTCAGAGTTCATAAGTCAGCCAGGCTTCTTCTGGGAGGTTTTTTAATTTTTTTTGTAACACATGTTCATACCCCCTTGGGGAAATTGTAAAAAATGTGCTAGCATGGTCAATTTTTATAAAAGGCTTGACTTCCTAGACTTAGGCATCAAGCTGACTAGCCCAGAGTGTTTTTGCCCTTGGTAATTATTGGTTGTTGAACAAACGACTAATAATTTCTAAGTTTTTCACTCACACCTCCAAAGTTGGGGTAGTCGTCTTGGTGGTTAGGCCTTAGGAGGTTATTAGCCTTTGTGTCAGTGTTTATAAACATGCTAGGCATTTGTTTTGATTCGTATGGACATGTGCTAGGTCCCCCTAGGTGTTGTTTTTCAGTTACGAGAAAATAATTTTTTCCCGCAAAATTAGGTCATTTTTTAATGGTTTAATTGAAAAATTTGTAAGTGTAATAAAAGTCAGGTTCAGAGTCCATTTTTGAGGTGGGGATCCTTGTTTTCACACTAAGAGCGTCCTCTTTACCTCAAAGGCCATTTTTCCTATGTTTCATGCAGCTAAAACATCCTGTGCGGAATTATTTCTCTAAAAGTGCATTAAAATGTCATTTTAATGTTAAAAGTGCAACAAATTGGCACTAAAGGACAAAGTTGAAAAAAGTCAAAAATCAAATAATAAAGTATGGGGTGACATGGAAAATGGGTCCCCATGGTCATGTGACTCTCTTCCATGTGAAGACTCAGACTTTGGTTAAAAGTTTAAATTTTAAAGTAGTGAATGGTTGTTTTGAGGAATGACGCCAACCACGTGAACTTTCACGCCAACACCAAGTGAAGCTTGCGATTGCAAGTAAAGGGTGAACCCCTCTCCATGTTTGAGCTTTAAACTTTGGATAAGTTTAGTTTTTAATATGGTATCATATGTTATGGAGAGGAGCGAATGAAATTTACTCCATAAACTTGCATGTGAGAAGGAGACTCCAACCCCATGAAAGATGCGAGTGGTTGGGTGTGAGGTGGCAACCAATAGGTGAGTTGGGTGAGTTAGGTGAGTGAGGTGTCATCCACCTCTCCATTTATACTCTCCCTCTAACTCACTTCAACTCAGATCAACTCAGTTCAATTCGACTCCCTTTGCTAGTGTTAGATGCACCCACTCCCGCCAGTCCGACTATAAATAAAGCCCCTGCCTCTCTCACAAACTAGTTGGGTTTGGAGCTGAGAGTGCATGCTATTGTAAATTGTTATTCTATTTCTATTGTGCTTGTAATAAAGAGAAGCTTTGGAGGCTAATGGTGTTGTGCTACTATGTGTGGGATAAGATTGTCATGTTTCTATGAGGTAACCTCTGTGTTTTCTCCATTTTCTTGCATTTTTCATGGTATAGATCTTTCCTGTAAGGATT
Organism: Pseudotsuga menziesii; assembly: GCA_001517045.1. Classification (NCBI taxonomy): domain Eukaryota; kingdom Viridiplantae; phylum Streptophyta; class Pinopsida; order Pinales; family Pinaceae; genus Pseudotsuga; species Pseudotsuga menziesii. The sequence goes on along the minus strand of LPNX010355352.1, from coordinate 109,231 downwards.
TCTCCAAATCAGTAGGAATAGGAATTGAAAGTAAGATTACTTTAATTTCTATGTTATCATCTAAGTCACCTGACACGGGGACACGGGACACGAAAATATGAGAGTCCGACACGGACACAGTGACCCTCGGAATCAGGACACGTAGGATAAGTTTTATATATATATATATATATATATATATATATATTTTAAAAAAATATATATTAAAATTTAAAAATATAGACATATAGATCCAAAAATATTTAGAAGCTAGAACATTTACAAATATTCAATAGAAATTAGAATAAAAACACATTAATGATTACACATTTGTCATTCACAAGTCACGATTCACAACACATTTGTCATTCACAAATCACAATGAGACACATAGATGCATTTCGGAACCATATTTCTCATTAAGTCATCAAAATCAAAATGTATACAATGTACATATATGTCGGAATGCCATTGGGCACTGGCAAATGCCAAATAGACTAAAGTCTAATAGTAAATACAAAAAGGGGTGGATCAAGATGGGAGAATCCCATATGTCAGTAGTCCTCCTCCATGCCTGAATCAACATTAACATACTCATCACTGCCTCTGCTCTGATCCTCATCCTCCTCCCCCTCCTCCTCCTCTCTGCCCATCTGGTGATCTGCATTTGCTGCTGTGGAGGATGACCCCTCTATACGATCACTATCATCAAAAGTGACCAGCTCTAGCACTGGATCATTAAGATCCATGTTGGCTAATGCCAACTCAATACTGCTGTCCAAACCCATATCATCATGAAAGACATCCCACATCTTTGTCTTTCCCTTCACCCACTCCTCCCTTTTCCTGTAAATAAGACGAAGGTTGGAGTGCACATACACCATTGACTCTACCTTGGATTGCTCAAGCCTGCTCTTCTTCACACTGTACAAGTTCCCATATGTGCTCCAATTCCTCTCACAACAAGAGGATGATGTAACTTGAGAGATGATCCTCAAGGCTAAGTTCTGTAGGATAGGGGATGTTGCCCCATGAGTTGCCCACCAAGCATAGGGTTTCTTACCCCCCCTATCTCAAAGCACATCATAGCCTCCAAATCTCCCAGTGCCAGTGGAAAAATATACCAAGCCCTCCTCCGCCTCCTCAAGCATGTCGCTATCCTGAAATAGCCATCTAAGTGCTATCTTCCTCCCATGTGCAATCTTTGCATCCATGTGAGGAGGGACTCTGTGTGAGGCCCCCGATCCACCAATGAGCCACTCCCGAGTGTAGAACTTGAGGTTCAAGGAGTGGGCCAAGCAATGCAAAGGTGTGCAACTCTTATCCCACCTGGAGATAAGAATATCTCGAATAATGGTCCATAAGCTCTCTGCTGATGTCCCATACTCGGGACACTCATTCTCCATGATAATGGACCTCAAGGACTCAATCATGGAATCCCACCCCTCATAAACCTTTGCTAGGATGGGCTGGTCCGTGTCTGCAAACCGCAACAAAGAAATGATTAGCTCCATGATCTTAATGCTATGATCTACTGTGTCCCACCAACCATCATCTAACACCCTGTCCTTCACCTTTTGTGAAGCATCCTGATCTGTCTTTTTCCAAAAAGCCCAAAACTCTGAAATCACCATGGACCCAAGAGCGGTTTTGACCTCCCTCAACCTCTTCAGCATGATGAATGATGAAGCAAACCGAGTATTTGCAATCTTCAGCAATGAAAGCTGTGTGTACTGTTTGTAGATGGTGAGGGCATTTGTGTGGTTTTGTACAAAGTTACGGATATGGTGTGCATCATCAATAAGGTTGCCAATCCATGTCACATCAGAAGCAATGGCTTTCAGTGCTAAATTCAAGGAATGGACAATGCAAGGTGTCCAAAAAACCTGTAAGAGCAATAAAAGCATGTATCAATGACTCTACAACACTAACATTGCAATGACCAAATTCAAACAATGAGCAAATTAGAAATGAAAGGTTTCCAAAATGAACATACCTGTGGATATTTAGCTTCT
>LPNX010355352.1:93568-107218 GCA_001517045.1 Pseudotsuga menziesii | reverse complement strand
AAAATCCTATCCATTGGACCACCTATAGATTGCCTCTTTCTTGTTTGATAAGTATCCCCACGCCCATGAATGCTAGGTGGAAATGGAGTCTTGGTGCTAGATGACTTCCTCAAAAATGGAAGAGGATCATCCTCTTTTTTCTTGCTTGCTGCTGCCACCTTCCCTAAGCCAACATGATCCTCTCTTTCCATATCCCTCCTTTGGTTAACACTCACCGCTTTGCATGAAGAAATCCCACAATGTTGGCCCTTAACCCGGAAATATGTGCTCATGAACTCATGGTTGCAAAAATTGCATCTCCAAGACACGCTATCTCCCCCACCAAGCTTTGCCCCGGGCCCATCTTTCCTTGTCACATACTTCCACAAAGGGTATTTTTTTTCTTGGGCTTCTTGTCTTGCTAAAACAGGGTTAAATGGAGCATGAGCTCCACTAGCAGCCAATGGAGCACTTGACGGAGGAAGAGAACCGGTTGTGCTTGGTGGAATAGGAGGGGAGGCCCTAGATGGTGCATTTCTCCCCTTCCTTTGCCCCCTACCTCCTGCCCTAGCTGATTGAGACATTCATTTTCTTGTTTGATGGTTGAGCTTGCAATCCTCTCCACAAATCCATCGGAATGCACTTGGAATCACTTGGAAACAATGGATAGCCTTCAAATCTCCTTCAAAACTCCTTCACCTGCACATAAAACTCACTCTCAACCAATTGCTTCCTTGCAAATGAAAAAAAGAAAGGAAAAAAATTGTTTTAAAACAAACCTGGCTGTCTTTTTCCGTCGTTTACGTGTCCTGTTTTCGGGACACGCTGCGATTTCGTGTTCGATTCGATATTTTTTCGTGTCATGTTTTTGGATTCGCTTGAAAGTTGAATCGGACACGAATTCAGATTGAATCGTGTCCGATTCGATCCCCACGGGACACGAGGGGCCTCCAGGACGAATCCGGTTTCTTAGGTTATCATGTATGTTTAGAGGTGAAATATTGCATGTCAATAAGATTATTTACATGTTATCTTAGCCTCTTTTTCTATATGTTTAAAGATCTCATGGGTATTGCAAGTGTGTGATTGAGTTTCAGGATACCTAGCGTGGAAGAGGTATGGATCTAGGTTGACTCCACCCCACTTCTAGCAATTACGAAAGACATCCCCTCAGCATCCCACTACAAAGCTTTCTGAGCAAAACTTCCGCGGCTACATGCTCCTTCTCTTTCCCTTCTCTTCATTTAAAATCAATACTCTCTTTGGTTACCTATCTTGCTTACTTAGATCTATGCACCTAAAGATAAATTTGCATTTAGATCTAGTTATCAAGATTCAAATAGCTCAGATCTAGCAAGTGCTTCATTTTTATCTTTTGTTTAAGTAGATTTGGCATAAGAAGGCTTATTTTTCGCAAAGCATTATTAAGAAAATATCTAGTTTGCATAAAGTATCCTTTCTTTAAAAATTAAAATCTAAATATTGTATTCAACTGCATAACATGATTGGCTGCCCAAAAAGCAAGCCAAGCTTTCCTTGGTTATTTTTTGCATCTTTTTTGATAGTTTTAACTTAGTAATTTTTTACAATTTTTTGTGTGTTGTCCAAAGACATTTCCAAAGTGTTTTTGGTCACATTTCACTGATAAAGCTTGCTGGTTTTTAGCAGGTCTGTCAAAAAAGAGGAGGAAATGTTGCCCGAAAACTGACTTTTGGGCCATCCAGAGCATCTTGGTAGTTCCCCCTTTGTTCCACAACTTGTTTCCTAAAAGTTTTGTAAGCCCTTGGTTTTGATTTCTATAAGAACCAAGTGGCCTTTCCTAACAGGCATTGTAACCAATCTTAATAAATTATTTGAGTAGGATCTTCAGAGCCTGCTCCCCATCCCCCCAGGGGGGATCTGTGTTAGTGTAAATTTTCGTGATTTTTCCCGTTTGTAGTTTAGTTTTTTTGTTTGTAGATTAGTATACTTTGATCAATGTTTTCATAATACATTTTTATTTGATTCAAAGTAATACAAATATTAACCCCACGACTTCTTGAGTTACCCGAAAGGGGAAAGAGATGCGTGGTAGGACTAACGAGAAAACTCTCGTGTATTCTTTTGTTTTTTTGTTTACTTTTCGTACAATTTACACACCTTTCTCTCTCGATTAGGGTTTTTACCTGAAAGATTTTCTTGGGGACTTAATAAACAAGCAAACCCGCTACATTTTAAAATCCTTAAAATTTACCAATGCTCCGTTGTGTATGCTCTGCACCGCTGCGGTTCGATCGATCATTTGGTTGCATTAAAAGCAATGTGGGTGACTAGTTTAATTAATCCCACTTTTAAATTAACCTCCCAGGGAAAAAATCCAACGCCTCGATTTGATCCGTTGTAGGGAAAGTTTACAGAGGAAGCGGGAACAACTGGATAGTGACCTTGAGATACTGTCAGACTACACCCTTGTTGGTGTAGTGTTGGACACATCTCAGAGACTCCGATCCATCTCACACATTCTTTGCATGAAACCGCATCGGATAAGGGTTTTGGACATACTCCTCGAACCTCTGGGTATATTTGGAGTTCCCTTTTCCCCTAATATAATTCACTCATCTTCCACAATAATTTAAAACCTACCAAGAGAGAATTGCAAAACATCTACTTTAGCATTTTAGCACATACGATTTTACGACTCCATTTTAATTCAATACTGGTCTTTATGTCTTTATCTGTATAAATCTTGCTCAAATAATTTATGTGTTGAATAAATCTTATATAAGTTTTTGTGCTATTTATGCCATTGTAATATGTTCATCTTACAAATCTCTTGCGTTATTATTTTTGTTCAAAAAAATCCTAAAAAACTCATTCATCTAAACCATTACCACTAAAGCCTAATCAGCCTTAACAACTCTTCAGATCTACCCCCCTTAGGCTTTGTTGGAGTTTTCCTAAACGAAGGAGTCAAGAACAAGGTGACAACCTTGACTCGAGGCTTGCAAGGACACACCAAGTGGCTTGAAGATTTCTGCCACGTTCCCCCCAGGTGTGTGAAAGGAGACAACAAGACCCAAATCTATCCTAGAAGAATAGAATACGTAAGGTGAATAGCAGCAAACCCTAGATATATGGATGAAGCCAAAAAAAGAGGAATACTTTAGTGGAGAAGGGTTACAAAGGTTGATAATGTCACTCAAGTTGATTATTAGGTGGCTTTGTGAAATCGATTTCAAGATCCAGAATCTGTGTGTTAATCCAAATGATCAATCTTGAAACCCTAGGGGGATTTGGATTGTAAAAATTAAAGGAATACCCTAGGTAGGGTTTGATTATTGAATTAGGTTTTTAAACACACTATGTTTACTGCTTGGATGAAAGATATGACAAAAGATGAAATCCAAACAAGACCGAAATAAAACACACTAAAAAATCGCTGACAATGAAGGGAGGGCGATTTGCCGAAAAGATCAATGCTTTGGTTCAGTGGGAAAATGGAGTCCATGGGTGATGCCTAGGATAAGGTTTGGGTTTTGGATGATAGTTGTCAAAACCCAAATCGCCAAATTTTAATATTCTAAGTATAAAGTGCCCTGGTAAATTTTCCTACTTACTACAAAGGGTTTTTCAGTGTTTTTAGTCGATTAACAATACATGAAATTTCAAACAAAGAGACTTTAGCTAAGATACTCACTTGGAATTTGTAGAAACCTTCCTAGATGATGAGGATTGCCTCCTCGTAGATCAAATGGGAAATTCAGACAAGTTCTTGGTTGAATTGCTTTGCTCAATGACCTAGGGCATCCTCTCTACCCGCCACACGAAGGGAAAATCGGTAAGTATGACAAGCAAGATCTGGATATGCAAAATAAAAGTAACTAATAGAGAAATGAAGAGTCATAAAGAAATAATCACTCCCTATCAGAATCAATCTGAAGCAAGACGTTAGGGCGAGTCCCCCCACCAATGTGCCTTCTACTCAAATCGCCTTCTACACATGCAAAACGAATTGGATACAAATTATACAAGAAACTATGCCACAATATCCTTAGTGCAAGAGAGAGACAATAATCATCATCACATTCATTCATCCCCAAAAAACACAACTGTTTGATCCCAGAAAAATCTCTTTATTCAGAAGTTTCAATGCCAGAGCTCATGGTTTACTATGGGGGAAGTACCTCTCTTAAATAGATCAAGAGCGTTTCCATTTTTCAACTAAATATCATCCGATGGTTGAGATTATAACATCATCAATGGTGGAGATCTTTTAATCTTGTTCTACATACATGGATCAAGATGACCAAATCAAGAGTGGCGCACATTTGCCCAAGAACGCCTAAGTGAGGCGTAATACATCATAATGTAAAGGTATAACGTGATAATACATGGGTGGGGTCACCTTAGGGGCTCAATTCACCTTAGGCTCCAATACAACATCATAATACAGGATATATCAATGAAATACATCAAATTACCAAGGTGAGGGGTGCTCCATGGGGGACGTCCTCCCTAGGTAAGCCAAATAAATAATTCAGGACATGAAACTGAATGAAATTGGTGCAAATATGTGAGGAGAGCCATAACACATAATGTGGAAACATTTCCTTTCAATTTACTTGACCACAGAATCCAAATTGGTTTCCTCAGTGATTTTCCTTGTTCATTTTGTAGTGGTACAACCTCTAAAAATAATAAAAATCATCATAACTTCCTTTAGGATGGGGACTAGAGAAAATTGACTGCACATAAGTGTTTGCAGACATGGTAGAGTGGTACTGGTGACTACTCATACCCCTTGGAGTGCTGTGGCGCTCTAGGAGAACCATACTGATCTGCAATCTGTAATAAAAAATGTGATCTGACCAATAACAAAGTGATAATAATCACTGATCATGAAAACTTAGGCCAAACTCTGAAAACTGAAACTACAGTATTGGTCCTGGGCATGTATGGAGTAAATATAACCACTGCTGATTTTTGTAGTCATTGCCTTCGGAATCGTGTTTGACTTGGTCATCTGGGTTGACTTGGTCAAAGTACCGAAATTGAAGGTGAGATACTGAATTGAACTAATCCTGCATTCAACCAAGGAAAGTACTGCTCCAAGATGTATATTAAAACCCAACTTAAATCATGCTAATCAGGATCATGGTGACAATAATAATAATAATCAGTAAAATATACCTATGCTTTTGGACAATCTTTGAATCTTCTGGAAGTCCCTTGTATATGCCATACTTACAAAGTTTAATCAATTTGCTAATGCTGGGTGAAGGTGAAAACAAGGCTAAGGAAAAAGGGAAATGACTTCTAGTTGACTTTGACTATGTGATCTCTCAGAATAATAACAAATACACACAACCACAATGACATATGCATGACCGATAGCTATAGGGGATGGTGGTGCCTCAAAAAATGGATAACGTACTTGGGCTTGTTTCCTTTAGGCTCTACCAAGTATCCATTTAAACATATTTAACACTCAACAAAATTTAACTTTTACACAAGATAATAGCCTGCCTACAAAGGAGGGTGCCCTGGAAAGCCTTCTAGGCTCCAGAAAATGACTAAGGCCTAGCCCCGTTGCCAACAAGCGTCCATAGCCCCGACGGGTTTGCCTCACCTTGTTGCCCTTGTGGGGGCGAATGAGCCTTACATCATACAATGGATGAGTGCTCACCCTTTGGCCACTTACTAGTTTTATAACATTTATATAATAGGCATTTAGCGCTTAAAAGCACTTCTAATCCCAACTTTCCTTTTGCGTCATTTAGATATGGTGTTTATGCGTTCCGATGCTTTAGTGTCTAAAGACACTGTTGGTAGGAGCACTTGCTTTGAGGACTAAAGGAAAACCATCCGGTGAACCTGACCACACTAGTCAAGCCACATACTTCATAGCCAGAGACATAACAAAATGTGGAGTTTATGATGCACATGGTCAAAGTGGGGAAAATGATCTTCAATCTCACAGGTCTCAATCATAAGTCATGGGATGAATCAATAATGGATGAGACTGGATGGATGAGGACAAGTGACACATGGAACCAACAAAGCAATAAAGTTTAAAAGTCATGTAAAGCATGGCATAAGCAATGGTCTTCAACATCAGACTCTCTAATCATTCTCAACACAAGCTAATCATTAGTAGCACATATCATATAAGCATAGGTCACCATAATAATCATAGCATAACAAGTCAAAGGTGTTAGTATACATCAAAGAGCAAAATCCTACCAAGAAGTAATATACTTGATCTCACCATATGCATTTCTCTACCCGATATGCCCATCTGTGAACTGTGTATCGTCTCTGCTGCTTTGCTCGAATGAACTAGGTCATCACTAAAGTCACCTCAATGGACAAGGAAATCTCAGTCATAGCAAGGAAATACTTTGCATCTACTATTGAATAAAGGATCTGAGTGGTAATCCATGTTGTATCCCATAAATATGTCTGGTTCAGAGAATAAAGAGAAAATTTGTATGTTGCATCATAGTATCCCAGCTACAACATATATGTGACAACAAGAGCACATACTATGAATGTGACCTTGTAATATTCCATTCCTTGGTTTACCTTGTTGATTGAAACATTTATTTTTTCCCTTGTAACAATACCACTGTTATCCTCAAATTGTTTTTTTGTGCTTAGTATTTTCTACGTTAAGGAGAAGAAATACCTATGTATATGTCCCCTCCATTATTCAAAATCATATTCTTGGGCCTAAATAACTTTAGCCATTATAAGAAACATCTTAAAGTATTTAAACATGCTTTTTTCAAGGACCATATTATTGACACCTTTAGAGTTATGGAACCTGCCTCTTCTTGTATGTCTCTTCACCTACCAAGGCATAACAACCTCTCCCCAGTCAACTGATCAAATATCTTGTAAAACTACAACTTTGGTCTTAACAGCAAACCAGGCTTTTGAACTAACCTTCATGTCTAGGAACCTTGTTTTTTTTTATAACTAACCATCTTGTATAAGAACCTTGTTCTTCTTGGTTGCAGCTCAACGACCTTATTTTGTGAAAGAAAAGATACACAGCTTGTTACACCTCATATTGTATGATGTTTCACATTGGGGTTTTCAGTTGGTAAGTTGGAGCATCTTGATTGACTCAGGGGTATACTTCTTCATGGAGCCTTTATTTCTTGGCATTTGGTAGAGGAGACTCATTTTTGTTGACGATCATGTTTGGTAGTTTGGTGGATATTTTTTCAGTCATGCATCATGATCTTTTCAAATTGATGAAGGCATTCTTCATGTTGGGGAGATCACTTAGTTATTTCCTCATGCTTTAGTCACTACTTTCACTTGTTTGTTGCATGGTGGGTTCATGTGTTGGTCTTAGTTGTTTGTGTCCTCATGGTGGTGTACTTTCCCAGTGCTTTTGCCTTGATATCATTGACTATCATCACTTTCCTATCATTTTGCCTAGGTAACTTTCATATTTTATTACACTTCCACTTTGTACTTTGGGATAACCCATATCACACTCATATTCCATCATATCCCCATTTCTAGAGGGTGCATGAGTCATTTCATCCATTTTCATATAGCTTTCCCTTCATAATTAACCTTTTCTGTTATATTTCATTAAATCACATTTTCCATGTGTGAACATACCAAAGTGGTTTGGGATCATTTTAGGTTGACTGCTACATTGTTGGCCTTTTAATATTCATATGTTATAAACCTTCATTGAGGCCTCATTCCCTAAGTTTCATCTTAAAATGTTTTAATCTTTCAATAGGGAATACAACTTTATGTCCCATGTGGTACAACAGATGAGAGTAGTGCTCCCCCTTTAATGGATGTTGAGGCAGCTCCAATTTTTTTTTTTATGGCCGCCTCCTTTATAAATTTGTAGGGCACATATGTGGAGGAATTTGTTGAGCTTGCACTTCTTTTAAGAGGTTAGTTATGCATGCACCCTGTTACCGAACAAACTAGCAGGGCTAGTGTCCAATGAACAAATGTAAAGGGGTTGTGACCCAATGTCACCTCAGTCACACTCTTTAACTTCTTTGAAGTGTCTTGACGTCCAAGGGGAGAGCCCTTTATATCTGCAAGCACTTAAAAAGACCAAAGTCAAATGTATCTATGCTATTATATTAGTGACCAGTGCATTGGATGTAAAGCTAAACAGATAAGCATTTATGTAAATAACAAACATAATCATGATCAATGCTGTGCTTAATGCAAAAGATATAATCAGGGTAAATTCAACAGTAGTATTCAACCAAGGTAGTACAATGATCTCCAACAAGCAGTATACTTACATCCCCTGAATATTAAACAATAATTAGAACCTTCAAATAGCACTAGACAATGGATAAACTTGTTCCAATTTAAGACAATCTTGTAACAATTTAAGCAATTTAACTTCTCTAAATCAGATCTGATATATCAATTCTGTAGCATACAAAACAGTAGCAATTTCAAGCCTTTGAGACACCCTTTATTTGACTCTAATTAGGTGCTTCTTTCACAGCTGTTGTCTTCTTATTTGCTAACCCTTTTTGGCGTTTTCTATTGTCTTTTTGTGGCAGGTTTTAGGGTTGTAGCAGAGTTGGCAGGCTGCCTTAATGACAGAATTGAGATGGAGGATAAGAAGAGGCTGGAAAGGGAAGGAGGGAGCTGATAGGACCTTGGGTAAGGCTGCTGTGAATAAAGGGAGGTAGACTGAAGGCTAAAAGGGTAGGCCAAGGGTAGAAAAAGGCAGGGCGAGGGAATTTTTAGCTGAGGAAAGGAAGGCCGAGGACCTGGAAAAGAGAGGCCAAGGGTTTGGTAGGAGGATGTTAGGGCAGGTCTAGGGCTGCTAGGAAGGTCCGGCCTAGGATTTTAGGGTGCAAGGGAAGTAGAATGAAGGCCGGAGAGGCAGGAAGGAGGGCCAAAAAGGCCAAATTGATTTTGATTTTGAAATTTTCTGATTTTTAAGGGTTTTCAGATGAAAAAGCAGACCTAAAACTGGCCTAATTCTACCATGCAAATGCAAACTTACAAATGAAAGTGCATAAAATTTGAGGAAGAAAATTGAGAGGGGACAAGATTATGTCTCTATCCCAGCATAGACGGGATCGGTTTCAATGTCACATTTGAAAAAAGCCCTCCTACTTTTGCAAATTAGGGCTCTTAAAACAACCGCAAGTGTTCGTTGCAAGGACCTTAAGTAAAGCAAAAATGGAAGTCCAATGCCAACAACATGAAAGACTCTAACAATAAAGGTCTTCCAATCTACAAGATGGAAAAACTTAGCAAGAAAAACCCAAGCTACATTAGAAGAATGTACCAAATTAGCACCATCCACCTAGAAGTAGAGAACAACTTACCAACTTTAGACAAAAGTGTTGATTTTTCTTGAGCAACATCGAGAGCCATTCTCTTAGGGGAATGGGGACATCTGGTCAAGGACCAGGATGTGGAACCAGTCCAACACTGGGGGACTCAACCTTGAGTTGACTAGCCATTCTGTTGAATGGAGACATTTGGTGAGGGACTAGGATGTGGAACCAGTCTAGCACTAGGGGACTCATCCTAGAGCTGAATGGCCATTCTGTTGAATGGAGACATCTGGTCAGGGACTAGGATGTGGAACCAGTTCAGCACTGGGGGACTCAGCTCTAAATACCAGGATGTGGAACCAGTTCAGCATTGGGGGACTCAGCCTAGAGCTGAGTGGCCATTCTGTTGAATTGAGACATCTGGTCAGGGACCAGGATGTGGAACCAGTTCAGCATTGGGGGACTCAGCCTAGAGCTGAGTGGCCATTCTGTTGAATTGAGACATCTGGTCAGGGACCAGGATGTGGAACCAATCCAGCACTGGGGGACTCAACCTAGAGCTGAGTGGCCCTTCCGTTGAATGGAGACATCTGGTCAGGGACCATGATGTGGAACTAGTCCAACACTGGGGGGATCAGCCTAGAGCTGAGTGGCCATCCTTTGAATGGAGGCACCTGGTCAGTTACCAGGAAGATGAACCAGTCTAGTACTGAGGGACTCAACCTAGGGCTGAGGGCCATTCTCCGGGATAATGGAGGCGCTTGGTCTGTTACAAAGTATTTGACCTCGAGTCAAATTATGCAGCCTATGGATGAGGCACCTGGTTTGTACTAGGATATCACTATAAGTCCTAGACCAGGTCTGGGCATGTGAGTCACTCCGACCCTCGATCTGTGGGCTTTGTGATCTTCTCCAAGGATTAGCTACCCTTGGTTAAGACACCTAGTACCCGATCTTGGTGTCACATGGAGTGTGAGATAAAATCATTAGTAATTCTCTCTATTTATGATGATGTACTTTGAGTGGGGATGAAGGACCACCTTGACAACTTGTTTTGACCACAGGGCACTTGAAGAAGGCTAAAGGTAAAGTAAAAAATACATAAGGACCCTTAGACCACTAAGGAGTCAAAGTGAAAGTGCAAAAAGACCTTTAGCACCACTAAAGGTAAAATTAAAAAAGATAAAAGAATAAAATAATATTATTTTGTTCTTTCGAGTTTTGGTCCACTTACGGGTGATTCAAAGGATATAAAAGAAGATCAATCCATTTCATTTTGTCACACACACTTGCTTATGAATTTGGAGCTGCTCAAGGAAGATTTTCGCTGGTTTTGAAGAGAAGGATAATTTTTGTGGTTATGCCTGTTATCACCAAACTTGTAGTTTCCTCTATGAGGTGGATCCAGGATGGACGGTAGAGGGATGGGCAACTAAAGAGGTGGAACTAAGATAGCCTCGACTCTCAAATGGATGGTTGTCACGCCAATCGAGGAAATCTTCACTTGATGTTGTCTTAACCCAAGACAACAATGGGGGCGACCCATATCTACTCCCGATAGGAGAGATCAGACCAAAACACTAGATCAAATCAAATGGAGTTGAAGTACGTAAGGTGTAAGGTGAATTAAACCCTAGATCTATGGATAAAGTCACAAGGTGAATTAGGGCTTGGATCAGAGGTTTATAAGATGTGCAATTTGATCCAAGTTTGAAATACAAGTGACTTATGAGCCTATTACTAGATCCAAAATCAAGGTAATAGCAAAAGATGACAATATCCATTGCCTTGGTAAACGTGACCAATGCAGGGAGGGTTAAAACAGGATTGGGGATGTCTAGTCCCACGAGATAGACTCGAAGTAAGGTATAATAGTATCAAAGTACCCGAGCCTCAAGGACAAGATCAAATCGCAAAAGAAAATGGCAAAATGAAGGGATGTGCTAAGGTTTAGAGAATAATGCCTTGGGATTTGGGCCCAATGGAGTCACCTATGAAAAACGTCTAGGAAGACCCACTTAGGGTTTGACCCGATCTACAAAACCTAGAAATGGTTTGCCAAGAGATCAAGCGGTTTGATCTATAATATTTTTTTATATTTAGGGTTTTGACATGAAAATGAAGATGCCAATGGATTGAGATCAATAAAAGAAGAACTAACCTGTAGATCTTACCCGGATAACCTTGTAGATGCCTTGATGATGATGATCTATGCCGTCCCGATCAATTTGAGAAGATTTGGAGGAAGCCTCTATGTGAAACGATTTTCCCAAGGAAGCCAATTCGCTCTCTCTCCTGCACAACAAACATCAACCATATCATATTTGATGTGTCAAGAGAAAAGAACAAATGCTACAGAAAAATAGCAAGATGAAATCATAGATCACAATGATACTAATGAAAACCCCTTGATAGAAGCGATGCCAAACAAGCGAGTTGAGGAAGCCCTACAAAAACGCCCAAGTGAAGTTGCCCTCTTGTAGACAAGACAATGTTTCCAAAAAAATATAGATCTCACCACAAATACTCAAATGCTAGGAAGCAATAGACTTTCCAATCACCATCGAAGAACACCAGATGCAAAGGAGATCCAAAAAATTCCACAAGAATAGTTTTTCTATTATCCAAATCCAAGAGCCAAAGACCCCTTACAAATGAAAAGCTCTCTCCTTTAAATAGGAATGAGAGATACCAAAATCATAACCACTTTTCAAATGGGTGGCTTAGATTAAAATATCAATATGTTCTAATCAACGGTTGAGATAAGCTCAACATAGAGTACATGGATCAATACAATAATATAACATATCAATGGACAAAATCACCCTAGGAGAGGGGATCCCACTTAATAAAAAATAAATAAAGCTCATGGTGGGTCCAGGGGGTGTTGACTAACTCCCCTAGTGTGTCCCCATGGTACAATAAAACAAATATAATTTTTTTAGATGCAAAATAGTTTCTCTATGAGGAAATTGTGAGTCTCCAAAAGCTCCAAAAAATAATAAAATGTGTCGGAGATATGGATGTGGGTCCATCCAAGTGCTGAAATTGCTGGAGGAGTGGAAGGCATCACACTCATCACCAAAACTTATCCCATGCCATTTCCTTGCCTCAGTATCCCAAATCGAATTCTTTAGTAGCCATTTTTATTATTTTAAATCTGCCTCAGGAAATGTGATATGGCCTAAAATGCCTCCTAGAGTGCCAGTGTTGTCAAATTGAGCTCACCATGCCCTCTGAAAGGGAGGTAATATGGTAAAAACAAGTGGCTGGACCACCCCCTCCTCATACAGTGCCCTAGGTGAACCAAACAAATCATCTCTTTGCTCTGACATGCCATTCAACATGGCAAAACTGCACCAGAATGGTATACTGAGACAAATCATCACTGTAACTGCCCGAAACTGAAAACAAGTTGTCTCATTGGACTCAGGGAGTCCAAATCCATCTAAGGTGCATACTCATACACCCTACAGATCTCTGCATGATCAAGAATAATATCCAATATGCCCAGACAGATAAAATAATAATCTGTAAATGATCAATAATATTACCCAGGCTAACATCCATATGCTGCAAGTGTTTAAAGGTTAATACATGCTCTACAAATCATTCAAATAACAATTATAACAAGTAGCAATCATTTCACTGGTGATCTATCAACCAAATATAGAGTTTCATTAATTAACTATAACTTAGACCAGACTTTCAAGACCATACTCACTTCATAGTTGTAATCAATTTGCTAGTGAAGGGTGAAGGCTAAAATCAAAAGGCTAGGTTGAAGGGTGACTACCAACTCGACACTGTGACACTCTGGATATGGAAAGGGGATAATCACTCTAGCATATGCCGGACAAGCAACAACACAGGGGATGGCAATGTCTCACAGATGGATAAGTTACGTTCAGAGGTGCTTATTCACGTTGACAAATGCTCACAATCCAAATCAAATACAAATGAGGCCAACAATCTTTAGATATAACTTTTTAAGAACCATTGCTTTTGGGGCCTTTGAATTTCCATAGCCTTGGTCCATGCATTTATTACACAAATTTTTATTTTTGAGGCTTCATGCATTCATGTATGTTTAAAAACACTACTTTCATGAATGGTTTTTCACAATATATTCATTTCAATATACTTCAAAGCCAATTTCATTAGGCTTTCCTTTGCATTCACGTATGTTTAAAAACACTACTTTTTATGAATGGGCTTTTTTCATAAGATATTCATTTCATTTCCAAATACATTGTGTTGATGGCAGCGCTACTTGCTTCAGGTTTAGGCAACACAACCTAGGCAACTCAGAGTCGAGACACAAAAAAATAGGGAATCTTGTCCAACAAAAAGGCTCTAGTGGGGAAAGGTCCTCCATGCCACAAGTCAAGTG